>OZ010741.1:114353281-114670760 GCA_963932245.1 Tachinus rufipes | reverse complement strand
TATTGACTGAAGGTAACAAAGGCCGTGATTTGTGACGTCTTCCTAGTCACTTTTTCCAGGTTTTTCCAGATAGATACTTTGTCAATTTATTTGATGCTGCCTTTATACAAAAAAAGATCAAGTCGTTTGTCCAACCTAATCTAGTTAATAAAGCATCCATCCAAATCCAGTAAAACTACTTAAAAACTTTTTGTTTGTCAGAGTGCAACTACATCTCTCAATTAAGAATGATTAATTATTGATGTTGCAAAACAAAAAACAAACAAAGACTTGGAGTCACAATTGAAACAAAAAGGTTAACAATCTACTTTCTCAAGGCTAACTCTTGCCCATATGCGTCACCTATAGCCAATTTTATTCGTTATTATTCCACAATACATAGAAAACCCAAATGTTAATTTCGAATTCGATACACCTTTCTTGAATAAACCAGGAATTGTCTACCGGGAAGTATGGCAATTCCAATTGTCAGTTATCCGTTACAGCGCCGTTGCTTAGGCCCCGCAGGAAACACCCGAAAAGTTTTAGAAACCCCAAACCTCACGCGAAAAGACCCTGCGACGTAATTATCAAAACCTGAAAGAAGGTAGAAAGAAGTAGCATGTTTTTGTTTCAAAACCGACTCAAAAGAACCCCTCTCTCAATACGTTGCTAAGCCCCAGATTTTAAATACCTGCAAATTCAATTCTTGCTTAGAATTGCGATGTGTTCGTAGCTGCGTCGTTCCAGCGTATTATTTATTAATAAAATGTCAAGTATATGTTTCAAAGACAAAGAAGATAAGCAATCAATAAACCTGACAGGTTTTCTGTATTATAACTTTTAGATTTTTATTTTATTTTTTTCGGTCAAAGAATTTTCTTTGACCAAAAAAAAAAAAATAATTGTCTGCTATCCTATAAGCAATTTCTGCAATAGGAAGTTACATTGAACTACAAGCTTCAATTTAAATGAAACATTTGCTGTCTCCAGTTAATTACAAGCTTAGATTGGTTGTCTGCTATCCTATAAGCAATTTCTGCAATAGGAAGTTACATTGAACTACAAGCTTCAATTTTAAATGAAACATTTGCTGTCTCCAGTTAATTACAAGTTCAGAGAAAGGAAACAGAAAATTGCAAGTAATGGACCACACAGATTCAGTTCAAATATGAAATTGAAAGATTGAAACTTCTGCCAACCATCAAGTGAGCTGATACCTATCAGTGAACTGCTTCATGGTTGAACATATTATAACCGAACGATTCATCCTCACTAAAATTGAGAGATCTATTCAGTTGCCACATGAGCGACAATAAGAAAACACAAACTCGGAGTGTTTGCCATGGAGAGGGTTAATAGAAGAACTGGAGAGAAAAGGAATGTCAACATATGTCAGGAAGATAATATGTCACTATCTACAGGATAGAACTATGGTATGCAGCTCCGGAGAAACTCTGGATATGACTTATGGATGCCACAAGGCTCCGTTCTAGGCCCCACCCTGTGGAACATCTACTATGACGATCTATTGAGGATACAGATGCCACACGAAGTTACCACAATAGCCTACAAAGACAATCTTGCCATGGTGGTCAGGAGTAATAACATAAGAGAAATAGAAGATAGCGCAAAATGGTCGTCCTATATGACTAGGAAGTGCATTAAGAAGATGGGCTTAGAGCTGGCAACACAAAAGATTGAAGCCGTAGTCCTGGTGGGAAGAAGGAAGAACATCATAGTCGAGATTAATCTAGAAGATACCACAATCAAATCTCAAGATAGTATTAAATACCTAGAGATGAGAATAGGAAAAAAACTAGAACATGGAACCCCACATAACTGAGGTCAAACAAAAAACAGAAAAACTAGTAATGGCTCTGACACGAATCATGCCAAATGTGAGAAGTCCGAGAGCGGAGAAACGCAAAGTAATGAGAGCAACTGTGGACTCGATACTGCTATATGCTGCGCCTATATGGAAAGAAAGCTAAAAGATTAAAAAATAGGTTAACCCTAGAAAGGGCCAGAAGGAAAATGGCAATAAGAATAGCAAGTGCCTACAGAACAATCTCGACTAAAGCTATACAGGCAATAACAGGAACAATCTCCATACACCTCCTTGTCCAGGAGCGAGACAATAACAGAGGGAATCAACTAAAAGAACACAAAGCCAATAGAATAAAGACGATGGAAAAATAGGAAGAAAAATGGCAGAGCAAGGGAGATGTAGCCAAATGGACGCAGACTCTTATACCCGTGGTGACATCAGGAAACATGGAAATCTAAACTACCATCTCACACAGATCCTAACAGAGCACGGATGCTTTGGGTCGTACTTAAAGAGAATGTGTCTTGCGGTGCAGGGCGGTTGTCCCTACTGTGGGAAACGGATCATCCAGAACACACACTTGTGAAGTGCCCTCTCTGGAAGAACATCAGAATAGAGGTACAGAATAAAGTCGGAAAGGAAATAAGCATCAGCAATTTGACCCCACTTATGGTGGAGAGTGCAAGCAACTGGAGGACTATTGATGAAGAAATAAGAAAAATAATAGCAATAAAAGAAGAAGAGGAAATAAGACAAAAATAGAAAGTGTCTTGAACTTGTGAAGTAATACCACAACGGTGATTCCGCAAGCTCAGGAGGATAAAGAGGTTCAGGGTTTTAGTGGGGGTATACAGAAGCCCCACACAATGTGCGTCATGCATTTAACCCTTCACAAAAAAATCGATGCCAATATTATAAGACTAAAGAACGTGAAGACAAAAGCAAACATTTGTACCCTGTTCAGATAAATAGGGCTCATATTGCAAGTTCTGATTTGTATATACAGGTTACGTCTGCTCGCTCTTGCCGCAGCTTGCAACTCATCCGCTCTAGACGCGTATCGCTTAGAGGTCTCTATAGATTTAGTGGCGTAGCTGTCTGCAATGTCAGAATTTTGCAGTTTTCAACAGTTTATGGCAGACTTTTGGTTCTTAACAATATTTTTCATATTTTATAGATTGCAGATTTCAAAATGATTTTTACATTTTCTAAGAGTTTGCTGACATTTGTTTCCATTCTTTTCTTTTCAACAAAAATTACCAGATTTTGTTTGTTTTTTAACAATTTTTTTGATATTTCGAAATTAAACTTTGCTATTTTTAAGTTTGTGACATTATTTTGGTGCTTTCTGAAAATTGTTTAAAATTTCAAGACCGTATTTTGCTATTTTTGATATTTTATGAACAGAATTTTAAAACTTTTGGCCGGAATTTCAATTTAGACAAAAAAATTGAGTGTTTATAGCCAAATTTTGCTTCTTGCTGACAATATTTTTATGAGTTCATATTTTTTTAATATTTTTTATCAGTTTATGGCCTGATTTTGGTGTTTTCTGACAATATTCTGATAATATTTTATACGGATTTTGCTATTTTTGACTTTTTATAAATATATTTTGCACTTTCTAACAATATTTTGATAATTCATTGCCGAATTTTACTAATTTTGAGATTTCATTTTTACATTTTTCAAATGCCTAGCCGAACTTTGGTACTTAATAATATTTTGCACTTTTAGCCGCCATTTTCGGCATTTTGTAGCCCGATTTTGATGAATTTCATAGCCATATTATGTTATTTTTAAAATTTTATAAATTGTTTTCACTTTTCTACGTGTCCGAGGCGGATTTTGATATTTTCTGACAATATTTTGATGTTTTAAGAGCAGAATTTGCTAATTTTGACGTTTCATAAAAAGAATTTTGCACTTTTCAACAGTTTAGAACTGAAATTTGTTTTTTTCTATCATAATTTTGATATTTGACTGGATTTTGCTATTTTTGACATATTATGAAAAGAATTTTGCACTATTCAACGTTTATGGCCCCATTTTGGTGCTTTTTGATAACATTTAACATTTTATAGCCAAATTTTTACTTTTTTCTGACAATATTTTGATACTTTATGGCCAGTTTTATCACCAAATTTGGTTGCTTTCAAACAATATTTTACCATTTTTGAACTTTTATTGAATTTTTTACTTTTTTCAACAGTTTATAGCCGAATTTCAACAGATGGTTCTAGCAGCAATTTATTGCGTAACGTAAAGGAATGCTCACTTATACGCGGACATGCGGCGGCGTAACACTGTTCGATCTTTGTAGTCGTGTATTCACGTCCGCACTGAACGCGAATATGTGATCATTGCTTAACACATTAGCAACATCTGAGTGACCGCAGACAAACAACGCCCTCATATTAGTTCAGAGCGAACGTAGAACACAACTGACACAACGTATTTTTCACATATTAGGACATCCTTTATATTTTTCTTGTAAATTCTTTATTTTTCTTAACACCATGTATATTAAAACGCATTACAAAATTAGTACTCCAAATCTGCATAGCGTAAAAAATCATCATCGCGGAACATCCCGCTTTATTAAAATTGTCCCTATTACATTGCTCATAGATTTCTATACATTCTGGTATGAAATTGCTAACAAGTCTGCGGCAGATGACGTTGCTGTTGCAAGTAGTTTTCGCCCAGAGACGACACTTAAAGTGCAAGAGAAGCTTTGGAAAAGTGGATTGTTTATTTTTTTGTTTCAGCTGTGACCCCAAGTCGTTTGTCTTTTGTTTTTGAAGATGTTCTTAATTGAGAAACATAGTTTGTGCTAACATAACAAATATTTTAGAGACGTTAAATCTGTTGTGTCTGCTAAAAAAGGTGTCTGAATTGTCTATGGATTAAAGAATTCAAGATAGTAACAGTTTACAGTTTTAGATCTGTTGTTTCTGCTAAAAAAACTGTCTGTATTGTCTATAAGTTAGAGAACTCAAAGGTAGTAATAGTTTAAAGTTTTAGAGGACACAAATAAACGACAATTTCTAGATGCTTTGATAGCTGAACATCAAACCAATGCAAAGGCAAATCATACATATTTCTTTAGGTATTGTAGAGAAAAAAAATACAATTTCTTTTATTAAAAATAATACAGGTAACAACTCTAAAGACCCACTTAAGCAAGCTTGTTCCATGATTTCTTAACTAAACAAACTTGTTCTATTGTTGTATAATTGCATTATCCAACAAACTACTCAAAGCAGTATCTAGGAAGACGCCACAGATCACCTGTATTTTTCACCAAAGAACCTTGACTGCAGATGCATTGTCCTTTTCAAAGAATAACAGAGACACAACACCAATTAGAAACACATAACAAATCATATTATTTCCACTTCCTCTGCAAGTCTTATTTGTTTAAATATTTAAACCTTAGACCATGTACACTCCTAGACACGTGTTGTGTTGTGTTATTTTCCGCTTGTCGTATGATGAAGCCGACGTAACAACGCTCTATACCCACGACTGACGTCACGCGTTTGTTGTGGACATGCGTGTTTATTTATAAGTGTATATGGTGAAAGATTTAAACAAAAAACTTCTCAAATAAATTGCTAAATAATTTGTACGTTAGACACAGACCGCATACAAAACACAAGAGTGAGGAGTCGTTGCTGGTAATAAAGCTGTGTTTTGACGAATTAAGCTTAAGAGAGCGGTGTTATGATAGAAGAACTAGAAGACCATTGTGACCCGGGAAACATTTGCTGATTCTCAACACCCAAGTCTTATAACCATCTTCTCTTCTGTCTTTATATTTTTTATTATAAAAATTTATTAAGGTCAATTATTTATTTATTTATTCTAAATAAAGCTTTTGTATGGTCCATACCAAAACCTTTCATTAAATCGACATTTCACCCAATCCACTCAGAAAAATATAATATACGAGCAGAAACTTTCGCACACATTGATGCAGTTGACTTCTCTTAAAAAAACTTTTAGAACACTTTGAAGGTATGCCCCCATACTCTAAAAAACTCCAAACAATCTTATTTTAAAACGTCTGAGAACACTAAAATGTATAACAGGATTTGCCAGTGAAATAAATTTTGAGCCTCAAAGGCTTTTGTACATATTTGACTAGCCAGAAAGATGTTACAAAAAATATAGAACCCTTTGCAAGCTCTCATTGACTTTACAAAAAGAGACTTAAAATATTTAAAAAAAAATGGTTCTTACAAAATTGTGAGGCTTGTTGAATGCTTATACTAAAAGTGAGCTCATAATATAAATTTAAAAAAATGTTTGTTGGAAATTCCTGCTTTACTATAGTTTTAATTGTAGTAAATATAGCAATAATATATAAAATAAAAGGTAATATTAATAGCAAAATTAAGTTCTATAAACTTTTATTATTGACATTTACATTAAATAATCCCACATAATTATTAAATAACAAGATGTAAATCAATATTTATTAAACTAATAAATAATCCTGGAAGCATAAATAAAATTAAATAAACTTTAATGACACATATAATATATGTTGATACAAGAATCAAGTTTCATTTACAAATAACACGTATTATTTTTAATAGCTATCTACATAGGTTATCAATACAATATTTATGCACTGAACATGTTTACCATTTCCATTTAAAAACACTTCCATACATTGAAATAAATATACAATCATAATTTAATCTTTTTAGAATTTAAATGTTATAATCTAAAATTATTAACCAACCCACTTTGTGATTGGTAATAATAATAGCAACAAATACTATTATTTTAGATTTTTCTAATGTTATAAGAATATACAGTAAAAGCATTAACTAATTAATTAAAATGAATCCTATTATTTTTTACCTAACTTACCTCAAATAAGCATAAAAATTATTCAACAGGTATATTTAATCTTCTTCATTGTAGTTGGGAACCTAAAAAAAAAATTAAAATTAAAATTCTGAGAAATATTACCATATTATGTATTGTAATTCGTATTATTATAAAGTGGTAACCCTTCACACTGTTCAATTCAAGGGGGGTCGTCTGAACACCCCTTATACCTTGATTTCCCATGGGGCTTGTACACTAGCAATATAATAGTATTTTTAGAATAATAAGTAATGGGAATATTTGTAATGCAAATTGCCACAACAATTATTTGAATTTATCAGAAAATGAAATGTTTGTAAACAGCTTATCCAACCTACAAACAATATAAACTTTGTTATGGCTAGTGATTTGTATATTTAATCCACAACAAGATTAAGAAAAATACAGCAAATAAATGAATAATATAATATACATTTATGAAGTGCAATACAAAGAAAAATATGAATAAAATACACAATATTTAATATATAATTTAATTGTTTTTGTATACAGTATAAGTTTGAAATTTTGTATATACATTTTTATTTTAATTATGTGCATTTTCTGGCATTTAAATTGTCATGAATTGATCTAGCTGTATTGCAAACATGCTGCCCGTTGTTGTGTATTTGAACTTCTGCAATTTTCCAATAAATGTCAGGTCGAAGAACCGTACAAAGCTATGCATGTGCATAATATAGTCAAATTGAAACAAATCTTAAAACTTAAGCAAATTATAAACTTAACAAAGCTTTACTGGCGTAATCTAGGTAGAACCACATAAATTTGTACATAAGGAATGCCCACAGTATGGCACAATAAGAAGCAGAAGTGATGGATTGTGAAATATTCTTAAGGGTCAATGTCATCTCAACTGCAGTCTATTTAAATAAAGCAGTTTGCTTTTAAACCACTCCTTAATTAGCATCTAGTCCATCAATTATTCTGTAATCCTAACATATTATTGCCAATTTGTGTTAGATGATAGATATTGATACAACATTTGCAATGTTTATTGAATCAGTCATGTACAAATATATAAAAATATATACAAATAAAAAATAAAACACACCAAAAAAAAATGTTATATCGCTTTGGTACATTGACTCAAAGTTTATGAATAGTAAAGTGGCTATCAAGTACAATTTCTGAGATCCCAAATTTTAGTATTGATATTGACAATACATTTCATTAATGATACTTCCTTATTCCAAGGTAACTAATAGCTAGTAATATATAAATAATATTACATAATACAAAATTTAAATAAAATATTTAAATAGAAACATGTGTATAATAAAATAAAGTAGTTTATACATTGTAATGAATAGCTATCCAGAAACATATATCATAAATTAAATCAAATATGTAGCTTCACAACCTACTATGCACAATATTGAAGGTTACAGATACAGTGCATTCAATAAACTCATTAATTGTTAAAATTGTGGTTTTCTCTGCAAATCAAGTTACAACACTTGCTAGGAATTCTAATATCTTTAATTTCCTTTCAATTTAAAACATTTTGAGGTTAAGGTTATTAAATCATAGCATCAACAAAAGCTATTTTAATTTTGATCTATAATATAAAGTAATTCCAAATATCAAGCTTCAAAATTAAATCGTATCACGTATATGAAACTTAATACAGCTATAAAAATTTATTGCATTTTGTATAAACATGTTTGATTATTTAAAATGCTAATAATATTCCTAAAACACTTAATTTGTTATCTGATAACAACTAAAAAAATATTGCATTAATTTTTTAATTACATTTTTTGTTTAAAAATGGTTACCTCAAATTATATAATATGATTGTGCTGTACACATTTTTAGTTTATTTATAAACTTGTCATACTACTATTTTATACATAAATTTCAATAATTATTACTCCAGTGTCAATAACACAATCATCCTTGAATGCAGCAACGAAACAACCAAAAAACTGGACCAAAATCATAAGCAATTTATACTAATAATTTCAAACATCCAAGGTTGATGGTAAAGTGAGAGTGTAATAGTAATTATAATAAACACTTAATAAAATACAAATAGTTTATTTAATAATTAATGAGTATCCATTAATTTTAATATATTTTTATTTAATTCCAGCTTGGAAATTATTAGAACAGAACCTGATTGTTTATATAGATTGTAGAACAATAGTATGGATATATTTTATTACACTAATTTAATCAACTAGTTTTTATTTATCTGATTAAACAAATATTTCATTTAGTTTATTGTTATAAGGAATTATTTCTAGGTGCTCCTTAAAGTTGCAATTAATTTCATCTGAAAAAGATTAATAATAATAGTATAATTGCAGCTTTGTATTTCACATATTCAAACCTGCATAAATGCAATATTTAATCTTTTTAATAAAAACTCTAATCTTATCATCTTGTTGCAATCTACTAAAACATTGCAAAAACAGTCAAAATCTATTGTTTTTTTTTGCGAGTTGTCTGATACATTTGATTAGTTTTATGTATCTTGTTACTCTGAGCTTGTCTCAGACAACAAAGACAAAACTACCTATCAAATTTTACCTGAATATAACCAATAATCATTACGTGTCAAAATGTATCGCATTATTATTACCTTGATTAACCTTAAATTTTTTTTGACAATCTTATAAGATATATAAACATTTGGCCAGTGGCGTAGCTAGAATTTTAGGCAAAATATTAAGAAAAAATCATATACAATTTTATAACTTTTTTAATCCTGTTTGTTCTAAATTCTATTAATAAAAAATCAAAAATAACAATATCCAATCATAAAATATTTTCCAAAAAAACTAATTCGTCAGAAAGCACATAAACTACTAGAAAGTGTAAAAAAAATCAAAAAAATTGAAAATCCAGCTATGACTTAACAAAATATTGTTAGAAATGACAAAATTTAAACATAAACTTTTAAAAAGTGTAAAATTAATGTCAAAAATAGCAAAATCCGACTTTTGAAACATCAAAATATTGTAAAAGAGCACCAAAAACCAACCAAAAACATAATCTGTTTGAAAAGTGCTAAAATCTTTTCATAAAAAGTGAAAAATGGCAAAATCCAGTTTGTAAATATTCAAATTGTCACAAGGATATAAGAATTAAAAATACAAAATTTTATTTATAATAAAGTCAAAAATGTCAAAATCCGGTCATAAAATTGGAAAATTTTCTTAAAATCCCGCCTTAAAGTATAAAAATGTTGTCAAAAAATACCAAAATTTACAATAAACCTTTTTTAATATTCATAATAAAAAATTAAAAAAAAAAAAACAGAACAAAAAGACAAAAAGTGTAAAATTATTATAAAACCTCAAAAATAGCAAACTCCAGTTATAAAATATTAAAAATATTGTTAGAAATAAACTGTTCAAAATTCTTTTAATAAAATGTTATAAATAGCAAAATCTTTCCAAGAAATATCAACATACTGGTAAAAAGAACCAAAATTTAGCCTTGAAACATCAAACATTGTCAAAAAGCAGTAAAATCCGGCCAAAAACTGTTAAAATGTGGTAAATACTTTCATGAAATAGCAAAAATAGCAAAATCCGACAATGAAATATCCAAATTGTTGAAAAAACCTTAAAACATCAAAATATTGTTAAAAAGCACCAAAATCCAGCCATTAACTATTAAAAAGTGCCAAATTCTATCAAAATACTGTCCGAAAGATTCAAAATCCAATCATAAACTATCAAAAAGTGTAAAACTAACAAAACTTACCATTAACTTTTAAAAAACAAAACATTCTATTTATGAAAAGTCAAAAATGGCCAACTTTAGTCCAAAAACGGTTGAAAAGTGCAAAACTTTGTTATATAACGTCGAAAGTAGCAAAATTCAACCTTGAAATTTCTAACAATTTGTCAGAAAGTCATAAAGTGGACGAATTTTTATGTAATCTCAACAATAACAAAATGCCAAAAATATTGTCAGAAAAAACCAAAATGTTTATGCCGGAACTTGCAAAATTCGGTCATAAAATAAAAAATAATTTCAATAAGTGCTGAATTTTGTTATAAAATGTCAAAAATAGCAAGATCCAGCATTGAAATTTCAAACAATTGTCAGAAAGCATCAAAATCCGGCCATGAATTATTAAAAAAATGTACAAATGTACACAAATGTTCATAAAATCTCAAAAATAGCAAAAGATCAAAAATATTGTCAGAAAAAACAAAAATCCAACATAAACTGTTAAAAAACGCAAAATTCTTTTAATAAAATGTAAAAATAGCAAAATCCAACATTAAATATCAACATATTGTTGATAAGAATAAAGTTCGGCCTTGAAAAATCAAAATATTGTCAAAAAGCACCAAAATATAGATCATTTTATGTTTTAAAAAGTCAAAAATTGCTAAAATAATAAGTAAAAAAAAATCGAAACCAAAACCTGACCAAAAACGTTTAAAAAGTGCAAAATTTTGTTATAAAATGTCAAAAATAAGAAAATCCGGCTTTGAATTTTCAAGTAATTGCCAGAAAGCACCAAAATCCAGCCAAGATTATTAAAAAAATGTGAATAGTTTTATGAAATCTTAAAAATATCAAACACATTGTCCAAAACTTCAAAATTTCAGCATGAAATTTAAAAAAAAATCAATAAAAACCATTGTTTTTTAATAAAATGTCAAAACTAGCAAAATCCAGCCTTGAAATATCAATCAATTGTCAGAAAGCACCAAAACATGGCCATCAATTTTAAAAAAAGTGTACAATGTTCATGGAATCTCAAAAATATTGTCAGAAATAACCAAAATCTGGCATAAACTGTTGGGAAGTGTAAAATTCTTTAAATAAAATGTCAAAAATAGCAAAATCCATCCATGAAATTTCATATTGTTGATAAAAACCAAAATCTGGCCTTGAAAAAAAAGGTGGCAGAAACTGTTAAAAAGTGCAAATAAAATGTCAAAAACAACGTCAGGGGCTCCTTTAAGCTTGTGGGCTCTTCCGCATTGCAGACCCTTGCTTACAGATACCTACACCACTGTATTTGACTATTTGAGAATTATGTTCACAGTCACACTTAGGCCTCTTTTCACAAGCATATTCAGCCACCCAGATTCTAAATCCATATATGCATTAAAGCCCCCAGATTTCGCAAGTACTGGCCCGTAGAATAATATAAACTTTGAAGAACATGCAATATGGGCTGCAGTATATGTATACCATGAATCCTAGATTCAGAGCCGCAGAAAAAAAAATGATTTGTATTTATCAACCTTACTCAAACTGCTCTTAATCAAGCTAAGAATCCTCCAGAGTATGAGATGAGATAAGTAAACATGCCGTTACAATATTGAAATCCAACCTTCATAAAAATATATATTGTTGACAATCCACTAAGCTAATTAAGTAAGATGAACATTGCATTCCTAATCAAACCAGGAAGTTATTTAACTTTGTATAACCAGGCTTCCATAAAATCAAAATCAACACTTGATGAGAATGATTTTACAGCTTTTACGACTAATTAAAATCTTCATATATAATTTCTAAATTAAATATTTATAAAAAAACTGAAATACTATTTACTTACTTCTCCATTTATAATGTAGTTAATAGTCAATAATTTACAATTGTATTAACAACAGGGTAAATACCCTTTACTAATATAATTGCATTTAATGAGAATGATTACAGAAGGCCATGCCAGTTAGCATAATTAAGTTCAGACTTATTTTCAGATCTAAACCAGACAATTATATAATGGTTTGCCTTGAATGAGCACAGAATTATGCTGAAAGTGAATACTATAAAATAAATATACATGTTGGTAGCTTTAAATGGAATTTACTTACATTACCTCCATAAAACTTTAAAAATAACTCCTAATCTAACCTCGTGCACATTGCAAAAAAAGTAATACACATGCATACTGTTGTTTCAATAATGAACAATCTGTTAATTTTATTTAAAATTATATAAACAATCTACATAAATTTATTTATTAAGGTTCCAAAAATGAACTAACAACAGAATAACCTACCTTTTAATTTGATTTGTTTTATTTTATTAGCACTGAGTAGCCAATAAATTATATGCTCAATGTTTTTATTTGTTATAAATGTCTATATTTAGCATATTTAGCTGTACAGGTTTTAATAAAATACATGACATAAAAAATACATTATTGAATATTACACGGCTCTAAGTAAAATTGTTTGTGTAGATCACTAGTTTATAAAACAGTCATACAATGTACTACTTTATTATTATCATAGGCCTATTACTGTGTTCTACTATTAGAAAGTTTCGACAGCTTTCCATTGACAAATTTGCAGAATAAATATTGGATTTCAATGTGTGATAAAAAATTGAAGCTTTATTACATTATCAACATTTATTTTAAGAATTAACTTGATAATATTGTATGCAATTTTTATTAATATGTAACTTAAATACTGTATATTATCTTTTATAAAAATGTTTACATATTGCTCACCTGTTATGTTCAACTATAATTTAATGAATTGACTTGACTCTCTATGAAGTCACTGGCTTTTAATATCCTCTACCCATGGCAAGTCTTAACAAGAATTTTCATGTCTCATACTTGTTTTAATTTAATGATCATGTTTGTATATTAGGTCAGATAATATATTTTTAATTGTGAAAAGTGCAATAGAATAATATTCTATGAAATTAATTAATAACAAAATAACAACAAAATGAGTTGTTTTTATCTGGAAAATTATGTAAATTTTATCTGATTTTTTTATGAATATAAATATGTAATAAAAATGTTTATTATTAATAACAAGGCAGAAAGGCCTCTGTTGGTAGCCTTGCATTATTTATATTAACCTTCATTTTCATACCATATCTAATCTAAATGAAGGATGTTTATAAAAATTGGAATAAATGTATGTATGGACGTATTTCAATTGAAATGGCATGGTATATTAGATTTGATAAATTAGGTCCAATATTGGTTCAATGATGAAATCTACATCAGTTTAAAAATAGATTTGGATTGATTAGAATGTCGTACTGACCAAGATAGTTCAATGGTTGTTTGTATACCATGAGAGCAAGCAAGAAATCAATTACCAACATGACAATTATTATGCAAGCCATAGACTTGCCATAAAAAAACAAAAATTTAAAAAAACTCGATAAAATGATTTATGCATAATACAAAAATATGCTTTTATAACCAACGCCAAAATGCTGTAAAATCGTTATTTCCCATTGTGAATTATATAAAAATGACAAACCCCCTGATTTTACTTCTTCAGATTTTAAATCCAGCCTTTAATAGAAAATTCAATCGCCTCTAAAAAGTTTCATGTGATCGAAATAGTTTTTTTTTTAAATACATTTATTAAAATTATTTATATATACATATATTTACAAAATTGTTAAAAAAAAAGTTTTCATATAAATATAACATTTCTGCAGTACCGCCATCCATTTGTAAGGAATCCTGGGGCCTGGTATTGGAAAAAAGTTTACATGAGCGCACTTCTAAACTAATCGTTAATATTGTTTATATATACAATTTCTTGTTTAAATCTCTCTTGAGAGATGAAAATTTGTTTTTCTGAGATCAGAAAGTCATGTTTGAATGTCTCTTAGGATAAAAATTTGTTTTTCTGAAATAAAATTGATGACTAGAAATGAGCATGATGAATATTTCTTATTCTGCAATGAAATTGATGGTTAGAGATGGGCAATTTAATAGAGACCCATGAGATTATAATTGTTTTAACATACCAAGCACTAAATCTGTCTTCCGGCAGTTTGTTACGGTATTTTTGTTTGAAGGTTTCTTAAGAAATGAATTTTTCTGCTATGAAACTGATGCCTGGAGACTATTTAATAGAGATTCAATCGTTTGTAATAGTATACATAAGCCCGGTACTAAATTTTATGGGCAACATTTAAAAAACTGCAACAAAGTTGTCTTATAACAATTTTTCTGTTTTGAATGTCTCTTCAGATAAAAATTTGTTATTCTGCAATAAAATTGATGCCTAGAGACGTCAATTTAATAGAGATTCATATGGTTGTAATAGTTTACAGAGTGAAATACAAAATTAGAACTTTGTAACAATTTTTGTGTTTGAATTTAAACACTTTGTTAAACTGTTGATGAAAATTGATCAAATCAAATTTGTCAGTACCTAGCTGTTTCAGATTGTAAACATACATAAAACAAACACTTGAGTGAGTGATATTTATCAAAATAACCTGCAAAATTGTTTAAATTATGGTTAAAAGTATCAACATTCACTAAAATACAGCAGGAATAAGATTCAATATATTCACCTTTCAGTAAAGTGATTAGTAGCATTAATAATAAGATTGTCCTAAGTAAACATTCATCTGTCATTAGTGACAACCTTTCATCAAATCAAATTTACAAAACAGATCACTTTGACCCAATAGTAAAAAAGTAACAAGAACATAACCTCAAGTAGTTATGTTTGACATGAATGTAACAACAAACAAATATCAAGCAATACTGCCACAACCATATTACTAAAATCTTTTTTTCTTTCTTACAGAAATATTATTTTTTTCGCAAACTGGTTTTACATGAATGACAATGCTGATTATACATATATTATTCAGACAATACTATTGTATCAATATTTACTATCCGTTATAAATCTGATACAATTATATTTTGAATTGTTTAGTGGATATTAAAGTTTGAAATCAATTTATTATGAATAAACCGATAATATATAATAAAAACAAATTGTAATAAGATGGCATTAAATTTATGCAAAGGTTAAACTAATTTTTGGGTGCTATAAGCTTGGCTAATGGCTTCTTTAAAAATTACATACTTGTGCCAGGAGACACCATATAAGTTAACCCCTTATATAGATCCATTTAATATCATTCTTATATTTCTACATCAGTTATATTTTTATATATATTTATTTAATATCATTTGTTTATAAAAATATTGAGCAATTACAAATTATTTGTTTAAATCTTTATAATTACATTGCGACATAATTTAGTATTGACCTTGTGGTAACAATTGTCAGCTGTTTCTGCATTAGTTTTTAATATAAGCAAGATTTTCGTATTTCAGGTTTTGAAAACTTGGTAATGTATTGAATTCAAAATGCTGACTTTATAGTACGGTTGGATTTTATACAGTGTGTCCTGGTTTGACTATGTGATTTTATCATCTAGGCCTGCTTTGTATAAATTTTGTTATATTTTAGCTCGGGCATTAATATGGAAAAGTTTATCATTCTAGTTAGGCTTACTAAACATATAGTTTTAACCAGACAAGTGCAAATTTCTAGACCGGGTATCTTTTATAATGTTTTTTCAATCTTCTTTCAAATATATAACTTGATGCAATTGTAAAACAAACTGAGTGGCCATATTTGTTATTATATTAACAAATATTTATTGCACAAATATTTAATTTTTTGAAACATTAAGAAAGAAGCCAAAAATTATGAAAATTTAGTTAAGTAGTTTAGATCATTTGCTATGAGTATTTTAATGAAACTATAGTATCTAGTAAGCTCAACATATGATACACTAAAATTTGCATAACCTACGACTTTGAAACATTGAGTAAGTTGCTGAAAAATTGATGGTTTTTATCAGATATTACACAATATTTGAAACATCAACAAAGAAACCAAAAAACTACAAAGTTTCTATAATTGTTGGCCTAAATCATTTGCTATGACATTTTACCAAAATTGTTGAACAAAATTATATTTTCCAATAAAGTTAATACATATTACACTAGTTTTTTTCAAAGCGTAAAGTATAACCCAAAACAATCAAAAAAATTCATAATTTTTGGGCTGAATCATTCCTAGTAAATTTGTTTTCAAATTGGCATAAATTTATGGTTTTTCAGTATAATTAGCACTTATTACACCAGATTTTATAACTTGAAACTTTAAAACATTAAAGAAGAAAGCAAACAATGATAAATTTTTAAAAAAATTTGGTCCAAATAGTTTTTAAGTAAAATCAGCAACTTTCATAACTAATATTTTGAAAAATAAAAAAATAAATTTGAAACAAAATTGTTAATCCAGTTTGGTCAGCATACATTGCAATAGTTTTTATAACTGCAGACTTTGAAACATCAAAAAGGAAACTAAAAACAAAGAAAAATAATAATACCTATTGAACAGATGAATATACCAGCCCTGATTCAATTGTACAAGAAGTATTAATATATAGTTACCCTAGACAACAACAAACAACTTATTAGAAGTGCTTTTTAACCATACTATTGACCCACAAAATAAACTTCCAAATTAAGTATTTCCCAAGACTTATAAGCCGCAAGTATTCAAGATCAATGTTCACAGACTGCTCTTCAATGTGATAGTTTCAGCAAGCAAGGTTTCACTCGTTAAAGGTATTTTTTTGTGTATAAAAAATAATTTCTAAATCTCACATTTTAAATCTTTAAAAAAGCAGATTTGATAAGATATGCTTGATAGACTTAAAAATCAATACCCTTCATACCCATAAAAACTTGGATTACCTGCTTCAAAAGAGGTAAAGAAGGTTCTATTAAAAATAAGAAGAATACAGGACAACCAATTTCAAGCTTCTTGTCTTAATAGAGATAGTCTCTAATTTAATGTAATATGTATTTCTAGTGTTACCATATTTATGTTTTAAAGATGACTAGAATTGGTGCAACATTTTGGAGACTATATCATATGTCATAATTTAGAAGTAGATGTGTACATATAAGATAAACTGAAAAATATAATTTTGATTGAAAACAATAATATTCTTTATATTTTTTTATTAATTTAGGCTTAAAAATATGAAAACAATTTAGTTAGTCTAAATATTCCTAATCCTAATTTTTAGAAATCTATGTAATTACTCAAGTATGAAAGTCTTATTTTATGAAAATTTATGTAATATGTAAGGCAAACTAAAAAAAACTAAAAAAAAAATGATTAAAAAAATTATTTTTTTTTAAATTGCTTGCATTTTTGTGATTGTCTGCACAATCTCAAAATAGATATATACTATACAATTTTAGTTTTCCATGTTTACGATAACAAATCAAATTTAAATGTTGAAACCCCAGTATCTCTAAAAGCTTATCTGACAGAAAAGAGTCATGGCATCGAATACGCTATGCACCAGTGTACAAAATTGACATCTAGCAATAAATATAAAAAAAAAAATTTGTTGTATCAATGCCACTGGTTATAGTATTTTGCCAAAATTGTAGAAATTAATAGATAGATATGTTAAGAGTTGTTTTTTAACAGTTTAGCACATTTTTATACAAAAATCTTTATATTATTGCACAAAGAATATGCAATTTAATTTTATAACTACATTTTTGTAACACCCTGTATTAACTAATAATCAAAACAGTAAAACTAAACCTTTTGTATAAAAAATGGACTTTTATGGTTAAAAACTACATTGATTTAGTATTCTACCTAAATTGTAGTAATTATGTTCATTGATAACTATCGCCTAAAGAGTTAGGTAAGGTTAACTGTCATCTATAGAGTTAGGTAAGCTTTAATGTCACATACACAGTTAGGTAAAGTTAATTGTCACCTATAGTTAGGTTAAGATACAACAATTATTTGAAATATACAAAAAAAAATAAAGCATAAAACACCCTACATATTGGAAACAAAAGCATTTACAAAACACGTTCTTATACAAAAATCTTTATAGTTGTAGACAAAAAATCAGCAATTTCATTTACAACAACCTTTTTGTAACACCCAGTATGTTAATTAATTTTCAAAATAGTTAAACTGTATATCAGCAGTTTGAAAAATTGACCTTTAAACTAAAAAATTACAGCCATGAAATATAAATACCTAAATTTAAAATAGATAAAATCTGGCATTTAAATGAATAAATAGAAATATTTCGAACACCTTTGTTTGCAAAGAAAACAAATATTTTAAATTAAGACAATTCAACCTTGAAATGAGAAAAACTCTAGCATTCAAATTAGGTTATATTTAAAACAAAAATCTAGTTGTTACCTAAAAAATTCTGCATGAGAACATTCTGAAAATTAGAACTGAATCTAATATAAAATGTTAAAATGTTTATCAGTAAAATCCGCCCTTGAATGAATAGTGAAAGCCTTGAATAAAGTTTAAAAAACCAGATTAAATATTAATCTAGCATACAATTAACATTATGAGCTAACATATTAGTGACTTATATACAGTATGTCCCTGGATTGGATTTGTAATGATGCAATATATAAAAATTATTTGCTTTTGTTTATAGCAGCCAAATAGTTTATAAAAAAATAATCGTGTGTAAACTTTTTTAATAAAATATTGTATACTATTGAATAATAATTTTTTTTAATCAAATATTTTTCTTTACTAAAAGATATTTGTTGCACATTGAGTTGAACTAATAAATTAGTCAAAAAGAAGTTTTTAACAATAATTTCAATAAGCAATATTACAGTTAAGAATATGGTAAAAATTTCACCAATATTGTTCAAAGCAGTAAAAAAACAATTAAACAATAATTAAAAAAAATAAATAGCGTCTATGCTTTTTCCTTAGTGTAATTAAGTTCTAATTCTTAGAAATAGATATAATGTATGCTAGACATACTGGAAAAGTAATTTTTGGTGTATACTTACAATAAAATCTTTGTGGCCTAATTAGGCTTGAAAATATAAAAATCTTTTCCCATAATGTAACGAAGTCATGTCAACTTTTGGAAAGATGTAAAACAAGCTACAAGCTAGGGCATACTGAAAAAAATAATTCTTATTAGAAAAATTTTAAAAAAAACCTTTATGAAAAAAAATAATAATTATGAGCAACTCAATGTATCGAAGCTTTAAATTTGCAAACCAATGTGATGTATGTCAACTGCCAACTGTGCAATAAAACAATTCTTATCAAAATAATTAAAAAAAAAACCTTTTGAGGCCTAATTTGGGATTAAAAATATGACAAAATCTTAGTTTTTGAGCTTTTTCTTTAAAGTATCAAAGTCCTATTTATTGAAAATCAACGTAATATATATGACAGGCATACTGAAATATAATTCTTAAAAAAAATTGGTCTAAATTATGCTTAAGTCCAAAATTCTGAAAATGAGTATATTATGTCAGACCAACTGAAAAAATCATTCTTACATAATATTTTTTCTTTTGTAGTCTAATTTAGGTCTAAAATATACAATAATAATTTTGACAATGTGTTTGCTATAATGCTAGATGTACCAAAAACTAAAATAGTATAAACAATTCAATTTGAAGAATTAATCATAGAAATCAGTAAGACTTTTTGGCATCTTCCTAATGTTTGAAAATCAGTATAACATACGCTAGAAATTTCTATGCAGATTCGGAAAATTAATCAAATGATAACTGATCATCAACCCATAGTTATTAAACATTCTTTACTTTTTTAAATTCTTCCTTAAAACTTCCTAAGCTTTAAAAATGTGATTAATAGGTGCTAGAAAATGGAATTCCATTTACAAATTTACAAGAGATCATAAAAATGTTTTTAGCTATTTGCTCAATGTAAAATATCAAGCTTTGAAATTTTTCATCTAAGCTAGTGATTCTTTGACTCAGGTCAAAAAAGAGGTATTTGGGTGGGTTACAAGAAACCTTAAAAAAAAGTGCTAAGTAATTTTTCTTAAAACAGAAATATAAATATTTTTTGTCAGATAAAAACACAAATGTACAAATCGCTTCAACGACAACAACAAGTGGAGAGCAAAACTGGCACATTTCGGTAATATTTTCTACCACTTAAATCAGTAGAAAACAGAAATACAAAATCAAAACCGTACTGTAGTAGACATAAGCAAGAATAAATTAGTAGCATTTTCAATATTAAACTTACCCCACTTATGGTGTAAAGTACAAACAATGATGAAGGCATAAGAAAATTAATGGCAACAAAAGAAGAAGTGAATATCAAGAAATATAGTTGGATTAGAAACACATTTGAAGTAGATATAATAAGTAATGATGGATTACAAGAAAAATTTATTATATATTTAAGAAGATTTTTATAATAGAGTCTTACAGTGGCGCTATCTATAAGCAAGAATCTGCAGTGCAAAAGGGCCTACAAGCATACAAGGCCTTCTTGATCTCTATTTCAAAACCTGAAACAACAGATTTAGCTATTTTTGTTTAATTTGGTTTTCTTCAACAATATTTTATATAGTTATAAGAGTACTTTCTGACAATTGTTTAAAATTTGATAGTCATATTTTGGTTCTTTCTAACTTTATCTTAACATTTCACTTTTAAAAGTTACTTGACAATTGTTTAAAATTTCAAGGCCAGATTTTGCTGTTCTTTTTAAAAATATTTTAAAATTTTAGGACCAAATTGTACTGTTATTGACTTTTTATAAATAGAATTTTGAATTTTTAACAGCTTTTCCAAATTATGGCTGGATTTTGTTATTTTTGACATTCTATAAATAGAATTTTGCACTTGTTGACAGATTATGGCCAGGTTTTGCTATTTTGAAGATTTCGAGAAATCAATTCAACAGTTTATGACCGAATTTTGATGTTTCAAAACCAGATTTTGCTATTTTTAATATTTTATAACCAATTTTGTTATTTTCTTATTTTATGAATAAAATTTTGCTCTTTTTAACAGTTTATTCTGACAATATTTTACTATTTTATGACCAAATTTTGCTAATTCTAACAGTATTTTGATATTTTATGGCTAGATTTGCTAGTTTTAAAATTTCATTTTTTTTACATTTTCCATCATTTAATGGCTAAACTTTAGAGCTTTATAACAATATTTTGATGTTTAAAAGCCAAATTTTGTTGTTTTCGACTTTTTATTAATAGAAATTTGTATTTTTAACATTTTAAGACCAGATTTTAGTATTTTTGATTTTTTATTATTAGAATTTTACAAGTTTCAACACTTAAAGCCAGATTTTATTCTAACAATATTTTGATTTTTCAAAGCTGAATTTTGCTAGTTTTGACATTTTATGAGTAGAATTTGTTAACAGTTGTATGGCCGGATTTTGGTCTATTTTAACAATATTTTGATATTTTATAACAAAATTTTACAATTTTTGCCATTTTTTATAAATAGAATTTTGGGATTTCATTTTTTTTTTCATTTTCCATTATTTAATGGCTAAACAATGTTTTGTTTGAAGACCAGATTTTGTTATTTTTGACTTTTTATGAATAAAGTTTTGCACATTTCAATAGTTTATGACCGGACTAAAAAACTGCTGTGCTAGATGTACTCTAAATAGATAAAACATTGTTTAGACATTTGGTAAAAAAGATCCTTGTGAAAAAAAAGTAGATGTACTAATTTATAGCTTAAAATAGAGAAATCTGTAGATTTAGAGGTCCTTCCTTGATGCATCATAGTACTAATTATTAAAACAATCTAATTTAGGCTTAAAAATATGAAAAATTCTTAGATTTTAGACTTATTCTTCAATCTATCAAGTTCCATTGATTGGAAATCAAGGTAATATCAAAATTCTGAAGCTGTAGCCTAATAATTTAGGCCTAAAATATACAAAATTATGAGTTTTCTCTGAGCATTGAAAATATGTTTGTTATTAGCTATATGGTAGATGTACTGAAAACCAGAATAGTATAGAACAATTTAATTAATCAGTACATCAATAAGACTTTTTGTCATCTTCCTAATGTTTGAAAATCATTATAATATACACATAGAATTTCTATGCAGATTTACAAAAATTAATCAGATGATCAGTTAAACACAAAATTATTGAAAATTCTTTACTTTTCAGCTTCTTCCTTAAAAATATGTTGTAATCTTTAAAAATATAATTAAAATATGCAAAAAGTGCTACAAAATGAAATCAATGACAAAATGTACAAAAAGAAAACCAAATGCTTCCAAAGTACTAAGCATTAAAAATTGGTGTAATCTGTGCAGAATATTCAGGAAAATTATTGTGTTAGCAATTTTTACAAAAACATAGATGGAAACATATTTAAGCCTAAATTAACAGAAAATCCTTGTTTTTGGCTTCTTCTTTGACATTTTTAAGTTCTATATTTTGTAATATGTGCTGAGCAAACTAAAAAATGTTATTTACTCTACAAATATGTTAGTAACAAATGATACATACCCAAAATTATAGAAAACAACATTGTTTCACTTTTCTTTGAGGTTTTGGTCTTTAAAGTAGAGTGAAAAACTAAATTGCAGCTAGAAATTGAAAATATTTATTTAAAGTAATCTATTAGGCTAAAATTAAAGAAAAACAGACGTTTTTAACATTCTTTACTTGAGGTTTTAAAGTCATGCTTTTTGAAAATGAGTGTTGATTTAGACCAGAAATTATTATTTTTCTTTGTTTTTAGTTTCCTTTGGATGCTTCAAAGTCTGCAGTAATAAAAACTATTGCAATGTATGCTGACCAAACTGGAATAACAATTTTTTTCAAAACTTAAGAAAAAAGTACAAAAATTATAGAAATTTTATAATTTTTTTTCATCTTCTTGATGTTTCAAAATATTAGTTATAAAAGTTACTGATCCTACTTGAAAACTATTTAGACCAAAATTTATGAAAAATTTATCATTGTTTGCTTTCTTCTTTAATGTTTTAAAGTTTCAAGTTATAAAATCTGGAGTAATATGTGCTAATTATACTAAAAAAACATAATTTTGTGTCAATTTGAAAACAAATTTACTAGGAATAATTCAGAGCAAAAATTAAGAAATTGTTTTAGCTTATTCTTTACGCTTTGAAAAAAAAAACTATTGTAATATGTATTAACTTTATTGAAAAATTTAATTTTGACCAACAATTTTGGTAAAATCTCATAGCAAATGATTTATACCAACAATTATACAGACTTTGTAATTTTTTGCTTCTTTGTTGATGTTTCAAGATCCTGCATATTATCAAATATTTTGTTATATGTGCTTGCTGACTATACTGAAGACATTAATTAACTTTTTAAAAAGAAATTGATTTCTCAAAGTTTTAAAGTAGGTTATGAAAATTTTAGTGCAACATATGCAAACCTTACTAGAACCTATAGTTTCATTCAAAATACTCGGAAAAAAAAATCTCATAGCAAATGATCTAAACTACTAAAATCAAATTTCATAGTTTCTGGCTTCTTTCTTAATGTTTCAAAAAATTAAAACATTTGTGCAATAAATATTCGTAAAAATAATAACAAATATGACCACTCAGTTTGTTTTTCAATTGCTTCATGTTATATATTTAAAAAAAAGAGAACACATTAAACAAACATTTAAAAAGATACCAAGTCTAGAAATTTGCACTTGTCCGGTTAAAATAAGATGTCTAGTAAGCCTACCTAGAATGATTAACTCCTCCATATTAATGCCAGAGCTAAAATATAACAAAATTTATACAAAGCAAGCCACAAAAATCACATAGTCAAACCAGGACACACTGTATAAAATCCAGCATGTACTATAAAGTCAGCATTTTGAACTCAATACATTAACAAGTTTTCAAAACCTGAAATACAAAAATCTTGATTATATTAAAAACTGATGCAGAAACAGCTGACAATTGTTACCACAAGGTCAATAGTAAATCATGTCGCAATATAATTATATAGATTTAAACAAATAATTTGTAATTGCTCAATAATTTTATAAACAAATGATATTAAATAAATGTATATAAAAATATAACTTATGTAGAAATATAAGAATTATATTAAATGGATCTATATAAGGGGTTAACTTATATGGTGTCTCCTGGCACAAGTATGTAATTTTTAAAGAAGCCATAAGAAAATTCCAAGCTTACAGCACCCAAAAAATTAGATTAACCCTTGAATAAATTCAATGCCATCTCAACAATTTGTTTTTATTATATCTTATCGGTCATTTCATAATACTTAAATTGACTTCAAACTTAAATGCCCACTAAACAATTCAAAATATAATCAGATCTATATCGAAGTAAATTTGATGGTAAATATTGATACAATATTAAACAAGTATTGTCTGAATAATATATAATCAGCATTGTCATGAATACTTACACTTAACCTCATTACAAGCATGTTT
This sequence comes from Tachinus rufipes, assembly GCA_963932245.1. NCBI lineage: Eukaryota > Metazoa > Arthropoda > Insecta > Coleoptera > Staphylinidae > Tachinus > Tachinus rufipes. The sequence continues at coordinate 114,646,009 of OZ010741.1, read as the reverse complement.
TATAAAAAGTAATGAATGAAATACAAATATGTGTAAAGTTATTTCCTTCCCTTGTTCTGAGCCCCACCTTTACTATAATCATATATTACATCTATAGGGGTTTAGTTTATTTCCCAAGGCCATATTAAAACCTGTTAATCTACCCCAAATATATAAAACAGCTTTTCTAATTCAACAGTTGAAATGTAAATATTTTATAAGATATTCAACAATTTATTTTTAAAACTAGGTATATTTGTATAAAACAATCAACTACCGCTTTTAAAATTATTTATAGCAAACTCGATTGTTTTATTTAACTTGTATATTTACAACTGAACTCTTCTGTGAAGACTAGTAATAAAGCAAAAAATTACAACTAATAGTATTTAAATTTTTGGGTAGTTTACCTGAACTCAAGATTAATATTCAACAAAACATAAAACAATTCATTATTTATTATAGTTGTAAATACTTTTATTTGTTAGTCGAACATATGATAAAATTATATTAGTAACTTACCCGTATCGTTTATTGTAGGTTATGTTCTTATAATTACACTATCAATTGCATCTAAGGTTTTTTAAATAAACTTAAATATGAAGCAAAAATATAATTTTCCTTTGGCAGGATAATATAAAAAGCATCAAGTTACTAGCTTACAAGGCCATTTAAAGGGATCACCTTTAAATTTTGCACATGTGTTAAGTTGAAATGTATATTGATTTTTAAAGGTAATTAAGTTTGTTACATTTAGTTATTAACAAATTAGTTAAATGTTTAATAGGTAATGTTGAAAATGAATTTAAAGATGTCCCTGATATAGGAAGTGATCTAGCAGGGAGGGTCACCTAGTAAACAAATGCCATTTATAAGATTTAGGAAGGGCCAATTAGTAAAATAATTAGATATTTCGAGTTGATGATACTTGTGGTATAAAATACCCAAAAGAAAACGTGTTAAAGGGCTGATACAACCCCCGCAAAGTTAATAATAGACTTACGTTACAACAGTACGCAACCGCCATAACAAACGAACAACGGATAAAACAAAACAATAAGAAATATAAGTGATTATTCTTACCAATTGCAATGAAAACCTAGCAGCACGAATACACAATACTTTTAATTGATGAAAATCGAAATTACATGTTTACTCGTCCGAAATTTTAACATGTTTAATCGAAGATGTAAAATGGTTGCCAAGCCACTGGTAGTAGACAGCAGCTGTAGTGCACGTATAAAACCGTCCGATTATGGCAACCGGCCACCGTTGGATTTTAATCAAAATTATGCAGGCGGATTCTGCAAACTCTCGGCTATAAAATAACGCAAAATTCGCGTTTCTATCACTTCCCGTTCGGGCACAAAAAATTATAAAAGTGCTCCGATATCGTGCAGCGTGTTTTACTATCATACGGTATTACAAAACATCTGCCATCTGTACCCGGTACTTGGCGCGCATTGAACGCGCATGCGTTTCAAAGCCAACCCATCTGATCCCTTACAAGGTTTTCTGATACCTGAAGGACCCCTGGCGCAGCTGTATCAGCACAAATACTTTCAATAAATTAGATCACACAATGCAATCTTTAACAAATGCAAATCTTAATTTCCTAGTACCTTTTTTCTCCTGTCTCCTATTTCCTAACCTTACTTGCACCAGACGAAGATGGAATATGTAAACAAATATGGCAGTTGCGGAGCGGGGGAATTCAAGCGTGGTCCGAAGTTTTTCTTGATGTCATCAACGTCTTTTTCTTCGCCTAAACTCCCCCTTTAGCACGAGCGGTTATTGTAATACTCATTATTATGAATTATACAAACACCTGGATCTTACTTACCCTTATTATATGATAATAGAAAATGCACCTAAATCACATGGCATTTAACGAAAGATGCAATAAATTTATTGAAAATTAGGGATGTGTCACAGATGTGGAGCAAAACTGTTAAAAAAACCAGCAGCATATTTATTATGATGCATCATAAAATATATAACCATATTTTCTCTATTAAATTAACAACTACTTATTGGTGTCTGTTATTTTTAGAAGACAACCGTTAAAACATTAAAAAAAATTAATAGTTACAAAATATGTTCACATTTTGTAAAGTTTTATTATAAAGTTTGAAAATATAGAATATATTTTTTGCAATTCTGAACTATAATATTGACTTTTCAGTTGCCATTTTCGATGTTATAACTACTTACTTTTTTTCACTAGTGAAAAAAAGTAAGCACTTTTTTTCACTACTAATAAAATTTAATTATTTTTAAAATAGCAAATGATATGTTTTTTTATTATTTTTTATCAACAAATTAAGCGAATATTAAATATATAAAAATGAACAATTATTTATTTAATATAAATATGAACGGTACAATTTGTTAAATCATTCAACTGAACAGAACCTAATGAACCGGTTGTACTACTATTATTAACTTCTCTTGAGGTTGCAGTACAATTAACAACTGATAAATTTTTTTCTCCGCAGTTTTTTAAAATCGTAGGTTCTCCTAAAATTTTTGCCGCAATTTGTTTTTTATTCTCAAGCGAGTTCTCCACATAACCTTCAGCAACGCTGCTAGATTTCCATCCTCCATGGCGTTTGAGAATTGACGTATCTACCCCGGAATCAGCTAACAAAGAAGCTGAAGATCTTCTGAAAGCGTGACCAGTATACTGATCACTATTGGGCAAAGCAAGAAAATTAGCAATTATTTTTGGAAAGCTTCCCATTGTGTTTATTCCTACTGGTTGAGTGATGCATTTCCCGTTTCGTAACCCAACAAAAAAGCGGTTGATAGATTGTGGTCGTAGGTTTATATATTTCCTAACTATTTCAAGCAAGTTGACGCCTTGGATTTTTCCCTCTGTTACAACAAACTGTCTTGAAACTTTTGTTTTACTATCTGGCACAGAAACTTTTATGCATCCTCCAATATCTTCAATATCTGATACAGTCATCTTAGTTAGTTCATCTCGGCGACATGCACCAAATATACCCATAATTAAAGCCACCTAAGAAATATAATCGAAAAATTAAATTTAATTGAAAACATGTTAATATATTTTTACCTTCACTAGTAGATATGTTTCGTCATTCGCTTGCTTCAAAAATGCATCAATTTGATTTTTCGTAAATATTTTGGATTTTTTAGGTTTATATCCTTCTGACTTTCGTTTCAAAAAAGCTATTACATTAGTAAATTTGCTGATATCTATGTTCTTTTTCATATTCAACGTAGCTCTTAACATTGAATACTGGGTCCAAGTTGTTGAAGCTTTTTGATTTGTCATTTTTTGTGCAAAATAAGCAAGTATTACCTTCTCCGTGATTATTTTAATATTTTTTAGTATGCACCATTTCTCAAATTTCTTGTATGCGGCTTCATATAAATGTTTTGATTTTGTTGGCAGCAAGGTTGATATAGCAGCTTGTGCAGCTGCTTCTATATCTGCAGGTATATCGTCGTCGGATTCACTCATATTTAATAATTGTTAATTCACAATGGGGTTGACAGCATCCACTATACTTTTTTATCGGTTTGTTTATGTGTGTATGGCAACGCAAAATAAAGTACGCTCAAAACTTGACGCAATATGTTAACTAGATTGTAATAACATCCATAAAAAAACAATAATTATCAGAAACTTGCGGATTATACTCCAAAATTGCAAAAAATAGTGTATGTTACACGTATAAAATGCGTGTTTTTTTTACTCGTCGCATTATAGATCTCGTTCTTCGAACTCGATCTATAATTTGCGACTCGTTAAAAAAACACTATCATTTTACAACTTGTAACATAAATAACTATTATTAATCTTTTTTGAAAAAATAAATTTTTAAATAAAAATATTTAAAAAATTTAGTGTTCATTTTGAAAACAATCTAAAAATTGGGTTTGTTTACAACAACCAAATGTAATGTTTTAAACCAAATAAAACCTTTTTAGAATAAAAAGAATACAAGGTGTTACATAAGTTACGCCAGTTCTTTTATTGATAGCTAATAGTAATCGAAAATTAAGAACATCAAATATTACTTGAAATAGGTTACTTAAAACTAAGGTAATCATGTTTTTGTATTATCAAAAAAAGCTGACGTTTAATATATTCTAATAAATTAAAAATATTTCAAAATTCCTCACTTTTTGAGCTTTTTCTTAAATAATTTCTAAAAATAGATATTATGTTCAAAATACTGAAAAATAATCTTTATTCTTAGCTTATAAGCTTCTTCCTTAATGTATTAAAGTCCTAATTATTGAAAATTGATTTAAAGTATGGTAAAAATATTAGAATAAACTTTTTTTGCTGCATATCAAATTTATTTTTGGTTTAGGCATATATCAAAAAAGTTTTTTTTTCAATCTATTAAAATTTTGGTTTTTAAAAATGATGTAATTATACTAGATGATAGGTAGACAAAAAAAAAATTGTAAGTTTGGTTCCAATCATTTGTGACCTGATTTACAGGGTCCATTATGAAAGTAATGCGCATTTTCTATGAAAAATTGATTTATTGATCGTATTGGTATAATATAATAATATAATATAAAATACTCTCTTCCTGCATGAATACACTTTTAGAGACGTGTCTGCCACGCCTGGGAGGCACCCTGAAACTTCTAGACAGGAATGTTTTTTAATAACCTTGTAACATGCTTTTGGATGCTGTGCAAAAATGTTTGTATTTGATTCATAATGAGCCGGACTTTCTTAACTCTGTCGTAACCGGAGACGAATCCAGGATGTTTAAGTACTACCCAGAATCAAAAATAAGTTAGTCTCTCGTCAAAACGATGCTCATTATCTTCTTTATGTCCAAAGAATAGTCTATTTTGAGTTTGTACCGCAAAGAAAAACTATCAGCTCTGCCTTTCACTTCGAGGTGCTTAAAAGTTTGAAACGCCGTATCCCGCGCGTGAGGGCTGATATCAAAAACACGTTCAAGCTCCACTAAGACACACGGCCTTTATCGTTACCAACTTCCTGGCCCGAAGCAATACTTTTGTGGTCTTTCAGTCCCGACTTGGCTCCGTGCAACTTTTTTTTGTTTCACCGACTGAAAGGAAAGCATTGGGAATCCGTAGAAAACATCAAAAAGCATGTTACAAGGTTATTAAAGAACATTCCTGTTGATGAGTTTTATAGGCGTGGTAGACACGTCTCCAAAAGTGTATTGATGCAGAAAAGAGTATTTTGAAGAATTTTAAGCGTTTGTAGTAGTACGATCAATAAATCCATTTTTTATCAAAAATCTGCATTACTCTCATAATGAACTCTGTAGACTTAATTATGTTAAAAAATTCTTAGCTTTTGATCTTTTTTTTTTACATTTTGGGTCAAGACCCAAATTTGAGTTGCGGAAGATATTTGGGTGGGGTAACTTAAAAAAAAAAGTTATATTTTTCAACGCATTTTTAACGTATTTGATAATTTAATTTTATTCGATAAATACAAACAAATAAAATTTGACATTTTTTGACAGTTATATATTATATCTGGATTTTAATATTTTTAAGATTTTATAAAAGTTTTTACACTTTTAAGAGTTTATGGTACTTTCTGACATTTGTATAAAAAAATGTTTCAACAGTTTATCTCAGATTTTGATTTTTACTAACATATTTTTGATATTTCTAAGTAAAATTTGCTGTTTTTAAAATTTACCAAAAAAAAATACATACAAAGTTTATAGCCGGATTTTGATACTTTGGGATTTTCTAAACAGAATTTTGCAGATTTCAATTGTTTTTACTCAATTTTTGTTTTTTTAATGTTTAAAACTTTTATTGGCCGGATTTAACTATTTTTGACTTTTTATAAATAGATTTTTGCTCGTTTCAACAGTATATTTTGGTACTTTTTAGCAATATTTTGGTATTTCTAAACCAGATTTTAAATTTTTTGCCAGTTTATTAATAATTTTTTACATTTTTCAACAGTTTTATAGCAAAATTTGAATACATTTTTACAATATTTTGATTTTTTTTTTGATTTTTTACTGGATCTGACTATTTTTGACGTTTTTTAAATAAAATTTTAAATTTTTTAACAGTGTATGGCCAGGTTTTGTTTTTTTCTAACAATATTTTGATATTCATGGCCAAACTTTACTATTTTAACAGACGTAAACATATTTTGGTGCTTTCTAACAACATTTTAATATTTGTTAGCCAGATTTTGCTATTGTTGAGATTTTATGAAAATGATTACATTTTTAACAGTTTATGGCTGAATTTTGTGCTTTTTGACAATATCTTGATGTTTCAAGCCCAAACTTTAATATTTTTGACGTATTATAAAAATGTTGCATTTTTTAATCGTTTTTGTTTTTTTTTTATAAAATTTTGGACTTTTTAATACTGACTGGACTAAAAAAATGAGTAAAATGTGTTATTTTTTTCTAAAATTGTAAGTTTTTTTCCAAAATATTGAGAAGAACCCCTTCTTCTCAATATTTTGTGGCAAAGCTCAAAAATCTTAACTACGCTACTGCTCACAAAATGTTGGGCAAAACTATCTAGAAACCTTTGATGCCGTTTCTAACTAATTATTTGTGTAAAGCAGGATTTTCCTGTTCTGCTGTGATGATAAATAAGTACAGAAATATACTGGATTTGCAGCATTACATATATAAGTTTTCTTTGCTCAAAAATACAACATCAGAGTAGTCACTAATTAACGATGATTGTTATAATATTAAATTAAAAAAAAAGTATACTAAAATAAAACTGTTATAACTTTTAATTTTACAATATGAATATAAATTGTCAACATAAATTTTAGACCTTTTTATACTATAAAATAAAACCGATAGAGTCGCGAGTTTTAGGTTTGTACTTTAGCCCGCTAGTCAAAAAAGTTAAGAACTGCTGCCTTAATGTATCAAAACACAAATTTGTTAAAACTATAATATAATATAAAATTTTCTTGGCCAATAATGTGGAGTAAGTGGACCACTACATTGTCCTTCTAGATTAGTAGTTTTTATAGAAAACCAGCAAATGTTTAAGTAGAACTAGTTGTATGCTCAAAAAATGTTTCTCTCTTAGCGCAAAAACTTACAAAAATACAAACATTACCATCTTGACAAGTTGATTGAGGTTATTGGCTTAAGATAGTGCATTTGCAAGGCATGTCATGCTAGGAGTATGTGCTGAGCAATAAATTTTACTCTACTTGGCAAAATAAAAAATAATGTTTTTTGTTGTTGTTATCAATATTATGCCGTAAGACAGACAAGATTTAGAACGTATACCTTTGACCCAAATACGTATTGCAAAATAGTAAACACGTGACGCAAGATAGTAAACAAAGCAAACCTGCAGTCTGGAGCGTAAATGCATAAACATAGAATTGCAGTTTAAATAGAATGCGCATTAAGTACCTTGCCATATCTTCAAAAGTAGTAGATGTGCAATCAAGAACGAGCCACAATCAAGCATTAAAAATTTTACGTCAAAGGTTGACCTGATCTAGTTTGGAGCGTACACTCTAAAAGTGCAAAAAAATTTTTAGTGTAAGTATACCTAATTTCATTGAAAAGTTACATTTTTAAGAAATAACAAATATCAACTTACCAAAATTAAAAGCTAAAATATTTTGTAATTATTTAACTAAAGAATTTTTAGCAAGCAATAAAATATCAACAAAATGTGCAAGGGTAATATATTTTTGTGTATATCGTTTCTATAAATGTATATGTTTACACAAGCCGTTCCAAGTTTTAGAAACTATTCCAAATTGTTTTCAAGATCTAGAAAAAGCAAATAGTGATTAGCTTATATGTGAGAGAAAAAGTAATTGATATTTTGCATTTAAGAGTATACTTAAATTTTTTCTAAGTTTGAGAATATTATGCAAATCAAAAACATATACAGAGTGGAGCACAAAAACCAAATGTGATTGATCAAAAATAAGAATCAATGACGTTAAACTTTTCCATTGCGTACTAAACTGTTACCTTAGAATTATGCAGCAATTGTTGGAAATTTTTAGCAGCCTAACATAAATTTGCTAATTTTGTTTGTTGACGACCCCATTAAGGTGGAAATCGGCTTCATTGCTATCAACATGTTTTCAATCCTTTTATACAGTGCAAAACGTCAATAAAATTGTTGGGGTAATTTCTACATTCAATTCTTGAACAATAGCTATCTTGTATAAGTGAAAATGCACTTTTTGATGCAAAATGCGTCTTACAGTACGGTTGCTAATTTAAAGTTTGGCTAAATGACCTTTATGACGTTATCTAAAGTACACACAATACGTTGGTCAAATATTGTTAACTCAAAGTAAGATTTATAAAATATATAAAGAAGAGACGCAATGTCCTCAAATGAGATAGTTGTAATTAGTTTCTCAGAATGCTATTAACCAAGCCATTAAATAAAGTCATTAAGTCAGTTAGTATAAATAGTCAATACACCCTTTAAAATATTCACTTTGAATTGTGGTGGTGAACAATGTTGACGAAGTAAGTTAAAAATCAATTATTAAGTTTAAATGAATAAAGCCATACTGATGAGAGGTAAACCTCGAAACGCGTCTATGGATGTTTTTAGTTTAGAATATTTTTTCATAAATTTAATTTTTTAATGTCAAAGTAAGATTTGTTACGCGTGTCACCGACCTAACAATTTTAACAAATCAATTATACTTACATAATATTCCATGATAGCGACTAAAACTCAAATTGAAATGCTCTACACTGCATGTAAGTTTTATACAAACACAATTTTTTTAGCAGATATTTACTTGTTGAAAACCCCAGTTTTATGGATAGTCTTGCCGCTGGCTATAAACTATTGTACGTGTCACAGCTATTTTACATTGCCCCAGAAATCTTACATCTTATTTGAAAGTAGTTGGTAAAACCAACTGCTTATTAAGTGACAAAGCAAGTTTTTATATTGGGGATTAAACTTTGGACTGCCAGCGTGCTAATCTAACGTTTTACCATTCAAATTAACTAACCTGAAGCGTTTGCCAAGGTGCGTTGCCTGCACAATGTTCATGCAACTATGCGATTTTTATAACATTTGTTAAAAAACAATGTTTTATTGTGATTTGAGTGCAACTAAAAAACTGTCTTAAGCAAACGAGCATTAACTTAAAAAAATATTTAAAAAAAATTAAAAATTAAAAATGGGGTTCTGTAAGCCTTTTACATATGGTGCTAAGACTAGTTTCAAAATAATTTACGTTAAATTAGAAGAGACAACTCACTATACACTATTGTCCTTTGTTGTCTTTAATTGTAATATTTTGAGTAAAATATGTCTGCATTTATCAAAAGCTCACAAACAATGCTAAGAATAATCACTAAAGATATTCCATGTGTAGGTCCAGTGTTTTTGTTTTATCTGCATCATTTAAGCCTTGGAGTGAGAAATAGGCAGTACAATCTAATGCCAAAAATACAGATTCTTTGTCATACTAAGATACTTTTTGACCATTTATTCTAATTGTTTAATTGTAAATGTTAAAAATCTACTTTTTAAGACTGAAAGACCAAAAGCTAAGAATTTTTGCTCTGTAGTACTTTTTGGACATTTTGGTCTAGGTCTACGTCTACCTCTGTTTTCTTTGACTGTTATAGAGTCAACAAAAAAAAATAGACCAACAGCGTACAATAACTAAAACACTATAACCTACTCTTTGGAAAACAATAAAAACTAACAGACGCGCTTCTCACATACGCTAGACAAGTTTTTACTGAATGTAATAATGTTACACTAGTCAGATACTTCATTCACCATAAAGATAGATTCAAAAATAAAACCATTCAAATAAAGCCCAAAGCAATCAAAATTGTGGTTATTTGCATATTTGATCTAATTTTGCTAATTTTGTTCAATAAATATTTGAAGCTTTAATTTTTTCTATGACATGATTTTATCAAATTTTTGAATGAAATTAAGCAAAGTGGAAGAAATCCAAAGATTATAAAACATTTTACAAAGTGAATGTCGCATCCAAAGCATAAAGTTTTGTTGACTTTTTAATCTACAATTTTTTTTATAGTTTTGGTGTAATTTTACAGTTGCAGGTTTATCTTTGTCAATATCCACCAAAACAATCACATAGTATCATAATGACCGCAAAACTACGCCCGTCGCAAATAGCTTGTGACATATTATAAACTAAGTAAGTTGTTATCTTGCCAAACACAAATGAAATGAAACTTTACACACGTTGCCGTACTCACAAAAATAAGATTATTTACTCAAATTAAGTTATCAAATAAGCTTTACATCAAGCTAGTGTTAAATGTTATTTTAAATAAAATTGTAATAATCAACTATACATAATTGCAATTTGCTTTTGAGCAACAATTTTAGATTTTGTTAAAAACGTAGTTGTCAAAATTGTGCAAGACTGTAGTTGATAATGTCTAAAGCATTGCAATAGTTTTGTTTTTTAATTACAAGAAACTAAAAGAACAAACAACAACTAACCAAAAATAGCAAATCAAGATTTGAAATATAATAATCTGCTCAGTTACAGTATTTTAAAATTACATTTAGCATGATTGCTTTGAAGGTTTCAGATTTAACAATAGTACTTCTAATCTTGTGCTTTCTAGATTGAGAGTAAAACCATTTTCACTGCACTTGGACTTTATTAAGCCTTTTGTATTTCCTTCAGTTGTAACCTCACTTCTTCGCCCCAGCACGCAGTCAGCCTATGTGATTGATATATGCTAGAACGTTGCTTGGACAAGTTTTTTTTTATGTTGGCTATTCCAAGCCAGCCATCTTTTATCATAGAGTCTCTTGCTTTGTTGTTTATTTCATATCCTCTACATGTTTGGCTGTTTAAAATGCTCATAGTATGCATGTGTTTTCTTTGTTGAGAATGCCCTATCAAAATCCCTGTAATAATTTGCAAAGTCAGGACAGTTGTAAATAGTAGTTGGTCGTTTTTAGATTTGAAACCTTTTTTGTATATCTACAACGCTAGTTGTTGTACCTTTTTACCTCAAAAGCATTGTATGTATTTGCTTTTAGAAGGATGTTAAGGTTTTCTAGTTCTAGTGTAGTCTAGGGTCCAGCAGGCCCACTCATCTTTACAGTTTACTGCGACACGCAACTTGCCATTAGCCTTAACGTTGTTTACTTTGTTGAAGTGTCCTTTTACATAGTACAGTTTGATGCTATTTACACAAGTTGTCAATGCGAGGACATGATGACATTACCTTGATGTAATTTTTGGCTTTTTTATAGCTACAATTGCTGTTCTTCTGTATGTTAAAAGTCTGGATATTAAAACGTCTTGGTTTTGAAAGTAGACTTTAGCTCCAGAACCTCAAATAGTTTTTGAGCTAATTGTAAAGATCTAAAAAAGTTTGTTTTTGTTTCTACGTTGGTTTTGTTCTTCATTTGTGTGTACACTGTAGGATCTCTTAAATATAAAATGAAGTAGCATAATGTCTGTTTGCACTCAGCCTGCAATCTTCTTCTAATCTGTTTAGTTATATTAATTTATTTGCACTTTTACCAAACATTTAAAAAAAATATGAAACAGATATGCATTAAAATTGACAACCACAATCTTCAATCCACAAGCTCCATGAAGATTAAAGCTGTTTAGATGGTCAGAAAGCAAATGCGATAAACTTACCAATTTCCTTATGCATCTAGCGTGGTTGATAGTAAAGTTATCAATAATTAATTGTGTGATTAAGAGGTAGTTAGAGGTTTTGCCAACTCATCTATGTTGCAACGTTTCCACAGATGCACACGCCGGATGATGCAACTTTGTTAAACTATTAGTAACAACAACTACTAGATTTATTTAATCAATCAAAATAAAATAACATTTAATAAAGTGTATATTTGTACTCTTTTTACTACTGTGTTTAAGCTAATACTTATTTTTTAGACACTTTGTGAATCTAGTCTAGTAGTTAACGGTTAACCTTAGCCACATATTTAATATGCAGTCCCAGTTGAAGTCTGAATTTTTATTAAAACTTTATAAAACTGCCACAATTATTATATAATATTATTGGTAAGACCAAGATAGTTTGTTTAGATAACAAACTTATTTTATGTTCTTCATTTTAAGCTTTTAAATTTTTGGCATGTCAAATCAGTTTGTAATAGAATATTAATTTGAACCCAACCTAGTTATTTTTTCAAAACATCTTAAAAATGTAGTTTTTAACGTATTTTTTAAATCTGTATTCTAATAATAGTTTAATATTATGCAAAAACAGCATGGTACAATGTTCTTAATATCGACTGCGCTCGCAGGCCGTTTGGAATATAATATACATATATCAATTTTTTTTACCGGTTTCAACTAGTCTCAAATGTATTAGTCTGTATTATCATAAATCAGATTAAAAGAATCATTAAAATAACTTATAAAATTAAATAAATTTTTGTAATTAATAGCATCTTAGTTTTATTAATATAATCTTATTCGTAAAATAAGCAATTACTTTTTAGATAAACATCTCAGACTAAAAAAAAAAGTTCTCTTAACGACATCCAATCAAATTATATAGCACATACGTTCCAAATCGATTTTAATTATTAAATTACATAATTATACTATACTATTTCAGTAGGTGTTTTGTAATTCTGAATAACAAATAAACTAATAATAACTTGTTTTTATCAAACTGTTATCATATAAAAACTTGAAATGAAATAATAATTATTCATGATTAAAACGTAAATGCTGATAATTGGATAAAAATGCATTTCCTATCACATATCTTAAATACATATATGCATATGTGGGAACGTCAATAATATAATTCAGTTACAAACTGTTGGTCCCCATTAGGAAACGGAAGCAGATATGCTAATTTATTTTTATTAAACAACTTGTTTGGGATGTTATCTAATTCCTATAAATTCAGAAGTAGTGAAGCGTAAGCAAATAAAAATATGCCATGATATTGTAGTCGAGTTAATTGTAACTTTCATTATCGAGTTAATATAAATTGACAAATGACGTAATATAATAAGATTTTTGAATGTTTTAGCTTTTCCGATTCAATAAAGATTAATTATATTTTATTTATTTTTAATTACGTTTTATGCAACATAATCTAATCTATCATATATGCAAACTGGCCTAAATAAATTTGATAATTATTTTATTAATGGTTTTAATTAATCTACAATTAGTTTACGTTTACATAACTGTAACATTATATAATTTGAATGGCATTTTACAAATGTAATTAAACTATTATTATATTATAAAATTATAAACGCTTATTTGTAATTAGATGATATTGATTTTATATTAACTAATAACTGCTTATTATCATGCGATATTCCAATAAAATTTATATTAATTTCAATCTGTATAATTATATAAGTGTTAATGACCGGTGTATAAAATCATTTCCACGAAAACTGTTTTTTAATAATTATTTATATTAATAAACGTTTTCAATTTAAATAAAATGTGCGATTAATATTTATAAAAAATTACTTTTACTAAACCTTGAATAAAATCAAGGTTCTTAATGTAATATTCTATTTGACCTAACCAAGCGCATTTCTTCTGTTAGTTTTTAATGTTAAATAATCACTATAAGAAGCGACTATTAATATTGCAGACAACATAACGAATTGCTAATAAGCTATTAGTCATCGTAAAGGTCATCGATCTAATTTCATAAAATAAAAACTTGATAATAATATTTGTTTTATTTTTCTAGATACGTTTTTATTTATAGTTTTAATGCGCATTTTTATGTACAAATTAAAGAAAGCATTTGATATCAAATTAACCTACATAATTTAAAATCATATCATATTAAAATTTTCTAAAACAATAATTCAATATTACAATTTTAGATTTTTAGATGAAAGATTAATTTAATAATATTATCTGAACAAGGTCCAACTTTCACATTAAACGCTGCTAACGAGTATTACCATATTTACCATCATAACCTTCGTTCGTAATATAACACGACGGTTATGACGATCTAGATATGTAGGTTTTCCTTTTCTTTATATACGTCTAAATCAGTGTAATGTATGTATGTTGTAGTGATAATTAGGGCGGACTCCAAGCAGGAACCAGAAGAATCGCAACTTCCGGGCGGAACGACCAAAAGGGTCTATAGAGTTGAAAATATGCATATTTTATATACTACAATATATTTATACTTAAGCTATCTTTGTAAAAATATATGCAACAAACAAAAATAAGCTTTATGCTTTATATAGATAGTTAAATATGTGAAAGATAAACAAAGCAAACTTAGTTGCGGTTTCTATTTAAATTACTTTAGAAATAAATAAATAATCCATTATATTATTTTAGAGATATCACAAAAACTAAAACAATAGTCTCTAGAAAACCAGAATATAGTGTGTGTTCACAAACTGAGTTGACAATTTTATTTGATTTAAAAACTTAAACTGAACAAAAATTAATAAAAAACAATTTTTAATAACTTTGAGACCAAGAAAGTTTTTTATATTATTAATTCAACAGCTGAATATAGTCGGATGCCTAGACTACTGCGCCATGCTACCCCAACAGATAAGAAATTATAAAACATATAATAATTTCAAAGAGGTCATTAGATTTTTTTTTCAATTTTTAATTGTGATATTTAGATATTAGTTAGTATGTTACAACATAAAAATACTTTTGAGTTTTAACAAATAAAACCACACTTGCTAAAACTATCACATTGAATACTACTACCAAAAAGAGGTAATATTATCAGAGTTGTTTCATTTTGCATTAGACCAAAACAATAGCACGCAGGATGTAGCATACATTGTTGCAAATCACACATTATTAGCTCGTCGACGTACTAAGTGTATTTATTTAAGCTAATAGATAATTATAATGCTGGGTTTAAACGTCGTAAGATAGTTTTACGCTACTGATGACCAGTCGTTATTATAGTAATTCTGCTCAGTACAAAAAAAACGCGTTTTCGGACACTTGGTTTATCACTCACTCAATAGAGTGATGGTGCAAAGTTACTATCCGTGGGATTATGCCCAAACGCCTCTAAGGCTGTATCTTGTCTAGACATAGTGTGTAACGATACTTCTAGAAGTTTTGCAAGTCGTGTGGATTGAAACAATGTAACTTTACTAGCCAACGTTGGCCAATGTGGTCAGAGTTTTACAATACTCAATTTATAGATATGATAAAGATGTTTGTACCAGGTGCAACAACAAGTTTTTGTGATCAATTTTCAATTGTCGTTGGCGCTTGTTTTGTAACCTGTGAGTGATTGAGAAACTTTCTATCAAATTAGCAAACTTACTTTAGGAAGCTCTCCCACGTGGTAGAAGTCTCAAAGGACAACCAGAAATTGTTTTTATTGTTGGCCGTCGGTAAACTAACTTAAGAACTAGCCAAGTGGTCCATCTAAAAAGCGCCTGTATGTGTTGTGTTTTAATCCAAGGCTTTGCAGGTTTGTTTGATGTGGCATAATTGCTACCATTAATGATCAATAACAAGTCTAGATACTGTTCAGACCAAGTAAACACTTAAAATGATAGTTTTTCTTAGTGCTGCTCTTTAATCCGTGTATGCACACTGAGAAACAATACTGATTTTTGTAAATATAAGTTGTTAGCAAAACAATAAGCGGAAGATGTAAAATAGAAAAAGTACTCTGTACTTGCCCGGCGTTCTCCTACGCAAAAAAGTCTATTTTAGCAAAATGTTGGCTTAACATGACCAGCATAAAGAAAACCCTTTTAAGCAATTTTTTAACAAACATTAACCACAGAAGTTAGCTGTGTGTTTAGATAGAGGAGTAAAGTTTGTCACTGGAGAAAGTACAAATAGCCTAATGAGACTTAAGTGCAGTAAAAGAGATTTTACCGTCCCACTAAAATTCAGAATCCAAAAGTTGTTAGCAACTTTGAGGCAACAAATTTAACACACAAAACAGTGCAAATAATCAAACATGTTTAGTAGGTTAGAAATAAAGTCCTTATGCTGTAAAAATAAGTAGCATATCGGCAAAAAAAATCTTTACTAGTTAACAATTTTGTTCATTTTTATCTCAGCAGTAAGTGTGATGATCATACAAAATGTTTGCTATTGGTTAGCTATTTATTAGTTTTCTTTCTTCAATAAAAAAAGATAAAATCTTATAATTTAAAATCAAACCGTTTTTTGTTTAATTTTGTTTTTAAATCAATTTTGGCAAACTAGTTATTGCAACCTTAGACCAAATATTCTTTTTCCAACGCGGCAAAGTAAAATAATTGGTGTTAAATGCGTGTATAAATCACATTTTTAAATGTCTATGAATTTTTTATAGTACATTAAGCGCATAGTGTTGCTAAATTATTATTAATTTCACATATAATATTAAATTTTGTTGTGTTATTTGATAACTAAGAATTGACATTTATGTTAAGGTTTTTGTAATTGAAATTTTTCATAGACATTGCAAACATTTGTTTATCAATAATAAAACTGAAAATAGTAAATTTATAAACTATTGATTTTGTTAACTAAGATTTGACTACTTGCAGGGATTAAGCCCACAATTAGCACGAGGCATCATTTGTGGGCATAGAACGTTGTTATATTGGCTTCACTATGCAATAAGCAGAAAATAAAACACTTGGTGCGTCTATAAGTGTATAGTCTACAATTGTAACACACCATTCCTATTTTTTTATGCAACAAACATAGATTTTTCAACAGAATTGCGATGTAACAGCAAGTTTTTTTTTCCAAACCATGTCGTGTGGTCTATTCCACACAGATTTTATGACTAATCAGTTCGTATTTTTTTTTATAAAAATACATCAAAGCAATCCTTGCTCTAAAAAAATAACAAGAGATGATAGAAAAGTTAAATGAAAACAACCCATAAACTCAAAGTTTTCTTTTTACTTAAAAAAATATTTGCTCAATAGCGCATATGCAATAGACATTCTAGTTAATTAGAATTAGATGTCAGTTATAAAAAATAATTTAATTTTCTAAATATCCAAATCCATTTTTGAATTATTAAAGTTTGTTTTTAATAGAATAAAGTTTGGCCATAAAATACAAAAAGTTGAATGATAATGCTAAAATTTGTCTTAAATATCAAGATCAGACTTTTATTGAGTAAAATCCCGCTTTAGTTTATTGACATCTAGCATTTTGTTGATACAATTCAATCAACTGATACATTTTGTCATTTTGATGTTTCATTGCATTTATTATTTAAGGTTAGATTTTGTTGTTTTACTATGATAAAATTTAATTTTTTGTATTTTTTCTTGGTTTTTGAATTTTTTAGTCAAATGTTTATGAGTGGGCGTCACTCACTTCATTGATTGTGGGCGAGTAATTTCATATAAAATTTAGTTTTAATAAAATTTGTATGCTGAAAAATGTTTTCTTGAACGGTTTTTGCTAATTTTGATTACTTTACATTGACGTTTTGAGCAACTTTTAATAATTTTATCATACGGTATTCTAATGAAATTTTTTGAACAAACGTATTTCTTTTGCTTTAAATGGCCTTTTCTATAATCTTTGATAGTTTTTTGTAATAAACTGATTTACACTTTTAGATCAATTTTATAATTGACTTTTCTGTGCAATGTGAACTTTAATACAAAAAACTTACTTAAAATTTAGTAAAGGTTTAGCAGAAACAGTTTGAAGAACGCGTGCTATGTTTAGTCGACAAAATGCACCAAATTGTTTAACAGTTAAGACACTAATTGAAAAATTTGACAAAATCCATCAGTTTCTTCTTGGTTAAGCCATGCAATCTCACGCAAAATGTCACCGAGTAAGCCGTTGGTTCCATTAACCCTTCTCAAACAAATTATTTGATGATGAAAAATAGCAGTAAAACGCACAATAAATAAAGAAGAACGTGCAACTTCTCCCTTTTAGATTTTGGGTTTATGCCAACCAACCACATTTTTTGAGCCAAAGAAATAAATTTAATGTATTGTTGGCAAAGTTAAAAGAAACGTATTCAAAAATGTAATTCACAACTTCTTCTAAAATTAAGTTGAAATTTTAATCATATGAGATAAAGAACAAACGGCTCATTTTTCGATTATTTTAATTTAAGTATAGAATATGATTTTATTTAGATGACAGCTTTGGCAGTAGGCCATTCTCGAGAACTAATTATCAAGTATTTGTGCCACTGTTTTCAGCGGTGTTTTGGCAATAGCTTTGCAAATATTTTTCTTCAAGTGGTCAATTGTCTGTAGATTGTCAGCATACACCTTTTCCTTCAAAGCGCCCTACAAAAAAAAATCTAGCAATGTTCAGTCGCAGCTACGAGGTAGCCAATTCACATTTCCAAAACGGCTGATAACGTGGTTATTGAATTTGGTGAGCAGAAATTTAAATTTCTTGAACGAGCTGCACTTTGTAAGCAAACATACCAAGGTCTTTGTGAAGAACTCGCCTCAGAGTGGTTTGCAAAGTATTGTGTTGATGAGTTCTGCGCCGAGTTGATGTTTCTGGGTTCTCGCGTACCCTTCGAACCACAGAAACGACAATTTTGACAGAACGCCTCGGATGAGTATGCTTGATGCGCGCATTCTCTACCAGCATTCCAGTTTCACGCATTTTTATCACAAACTTTTAGCGTTGGTAAGAACATGTGATTCAAAATTAAACTAACAGATGGCTCACCTTTTATTAAAATAAGTGTTTTCTTAAAAAAACTGAATTTTGCCCTTATTTTGAAACATACTTCAAATAATTTGTTTGCGCAATTTTTTTTAGGGATCAAATTAGAATTAAAATTAAAACTATCTAGTAATAATAAAAATAAAAACAAAAATGTATTTTAATAATATAAAAATTAAAAAAAAAGATTGGTTTCATCCCTCTTTCATCGTCCTGAGGTTTGCGTGTGTTCATTCCCATCTCAGGCTACCGATATTGAGGGCTTGTTTGAGTTGATTTTTTTGTTGTTTTATTTATATTTTGTCATGTAGTAACATGTGTTTTATTTTTAATTTAAATTGTACGTAATTGAGCGTTTTTACATATGTTGGCAGATTATTGTATTGTTTTATGGTTTCTGTTGTTAGTATTTCTGTGCATTTGACCATTTGACTGTTGCATATTTTATAGTCCATATGTGTAATTTTCTCCTTGTTTGGTGGTTGTGTATGTCTTTGTTTGATTGTATTGTTACATTGCTATTTATCATTTTGTTATTTACTTTTAATTAATTCTATGCAATACATCAGTTTTCTGTGAAAAATAAATTAAATTTCTGCACAATTTGTTATATATTTTTTGTAATAATTTGTTTTACAATAATTTCTTCTAATAAATTGAGTTTTATTTAAATTGTGTTGATCAAATTTGGCATTTAAATCTGCTTTAAAAAAAAAACCTTATGATGAAATGAATATAAATTCACATACATACCGCGAGATTATTACATTTCCATACTTCGAACAATTTTTAGTCTGCTTGAGACTAATTTAAACAAGGTCAATAGAGTATAAATACGTCGTATTATTTATTGGTTTGCATATTGGCATACCGGTTACTTAGTACCAACGTTGGTCAAGAATGTAATTATGGTGAAGGCGCCGGGCACAGCATCCTTTCTAAACTTTCTTTTCAAGATATTTATTTTTTTAAAACAAATTATAAGAAATCTATTACAAATTTAAAAACAAATTATTTATTATTTATCAGAAATGTTAAATTGTGTACTTAACCTAACTTTTAGAAAAAAAAAAAATTAAATCTATTTTTAATCGACAAGAGAAGCTTTTATATATTGCTTATTTAAACCAAACAATTAAACTAAATTTAACTAATATAATTAAAAAAATAATCCTTTTAATTAAAATAATATAGTTTTTTTTAATAAACATTGAAGAAGTTGTGAAAGTAAATTCCACGCAACGTCTTTACAGCTTGCAAAAATGATCAATGTCAGTGATAAAACCATTCCAAGTAGAAATAAGCAAATAGGTCCTACAAAAGCTGTCAAATGATTACAAATAAAACCGTCTTATTTTTTTAGCAAACTTATGACGCAATAAAAAAATTATTATGTGTAGACAGCAGTAAGAATTGTCCATTATAAGTTTTAAAAAACTAGTTAAACTATCAATGTTGTATTCTAGTGTACCAGAAGCAGTAATCCAGAAACAACCTTAATTTGACCAATTAAAAAGTAGTATTTTTATGTTAGACTTCATACCGCACAAATAACCAAAAATAAAAGTTCAACTTGGCTATGTAACGTTACCGCATCCTCTTTATTCTTTTGTAAGCAGTACAAAACTCCAGTGGATGTATTAAATGTCAGTCAACATTTTTATACAAAATTTGTGAATTTCTACAATAACAACATGCATTAAGTTGGCAGAAAGTCATAGTAATTATTTCAATAAATAGTATTGTATTACTGGTTTATAATAGGCGTATTTGAGTGGGGCTTTTGGTACCTTTGTGGTAGAGTCAATGTATGACGTCACGTCAACTATTGCGGTATGGTAAATTCAAAAAATATGGCGGAAAATGAATAAGTCAAGTTTGTAACCAAAAAATTTGTTTGTTTACATTTTATAATAAAACGTCAAATAAAAATTGTTAATTTTTAATTATAATATTTGTATAGAATAGCATCAGCAGTTTCAATCCTAATAAATAAGAAACTAATTTAAACAAAGTAAAGAATATATTTTTAGTTTGATTTTAATTTATTTTACAGTTTTGTGCCCAGCAAAACTTATAAAACTTGTTTTTATTTTTTAAATTTAATTGACCTCTCTTTAAGAAACATTCAAATAATTAGAAATTAATTTTAAAATATATATTTATAGTACCGCTAAGTTGATTTGCTAGAGTGAGTAACGACAATTAGAAAGAAACTCACGGATACAAATCAGCTCAACAATGCTCAGAAGCACGGTACGACAAGTTGACAGCTTTTAATTACCGTGATGTAAGAAAGAATTCACCCTCCACTCCCCCCAAACTGTATAACATCGCTATTTCTAACTAGGTTTTACTTAAATAAAATTGATTTTTTTTAGATTATCAGATAATCTTTGTTTATTTTTTATCTCAGTATATTTCGTAAAGTAAAATAATAATTAAATTAATCTACAACGTAAAAGCACAGTGTGGTGGTTGAATAGTTAAGTGTTAGTTGTTGCAGGTGTGACTAATAATTCAAAAATGTATTCAAACTCAATCCATCAATCAAAAATTTTAGATCTACAACTTGTAGACTTCTTACAGATGAACTAAAAACATAAACTAATAATTTTTAATTATTTTCTTGATATCTGTTTTTATTAAATGTAGCAAATTATACAATATATTTTTTAGAGTCGTATCTGCAACACATTTCAATATCGCGTTACGTAATAGATTTGTTTCTACCAGAAATAAAATGTAACATTTTATTAATAAATATTTAAAAATGCAGTTTACTTATTAAGATTATATTACTAGATGATACGTAGTCAAAAAAATAGTTGCCAGAACAGTTTGCTAAACCAATAGTGATATTAAAAGCGATAAACGATGTTGTAGAATAAGGTTCCTGGCGTTATTACTATCTAAAAGTACGTTACGACGTTACAAAAGTCTAGGTAATGTGCTAAAAATTAAAAGTATTGGATTGGTTACAATTATAAATGTGTTTATCAGACGATCGTCGAAGTTTATTAACATATTACAAAGTAAGTATTTAAAACAAGACAGAAAATAACTTTAAAGAAAAGTTTTGTACCGATGTGTACACAAGAGCGTGTTGTTCTGATCCGGACAAAAAGACATTTTGATCACTTGGTGATGAATCAAATATCACTTATTTTTTGATTAAAATAATACATTTCACAGAACAAATTTCATTTTATATGAGATTGTTTTATTCATTTCCAGCCATACTTTTTAAATATATATCACCAAACTTACTCGTTTGTTGATTTGGCGTTATGAATAGCATATAGACTTGATGGATATAATTACAATCTAAATAAATAATTTACGGTCACAGCACAGCCATTCGTATTTATTTGGTGACTGGTGTTTATTTAAATGGTTTGTTTGTTCCCATACAACTACATATTAAATAAACAAATATATTTTGATTGGACATATAAAAATAAGTAATATAATATGTAGTAAGTGTAATACATAATATAATTCCTTTGCATAATATACATACACAACTATTTGCAATCAGGAAAATTATTGTAATAAATAATAAATTTAAATAAAATAAATTTAAATACGTAGATTTAAATCTGCCTACAATAAAATTTAGTCTTTCTTTTGAAACAATCTGAAAGAACTTTTGCAATAAGACTAGAATGCTAAAAACTGATTGGTCATTTATAAAAACAAAAATACTGTTTATTTTCTTTAATAGCAATTAGTTTTGATTAGATTAATTAAGTTCTGGTTCGTTTATAAAAAAAAATAATGTAACTTTTTCAATCTAGAACATGCATCTGCTGAAATGTTACATGACCGTCGATGGTGTTATTGTTTGAACTCTGCATTAACAAACAGAAATTAAGAAAACAAGTTACTCAAAATATTGAATTCAGCTCAATGTATACACGATTTCCCAAAAATGGTTACTTTTTTACGGTGCATAGAACCCCATGTTATAAAATCCCATAAAAAATTTTAAACCAAATTTTTGTATACAGAAAAGCTCGGACGCCTACCTGTATCAGAGAAAAAAACGACATATTTTATTAATTTATCTGATAAGGGGTTATTGGACATTTGCTGCAACTTCGCAAATGACTTGTAGTATTTTTTCTCGAAGGTTATTATTTCTTTGTGGGTACCATTTCTTCGAAAGAATCTTATAACTAGTGTTCCGAAATCGCAGTTTTGTTTTCGATTTTGACATCATAAACAAATTCTTCTTATATTTTTTCTATCAAATAACTCATAGAACATTAACACTCGTCGGAATGCTGCGTTAGAAAAGAATAAAAATCCTCAATTGCGTTGTCTACATTGTTCACGGTAATTCGTCCCTTCTTAGTCACCCGTAAGAAGTAATGTATGCACACTCAAATTGCATTCTTGGTGGTATCGAGCTCCTGCTTCAAAAAGTCACGTACATACTGAATACGCTCTAAGATTGACTTTACTTGATGATACTGAATAAATTTCTTTTCGTCTACTTATCGGCAATTTAAGGTGGTCGGTAATTACTTTTCATAAAATAATAATAAAGAATACATGCAAGATGAGACCGAGGGCTCTCGTGGTTCCCAGTAAATTGCGGCATGCCTTGCAAATCATCTTAAAGAACAAGCTTCCAGTCATAGTCACATTATCTTGTATTCAGATTGTTGAACTGGCCAAAATAAGAAAATATAGTTGAGTTTATCTCTGCAAAGGCTAATTCAAATGGCCGCTGCTGTTATTGATCACAATTTTAGTATCTAGACACAGTTACCTTCCTAATGACGCTGACTTTGGTGTAATTAAATCAAAAACTTGGTAAATATTTGCAATACTGAAGGGGGTAAAATCAACTGGTTACACTTAAAATGCTTGCAATGATATTTCCTTCTGTTAAAAGCAAATTTCCAAAAGAAGACCTCCTAGCTTGTTTAATATTGCTCAAGATTTACTATATCTAGAACGTACAAAGCAGTAATGAAAAAGAAACATATTATACTTAATCTTCAAGTTCAAGAGCAAATCGACATAAACGAAGAAGAAAAAAATGGAAGTGACAGTACTGAATACATACACTTCGTCAAAATGTCAGTGAACATTAAAACTTAAGTTAATTTTTTTCGTTTATAAAATACTTTTGTAGTTTGATTTAATGCAATTGAAAGAAACTTTTATTTACATTTATTTATGTAATTCTTTTCAATAAAAAATATATTTCGAATCTTTCCAAATTGTGGTAGTTTTCTAATGTTACATTTTTAAGAGATCTAAATACTCATTTCAATATTTTGTTTACTTACACTGATTGGCTTCCATATAATAATATTGTATCATCAGCTTATACTATGTAACTTCCTTTTAGATCACAGTTTTGGAGGTTTTGTTTGTAAAAAAGATACAAAAGTGGTCCTAACATCAATCCTTGTGAGACTACAAGTGTAATAGTTCTTTCTTCACTTAGTTCTCCACCAATATTTGTTTGCTGTCTATGATCGGGTCTAGGACATTTCGGCGCGAGGACACATGGCGCTGGCCGTTTCGGCGCCGGCCATTTTGGCGCCAGAACTTTTTAAATAAATTAAGTATATGTATATTAATCATAAAAAATTATTTGTTTTATTTACATAATAAATAATGTATGATAAATAAAATCTTTAGTATGGTATTTTTTAACAGTTTATATTGTTAATTCTATTTATTATTTATTTTAATAGACTATTAATTATACTTTATATTTTTCAGGTCACTACCTATAATTAAAAAGTAATAATTAATCACCCATACATTATTTGCAAACCAAAATTGTATTTGATTATTATACTATATATTGTATATTTGATAATTTAAACATGTACGTACATATATTATGTTTTTTATCTGTTATGTAATTTTTATGTATTTTATATTTTATTTATCATACAATATTTATTATGTCTCATAAAACAAATCAATTTTTATTATAATGTATATATTTATTTTAAAAGTTCTGAATCGGCCGCGCCGAATTGTCCCATTCCGCTATGATCAGTGAGGTAACTCTACAGTAACTGGTGTGGTTTTTCTTTTGATGCCCATTGCTTCTAAGTAGCTTAAGTCAATAAATATAGTAATAACAAATTTGCTGTTGTCCAGGTTGGTGGAGATGTAGCTCATTAAGTGGTGATGGCAGATTGTGTTCCACTTTTTTCTTGAAAACCATTTTTATCAAAACCAATTGTATTTTTGAAGAGATATTCAGTTGGTTTTTGATAAGTGTCAATTATTTTTGAAAAGGTACTTCTAAGTGAAATTGAACAATAATTTTGGGGGTATTTAGTATCTCTTTTTTTGTGAATTGGTGTTATGTGTGACAATATTAATTCTTTAGAATAGATTGCAGCTTCAAATCAGTTATTTATCCATTTAAATTTTGTCTGAGCCAGGTGCAAGTTCTTTAGTACTTGTTTTATTTTATTCTCAAATGTGAGTTTAAAAGGCATTTTTGTGTTGCCACATCATAGTCTAAAGAATCATTTGTAAATGTTGATATTTATTATACTATTTAAGAAAACATCAAATTTAAAATTATTGTAATGTATCATTCATAATCCAACATTAAAATGGAATTGCACACTATTGGAAATGAAATGCCATGTATTTATTACTGACATTAACATAAACAATAACACTTGGCAGTGTTGAAAATTGAGCAATAAATTGTCAAGTGTAAAGGTAATACAAATCCACAATAAATTGCTGTAAAATTGACGCCAATTAATCAGATTAAATAAGTCATTAAAATTGAACAATAAATTGACAAATGTAAAAACATCTTTAGTTTTGGTCAGTAATTTATCAAAAGTTACACATTTAATTCAATTTTTGATTGCTCAGATTTCAGATCAAAATATGATTATCATTTTGCTCTACATATATAAATTACTTACCTTTCAAAATATAGATGGAGTTCTAGAAGAAATTTATGAAATAATGCAATACATCTCTTTAATTGTTTATTTATTTCTACGTGGTAAAAAATAATAAAATCGAGAATTACATTATCGTACAATAATCGGGATATATATATAATTGTATATATATATTTGTATATATATAACCTAACATGCATTCAATAATATTATTACATATAAGACAGATCATCGCATATCCATATAAATAAATATAAATGTACAGCCGTGGATCTATAAATAATGGCGGAATTCATGAAAATCTATATATAACTTATTAGCCAAACCGTCATAAAAATACATATTCCATTTTAAAATCACATATACATTAATTTTCCATTTTAAATACTTATTAACTTATTTAAATTACTTTATACAAACGCTATAGCATACAATATTTTACGTCTAAATTAGTAATGTGCTGGTTGAATCACTATTGTGATTAGCGAAATTATGGCCAGCATAATTGAGATAGAAGCCAAACGAATAATAAATCCAATCACAAAATTTGTAAAAATGTATGGCTAAAATAGTGAATTAATTAATAAAATTGTGTTGGCAGTTATTTATATTGAATAAATATAGTTTCTATCTAATAATAAATAGAGAAATTATGTTCATGAACACCACCATTTCTAAAAAGAGAGCCATTAATGAGTGATCCCCGTCCAGCTACCCTAAGAAAAAAACAGGAGAAGATTTAAAGCCCTTTCTCCTGATCTATACTATATTTTTAAATACAGCCAGATCGCTCAAAATACATAGTCTACATATAAATTACATTATGTATTTCCAAACGGCTTAAAAATTTTACAGGATATTTTACAATATACAGTGTTACATTTGTTAAAAACGGAATAAATGAATTTACACTTTACAGCTTTAGTAACTTTACATCAGTCTCACGCCACGACGCCAACCAACTACAATTCATTTTACAAATCCCCTAAATAAGTAACCCCACCGTCACCCAATTAAACAGCACCGAACTTCTCCTCATAAAACCTGCAGTCGGCATAAATAACTTATAATAAAAATTAATTACATAATATACAATATTTGACAATTTGAGGCGTGATTAATTAAAATACATACTTTACAAACATTATACAATTCATGTTAAATATACAGAGCAATTGTTTCTGCATCTCACGATAAATTACGTCAATAATAAAAATCAATTTTATCTACATGGAATCTAAAAATATTATTCAATTATATGTTTTCAGTTTATTGAATCTAATTTAAACCATAATAACAACAAATATACTATTTACAAGACTCAAATATCTATTTTTGTACTTTTGTGATAAATTTAAACTTTATGGTTATTATTATTATTATTATCTTCCTTACTATTTTCTATGTACAAATGTTATCATAAAAAATTTAATATTTCAGATTTAATAAATTGTAAACATCAAATGAATTCTGTTTATTGACAAAATATCTCGATTAATACAAAAACGCTTGCCTTTTTAAAATTATTATTCCTCTCATTATTTACAATAGAAAGAACTTTAAGGATGACCCTGTAGAAATTACAAGTAATATATATAAACACTTTTTTTTTTTTTGTAATGATATACAAATATATGCGATGAAATTTTATGAAGAGTTATTCGGCGCAAAGCGAATGATTATTATAAACAATTTCTAAGTACAAAAATGGTTATATTTTACATGATTATACAACTATGAAACATCTTTATATAAATACAATTTAATATCGGTTAACATATATACATATCACGATGATGTGGTGGGTGGGTTTACCATAGAGTAATATAAAAGAACCTCTAATCGAGATAGTAGAAGTGGAAATAATCTCCCTCATAATTAATCATTAAATAGACAATTTAATTTAATAATCACGATTTAAATTATGTTTTGAATTAATTAATAAAATTTTACCAACAATCAATTGCATAGTTTTAAAGCATAGTAATTAAGCAATGTGTGAATTTATTTGAAATATTAATGTTTTACAACAAATATGATATTAATTGCATGTCCATAATAATGTATGTGATATAAAAGATGATTCTTAATGAAATGCAAAATTAATAATTTACTGTTAATATCATAATAAGTCAAATGATTATTAACATGCTTACCAATTCAGTTGCAGATGCCTGTATGAGGTAAATTTGAAGCAAAATATTTCCACCCCCACCATCTTGAAAGGACGCTCTGAAATTTTAGTCAACTCTTTTTTTTTAAATAAAATGTCTCCCAATCAGTATTTTCTAAATTAACGCTCACTCCTTGTGGCAATTTCAAATAGCTGTTTGGAAATGTTTATCATTTTTTATGAACAAAACTATATTACATATAATACAAATAAACGGACACTATATATGTACACATGTATCAAGACATACAGAACACGTCTCTAAATTAATGTGTACTAAAATCACACGTAGTAAATGAATCCCGTTGAAAAATTATTAGTAATTTCAATACATACCAACTCAGAAACGTCTAATTTATAAATATACATTTAGACAGTTAATTAATATTAAATGCAGTGCGGTCATTAAAGTTTTGTATAATGAAAACTAAAATATTATCAAGAAGAGAGAAATTGGAATAATTTACGCGCGAAATTCTGTACAATATTACAATAACCGTGCTTCTCAAAGTAAATTTGTTTTTTAAAAATCCCTACTTCCTATAGTATTTTTTTAGTTTGTTTAATATATACCTAGGTTTAAGTTCTAGAAAATGTAGTGTTAGTTAAGGGTTACAAATGTGTAATAGTATTTATATTTGTATGGATTCTAAATAACATCCATTCAAATTAAACTAATCTAATTTTGGAACATTAAAATTTTCTTAGAACATTGACCAAAATATATAAATTAGAAAAAATAAATTTAATTAATAAAATTATAAAATCATCAAAGGGGCAGAAATATACTCATGATTGAATCGGCATGAAATTGTAAATAATTAATAATCATAAAATAAACGAGATGCGTAATTAATATATAAAAACAAACTAAAATATTTGCAAGTTAGTTAGTTGTTTGGTGTAGTGTATAGTGTGTTTGTAGGTCTATGAAAATTTTGATTCGAATGAAAAATGATGTTGTTTTTATTTTTTTTCAGAACTATTCCTGAGGATTTGATATCACATTATTAATGTCAGGATGATCTGTTTACTTAAAAAATTAGTTAGGTAAAGAAAATATGATTACTCTATATACAATAATTTTTTTGTGAAACTTTTCGAAATCATAGCATTTTGAAGAGAACATGATTTTTTTAATGGAGATTCGACGTCCGATCCTGCACAATAAATAATTAAAAGACACGCAGATATAATAATGTACCCTATTAACTGCCTTTCGTTTTTAAATTTAATTCAGCCAAAACAAAATCAATTAATTTTAAAATAAAGGCTATGAAAATTCGAACAAAAAATTATTCCTGCAGTAAACAAAAAGCAATTAACCGATGAATGAATCATGCGCATATTATAAACTATAAATACATCTATAATACAATTTAATTATACCATACGATTAATCTAACTTAACTTAATCTTATAAAACAAAGAAATTAATTAAAAAAACACGATAAAATATGCAAAAAGAAAGAACATAAATGAAATACTGGTTCCCTGTGCTTTATTAAAGCACAGTTGGTCGGAAAAGAAACTTAAAAATAATGTAGCCTTAATAAAAAAGAAATCATGATTGTATTAATTTAAGAAATTAAATTGTTCTCTTAATTACAATACCCCGTTGGTTGGGGGTCCGATTGGGCCCAGCTCTCCTCCGATAGAGCCCATCGATCCTGGGGCCTTCATAAAGAACTTTTCCAACTTCGCAATTATATGTTTTCCGTAGGTGTATTTGCGAAGTGAATTTAAATGTGGTCTGATCTTGTGCATGAGTACCTTACGTTGGGTAGGCTCACTTACATCAATCATTTTCTGTACCACGTAATTTGCATATTGATCTTTCATCATTACATGCAATGCACTGTAATAACAAAACAAAAATTTAATATATTGTTTAAGATATAATTGTTAAAAAACTTACTTGTCATTAAATCCGCAGACTTCTTCAATAAGTAACGCCCTTTCAGTTCTTGTTGCGTGTGTGACGCATTTTTCTACGACGTTGCTGGCAAATTTATGTTGGCTCAATACCAAAACCTTTCCACGTACACTGTTAATTAATTGTGATTTATCTTCAGGTTTTCCATGTTCTGTAAATAAATCATAAAATTATAACACCTATGATCAAAATTGATTTATATCAACATTGCAAAGAAAAAACACAGTAGCCTAGTTTTACATGTCCAGCTTGATTCTATATCCCTGAAATGAATTGAAATTGGAAGTAAAGAAATACACACAAAAACATCATACCTAGTATACTCAGTCATGTATTGACTTGTATTGAACATGTATTGAGTATTGAGTCAAGACTAGTGGACATTCAAATTATTCATTCACAATACTAGGCATTATTTGGCGCTGTATTCATAGCAAGTTTCAATTAACTTCATTAGTTTTTGTGAGAATGACGTATTCATTTAAATTCTTGTCTGAAGAGTCCTTGGCTGTGTAAACAAATATGTACACTGACTAGCAATCAGTTTGAGTTCAAGAAAATCGTCAGAAAATAAGATTTGTTTTTTCTTTTATATAGAAATCTATAGTTTTTTGTTGAAATTTATTGAGCTTTTTCTATACAATTTCTTATATTGCTGTATGACACTCTGGAATTTGTTATATACATCGAGATCAAAAAGTTGCGCGCATCAAAATAATGTTTCGGTAAATAGTAGTTGTAGACGAATTTCGAGATAAATATCCAGATGCCGCAGTGCCTAACAATTTAACGAGATGAACCGCTCGTTTCCGTAAATGAATATCAGTTGCAGACAAGAAGAGAACCGGGAGAACGGCCATTTTCACTGACTCTAAACTGGTTGACATTAGAAATGTGATGGTAAGTTCGCCTTCAAAAAGCTTGAAGAGACTATCAATACACACTCAGATTTCACATGGTAATGCTCAGAAAGCTGTTAAAATGAGATGCATATCATGTTCGAAGTGTTTAGGCATT
Source organism: Tachinus rufipes (assembly GCA_963932245.1). Taxonomy (NCBI): domain Eukaryota; kingdom Metazoa; phylum Arthropoda; class Insecta; order Coleoptera; family Staphylinidae; genus Tachinus; species Tachinus rufipes. The sequence goes on along the minus strand of OZ010741.1, from coordinate 114,615,350 downwards.
GAAAAAAGCGAAGATAAACAAAGGCCGGACGGTCTTCCTATTTAACGTCTCCAGAATATTTCCTTTAGGAAAACCTTAAAAAAAGTGTTTACAAAAACAGGCCGCACACACTAGATGAAGTGAAGATGAACATAACAACAAAGATTAACAGCATCAGTGTAACCGTGCTGCATAGAGTAGTCTCAAACATGATAAAAGAACTTCGTGCGTGCATTACTGAACAAGCCAGTCATTTTGAGCATATGATTTAAAACATGTAAAATGTTAGTAATAAGTGTAAGCATTGGTAAAGTCGGATCATAAAGTTTGCCAACACGGTAGATTTTCCAGGGAAATTCTGTTATTCATAGACTTGCTTAGAGGTTACTTGAAAAACAGTCGCAAGCTGCGAGATCCGTAGCAAGCAATATCCCCGTTTCGCAAACCGACGTGGTTTGGAGAAAAATGTCTTGTTCAATGAGCAAGTAGTAGAGTAAAAAAGTATTTCAACATACGAATTCACGGTCATAACATTTCCACAATCATCCTTAAAAGAGTATGACCCTGTGATCTCAATCAAGACATAGCGCACCACACAGTAACATTGGTAGAATCAAGCGGTTGCTGATGAATATGTTGAAGGTTTCCTCACCTCATACATACGCTGTGTACGATGCCCTGAAACTTTTTCGGGTGATATAGATAAACTGCTTCTTTGAGAGTTGATGGTGCTATGCCATTTAGCCGACGTGGGCTTCTTGCAATTGGAACTCCACGCTCCTCGTGTTCGTACTAATTTTGTGCATCCTGGCCTCTTCTTTATCGTTAACAAAGTCTCCTCAAAGTTGGCTCATTCCGACGAATGTTAAAAGAAACACGGAAAGCAAGACCCGCGCTAGTTCGTAGGAACTACCGTTTTAATCAAACGTAAATGTGTTGACGGTCCAACTCTTCATCGTAACTAAGTGTTGGCGTGAATAAAACTGAATAACATTTGTTTGTATTTGTCATTTTAAAATTTAAACAAATCAATCTAAATGTCTTTTAGGTACTTTATTATTAACGTTGTAGCTCATTCCTTTCTAAAAATCATATTAGTATATGCAAAACCAGTTCATGAATGAACGAAAACCCAATCCTACATTAACTGCATATAGAAATAATACTCGTTGGACTACATTGGACCACTTGATCTGCAAGCCAATCTTGAAAAAGTAAGCACGCAGCACACATTTCATTAATTATCTTCTAGTTCAGTGTGACAAGCTGTTATATCTGGTATGTTTCAACTCGACAACAACAAAACTAATAATCACTAACCAGTAAAGAAGAAGAAGCATTAGCACAGACCAGACGCCTTGTAATAACACTTCTTCTGCAACGGACCCTATGCCTGTCAAAACTAATGATAAATTGGTAACCAAATAAAAACACAAAAATTATGTGAGCATGATCTAAATAAAATATGAATAGTTCTGAAGACAGGCAATACTCAGTCTAGTGCTAGAACGTGTGCTCGTGCGTAGTAAAATCTAAAAGCGACATTGAACTCAATTCCGATGACAGCCCAAAGAACTCAAGATTGAATTTCGGCAAAATTGCCAAATTTATAAAAAAAGTTGTAAATAAATTTTCATATATTTCATAATTTTTTTAACTTTTTGTTCCCATTTTTGATCAATGTAAGATTTATAGACTCTTCGCTACTTTTGATGAATATTTCGTGGAATTTTGTTACCAATTTTAGATAAATTTCGTGTAACAAATGTGTTTTCTGGTCAGTTTTTGATCAATTTCTCGAACTTTAATGCATATAAATTGATGAACTTCATGAACCAAACCAGATTTTTGCACATTTCACGCAATAAATTAGTTTTTTATGCGTTAAATTAATTTAATGCGACAAATTAATTTTCCGCGCCATTTTTTTTAACCTTACTTAAAATATTTTATATTTTCTATATTTATATTATAAAAAATAAATTTAAAAAAATGTCTACGCCACTGAACTCTTTAACATTTTCGGACAATTGACTGCAATTTCAAAGAACTTTTCGTATGCGGTCCGTCAACTCTGCCTGCCTAAAGCAACAAATTCGTGTGACTTACGACACCAATCTAATGTATACATCTGTCAAACTGAATTCTGCTATTATTACCTATATTATACTACTACTTTTAAGATTTTATAAATATTAAAGTAAATTTTAAAACCTATCCTGTTAAAAATCCTATTATAAACTCATGTTATCCTAATCTACTGTGAGTTTTCAATATATTTTATGATAACTATATACAAAAACATTTTATAATACATACCTAGTACATGCTGGATAACGTAGTTTCCAAATTGATCCTGTATTAATTGATCAGTGTGGGTGTGAAGCTCGGATAAAATCGGCGCAGTCTGCTCAGGAGTGCAATGTTCCAAAATGCGTTGAATAACCCTGCACCCGTAAGGATGAGTGGATAAACTATACACTTGTCCAGCAAACGATTGTATGACAAACTGAAAAACATTCTTAATTTACTAAGTGTACATAAAATACAATAATAAAACCTACCTGTAGGGCATTAGGATCGACGCATTCAATACATTTCTGAACAACGTGATTACCATTTTGGTCTTTAACGCATTTCAGTACATGTCCATCCAATTCACGAACGATTTCCTGCTGTTGTTCTGCAGGAATGGATTCGAGTGCCTTTTGTATGACCCTGCATCCGTACATCTGTAAAGCTAAAGGCAAAACGTGTCCTCTAACTTTTTGGGCCAAAGTTGTCTTTTGTTCCGCTGTGCCGAATTCAAAGAATTTTTGAATAACATAGTTTCCAAAAACATCAGTCATTAAATTATAGGCAGCGGATAGGATTTCATTGAAAACCATCTGTTTCTCTGTAGTTGTTGCCCTTTCTAGTTTTTGCTGTATGAAGCGAGATCCATGTTGATCCTGTGAGAATTCAACAATATGATTGGCGAGATCGCGTAATTGCAGATTTGGGAATCTGTTGTTTCTGAAATCTTCAAGTAGTCTAGATCTGCCCTGTGGGCCTTTATCTAGTGAACTCGCTACTGTTGTTAATGAAGAATTTATTTTTGTAAATAGAGAACTGCTTGAACCGAACATTGCATTAGCTGTTAATCCAGCTGCTACTGTATTCCTGTATTTTGCTTCTGCTCCCGGAGCTGCTGATAATACTCTGGAATTAACCAAGTTTCCTAGTTGTAAAGGTGCTGTTGGTGGTGGAGTTAATGAACCGGTTAATGGACTTGGGCTTCCACCTAAACCATAAGAAGCAGGCCATTTAGGTCTGTATTCTAATGAAGGTGAAAATGCCGAAGTGTTACGATCGAAAGAATCACGACGTCCGGTTGTTGTTGAAGTCAAACCAAGTCCTAACAAAATAAAATAAATCAGTTCTGCCATCATAGAGAAAATAAGTAACAAGGATTGATGATTAAATTTATAGTATTGTTAACATCCTTGTTACTTGTATTAGTATTATATGATGTATGTACAATAAATTAGATAATTAGTATACCTGAATGCAAAGAAGTAGTTGTGGCGGCTGAAGAGCCGATGGTACCAAGCGAGGAACTGCCAAATGGGGCAGAAGGTGGGGCGTGCAATGTAGGGAACAAACCTGAACCGACCCCTTGGGCCACACCTAACCGACACCAATAAGTTAGTTTTCATACACCGTGGTATATTTACATATAAATTATATACAATTGATTCAATTTTGATATTTTTTTCGTGATTATAAGCGTAATGATTGCCGATTGATCTGTGATTTATATTGTTGACATGCATTATAAATTTAATGAAACTTACCTCCAAGTGTGGTGCCATTAACAGATGTGTTTACATTGGCACCATATAAGCTTTGTGGTGTGTTCGAATATAGAGATGCTGTTGCAGGTGTTTGTCGCGATGCTTGTGGCTGGACCAATACGGGTGCTGGTGATACCAGTCGCATTGGTGTGCCATTTCGCATGGCTGCACCTTGGGCCATAAGAATTGGTGTGGCGTTTTGATCATAGTATGGAACAATGTATCCTCCAGGAACTTGAGGTGCCTATAAAGTAAAAAAAAACCTATTAATAATTTAAAAATAAATGTAGTCAAAAAGAGCTGTACGTAGAAGTTGGTATATAATTTAAAAAGATGTTCTAATTCCGGAAAGCAGTCTGTTCTGAATTTGTATGTGCGACAGTTAAACTATATCCGATAAGTCCTAAATGATAAGTGGCACTTGCTTGCAAGCGCTTCACTACTTGCTACTTATGAAGTATATATCAAGAACTTTGGAAGTAGAAGTCCCAAAGTAAAACGCATACAGATACCATACATGTTGAAAGAAGAAACTGTGTTTAATATGCTATACTAAGAAATAAGATATGTTAACAATAAAACTATAAATTGAGTTTGCTGTATCAGGTAGGTTCTCGTATTACTATTGCCTGGCTAAAATCTACACGTATTCAATACCGGCTTGACCTTGCTGAAGAGACCGTGATGTTCAAACAAAATTACAAATCTATGCAATAAGCTCAGAGTAGTCCCCACTCATAAAGAAAGCTCAGATAATGTCCTTCTCATGGATAACTGATATTTTGGATTAATTCACAGAGTCTAGATCTATTTCAATTTCAGAAAAAAACACAGACGCGTACAGGTAGAAGAAAAATGACAATTGATTTGTTCCAAATTTAGATTTTGGATATGTAGACAATATAGACAGCAGTGTAAGTAACCGTAACTTACAATTAATCAACAAAAAAATCTTTATTAGGTAACCAACTTTCTGGAATAAAATATTACAATAAAACTCAAACAATTTACTGATTTCCTATTCCATTATTTCATCCTGAGTTGAAAAAAAAATCTTAAAATAAATCAAAAGTTGTGCAATATTAAGCCATTTGAAACAATATTTTAAATTTCCTTCAGTAGATTATCGAATATCCTGGTAGGTGAAGAAATTTCCACTGCATTGGTATTGAAAAGTACGCCCGCCTACTAATGCATAACGATTTTTCAATATCATTATCAATAGAGCAGAACAATAAATTTGGTTACATTCTAAAATCACCTTGTATATTATAACTTACATTCCACTCAGGTATTTGAAAAAAACTACAACTACCGATTAAATCGTCAAAACCTCAATAATTAATTTACTAACCTTATCATAAAAACATCAAGCAACTCAAGTAAACAAGCTGATTTAATAAAAAATAGACCCTGACCCTTTCAACTTTCCCCTATTCTTCATATCAAAGTATACATCAATAATAAATAAATAAATAACAGACATTGCAGACAAATAGTAATTATTAAACGAAATGAATGATGAGTATAACAAACAACCATAAGGCTTTAATATTTAAACAGCTATTTGTAATGTCGGTGTGAATAATAAACATGACGTTTATTTAAATCTATTAGCTAGTAGTAAACAGTATGACGCCTTGACGTGAAATCGATTGCCAATTTAGTGAGGCATGCTAAAGTTCTAAGACATGGCACATTTTAACGTAAAAGATGGATTTAAAATTTGTTAAGGAATTTAAACATACCTGAACTTGTTGTTGTGCTTCAGCGGTTCCATTGGGTGTGAGTGGTCTTCGTGCACCATTGCTGGCACCTTGCTGAATGAGATTAGCTGGTGCCGGATAAACCCATGGCCCGACCCCATAATATTGAGGAGCAGGAATGAGATAAGGTTCCTGTTGTGTATTAACTAGGTAAGGACCAGCTGCTTGTGGAAAGGCAGCTGCTTGCTGTTGCTGAGCAAGATACTGTTGTTGCTGCTGCTGTAATAATTGTAGTTGAGCGGCACTAGGAGTTGCTGCTTGTGTTTGCTGTGATCGGAACAATTGCTGTAAACAAAAGAATATATATAGATCGATTCAATTTGAAATGTTACATAATAAGAGTATGATAACGTATGACAATGGCTTACTGGAATGTCACATTGTTGAATAGATCCGGGAATATGCATTGTTAAATATAAAATGGAATTTTCAATATTGCAAAAATAATTTAACGATTTAAAATTCCAAGTTTGATTTATATTAAATATGAAAAGTGCGTAGGCAAAGCCCTTTAATGTTTAATTGGATATAACATCTGAAGTGCCATTAATGTGTGTGGGCTAAGTCCAGGTGAATTAGCAAATTTTGTAATTTCAAAAATGCAGCTGTTGCTTGTCAATTAAATCAAACAAATTGGCCTATTTTGCGGCTTTACTATTGCTAATAATAAATATAATTGTTATTTACGAACACACTAACATTTCTCTAGATTTAATTTCACCTTTCATAGTTTCAACAATCAATGTTACCGCTATATAATTCTCTGAAATGTTCCTTGAAAATGATTCTTACGCAATAACTCGTGGGTCACGATTAATTCAAACTGTTTGGAATTAGCAAATACCGTTACCAATCCGATTTTATTATATTGCTTAATTTAGCACGTCCATGACCGTGACTTTCCATCATTGTGTCTTGATTCTAGAAGGTCACTACCCAAAAATAATTATATTCACTTCCGCAAATTTTAAAGAAATTTATAGGAACTGCTTATTTATATAATGAGATAAACGTGCATTCTTGCATTAGATTTGTCATTATTCATTTTAGGAGAAAACTAGTTTAGTTATTAGTAGTTTAATATTTGTATGACATAAATAAGATACGCTACAAAGTAAATGTTTGGTAATTTATGACTTTGCACGATACATTAGTTCGGTTAAAAATTGTAGTTTATTAAACGCTTGATAAAATATTTAATTTTGAATAAAAACTTGAAACATGTTTGCCCGAAATAATTATCTTAAATATTTCATAAATTATTTCAAATGAATAAATATAGTTAATGCATGTTAAATTAAGAAACTCTTGATAAAATTTATAAACGTTGGGTAAAAAGAGTAAACGTTCAATAAAAAGTGCAAAAGCTTATCATAATTTAGAAGTGAAAGGTGAAATGTAATAACTTGTATGTGATAAGTGATATATCGCACCAAACATATAATAATTTCATAAAAATAATTAATTTTCAATCTCAGAAGTAGTTTAAAAAGACTTAATAAATGTCATGAAATTGTAGTAGTTCTCAGATATACATAAAAATTTGTATTATATGAAGACTATTCGTAAGTTGTTACACAACGCATGAAAGTCGTCACCAGTTATGGTTCTTCAACTATAAAGATATGATCCCTCGGGGAACAGATTGTGGTTCCTACTGCGCATTGCGTCATTGCGTGAATCAAGACGGGAGATTGGGAGATTTTTTTTTTAATTTGGACTGTATTCCATCATGTGTGAGAGATATAGTATATAGTATTTTACAAGTCATAGATCATGGTCACATTGATTGGCAATCTGCCATTAATTTTCTTCGGGCATCGTGGTACTGTACTTGCTATCTCTAAAGTGCGTGCTATTCCTCTTTTTCTAGGCATTAATAGTCTTCTTAGGCTAATATGCCAAAAATCCATTTATTTCTGGAAGTAGAACATTGCAATTCAAATAAAGTTTTAGCTCTAACAGTACACCTACTAGATTATAGATAACCCCCTCCCTACAACCATAGCAAGCTAATGAGCAATTATAACTTTCTGGCTGACCAAGTTTGCAACAATTGAAAAAGCTCTGTTACCAATTACTGGCTGAAAACAGTTCCTGCAGAGATAATTACAAAAACTAAAACGGTATTTTACAAGTACTGAATTTTTATGACGGTCATTGATGAAGGAATGTAGATATTTTGTATACAATAAAAAACCCTATCGGAAGTTATTTTCAGAATAGCTCACGTGTACACCTCATTCTGTTTCTACATGCTCTTCATTCAATCTGTTTATGATCTGCACTTTTTAGTGTCTAGTTCCATGATGTCTGAAATGTGAATTAGGAATAGTTAATATATAAGATGTTTTATCTGCGAGCATGAGATCTACTCGGTTACAAGCAATAGATGGTTGTTGCGTTCGAAACAATTAATTAACCCTAGAGAGATTCAAAACCAAGACATCGCCAGCTAAACCGCAGCACTCAAAACCCATCTAGCTAGAATGTCAACTCTGGAACAGATTTGGGATAATCACCAACGAAACGACATCAAGATGTCCACTGTCTACAAGAAATCAGTAGAGCCCACTTATGTTCCTGTAAAACCAGCTTTTGATCGTTCAACGTCCTACCACCAAAAAACCATATCAGATAGCTCTAACAAAAGATACAACATAAAACAAACGCTAGTATTTTGATCAGCATACTTAAAACTGACTCACGATTGTACCCTCGAGTTATGAAACTCTCACTGGCCCCAACACTCAAGTAACGTAGAACCTGCGGCAATGTTTTGCCAAACTTAAACAACAACTGACAAGGTAAAGCCAAGGAATGCGCATTAACCGTACACTCTAACTAGAGCATAACAAACATCTCAGGAGAACGCACCAGCACTTAGTGCACAAGTAAATTTTGTAAAAACCACTTTTTGACAGCCTTTAAACGTCAACCACCAAAACCTTTACAAGATGCTTTAACAAAAAATTCCACCATGTCCAATAAGACGTAAACCAGCGACGTTTTGCTAAGCTTTATGTTTACTGAGACGACCTGTGACAATTGACAAAATATCAGCCTCACAACCTAATGGAAGACATCTGTAGAAAATTTTCGACAACCTTGAGAATTTGATTAACCCAAATAAAATTGACTCTATGTTCACCCAACCACACAAGAGAGAGCCTCCCATTCCAACAAACCTTAACTACCAAGAATTTTTTAGATAAATAATAGATGTTTTATTTAGATTTTCAAATAAATCCAAGGCTAACAATAATTCGATGCTACATCTTCCGGATACTCCTTCACGGAATGGAAAGCTAGGCATTGAACATGGGTCGACAAAATCACAAACTTGGGAATGCTTCGTAGGACGAACAAAAAAACAAATACTCTTCACGATAAAGAATGTAAGCTAGAATATCTTGTCCACATCTCAAGTAATCACAAATGTAGGTTACTATAGCTTAAAACCCACCAAAGAAAACAAAGTATAAGAAGGAGACGTATATTCTGGTTGCAAAACTTACAAGAATGGTTCGAGATTTCTTCGGCGAACTTATTTCGTTTTGCTATCTCCAAAGTAAAAATTGCCACGATAATCAAGCAACCTCCGATGGAGAAGTTGAATCAAGAAAACTTACTAGACCTTTCTGTCGCGGTAGGGTATCTCTTGGACGTAACTACTACTAGCTAGTAGATTTATGAACAAAGATTCAATGTAACATCAATACTTCAATCCGCTTCCTTTCACCCACCAGAACTCTTTCAGTACTATTGGAAGATAAACCAATAATTTAGTAAGCCTGATATGTGTCTTGATTTAGATATATTCTAAGTCGATTCCTAAACTATACAATCAAACATACTGAAGATTGATCGAGTCTGCTTACAAAAACCTTTGTAAAATTGTTAATTCGTCGAATCCGGATCATCTTCTTCCATATCCAGCAACAATTTTTAGCTTGCATTGTGGGTTTAATAAAATACAAAAAACCGGGTGCGGGTATAGATCCAATTGCTACGGATTGAGTACGAGTTCGTAGGTTACAGTCCTATCCTACTGCCCCTACAAATCAAGCACCCTGAATTGAAGTCAAACCCAATGCTCACAAATAAAAAATATGAAATCAAATTTGTATTAAATAATTTTTTATTATTATCATAATTCTGAAAACAAAACTAAATTAACTTTTCAGGTAATCAATTTAAAAATATTTTTAATAAATTTCCTTTTTTAACTCATTTTACCACATGAAAAGATAAGTTTAGAAAAACTTTTTTTAAATATGTATTTGTGACTTCATTCTGATAATCTCTACCCATGCATTGCCATAAATAAAAACTTATGAATTCTTAAATTACTGCTTAACAGCTTACACAATAAAAAGTAAAAACTCTTATCAGTCATCTGCAGATCCACATTATCCCTCCGGAAAATATTGCATATTTGATTGACAGATTACAAATTTATATAAGACCACATTATTTAATAATCTTTATATAATTATTTTATAATTATTTTCCAGAAAAGTGCGTAATGTGATTGCTTGCAATTGACAGGTCTGTTATACAATCGAATTACCGTACATGCTAATGAATTGAACAGCTTATCACTGGTCACGATTACTTAGTTAAGTTTAGTGTGTTATTTCCTGAAAATAACATGACATGTTATGGCTGGGCTATTAATCTACTAATACTTAGATGGAAATTTTGATTAATGATTTCAAAATGAGAGCAATTTTAATGAATAGGCTTATATTTTTTTTGAAAGCCTTGACCTGGCAATTTGTTCAAATTTAATTTTAATTCCGGTTAAATGCCTGTAGGTTTTACTATTTAAATGATCACTTTGTACGGAACAAATCTAAACGATAATTCGCGCTAGGTAAGTAATGAGTGACCTTAATATTTTAATTATTTAGAAAATTTATAAACGATTGTGTACTATTATGAAATGTAAAGGACATTTTTATTATCAATGAAGTAATTAAGTAAATATGAAAGTATACATATAACATGAAATAAGTACCAATACTTTCTTTTCAAATTCATAAATTGCATAAGTCATAGAAATGTTAGTAATTATTACCGATATCGAATGTAGAGAATGTGTTTTATGGTCTCAATTCTCGACCTTATTGTTACTGTAACCTTCAGACTAAAAGCAATGCGGAATTGCGTTCAAATAATATCCCACGAAGAGTATATATTCATTATATAAAACGCCTCTTATACGTAATCATCACATATAATCAAATAAAACGCAGCGATAATTCTAGACTGTATGTCAAAGGTAATGTGTTAAATTATGGGCTGATTTATAATCCGTTATGGTGAAAGGAAAATATGTAGATCTAGATAAATCTACTAAAAAAATTAAGACGTGGCACGCGCTCCTTGTAGCAGTTCCGTGTTGCTTATATTTTAATCTTCAAAGCCATCCACACAAAAAAAAACTAGGTTTAGTTTAGAAACACGACCTGATCTGATACAGTTAGAACCTTCTGGTTGTTTTTTTTTTGTTTGAATTAATTTGGAAGTCATCCACGCAACGCTTTCATTAATTAGAAAATGTGTAGTCTAGTAGCAGCAATTAAAATTCAAGCAATTAAATAAAAGTGTATCAAGTAAATATATCGATTTAAAATTATATATTGTGTCTGACTAATATAAACAACTTAAATAGGTGATACAGTTAACCTAGAGCTATAGGAGAAAGGCGTTTTTTTTAAATGATTATAATAACAAAATTTATTATCTTAAATATTTTTTTAATATTAATAATAATGCAAACTTTATCATGTTCTTTATTATAGCTGTAAGGCTCAATAAATACGTGTGTGCTCATTAAATATAAATACATTGTTTGCTGTTGAGGAATTTCGATACTTTTAATACAGTGGCGGAGCGTGACATTCGATGCTTTAGCTTTAGATCTCCTTGAAATACAATTCAGCATGTAAATAGAAACACGAAATAAAAGATTTATACAAATGTTTCCTATTATTTCAAACCCAATAGTATATCGTCCATGGAACCCTCATCAATTTGTCTAGCAACATTTGCATAAGAGTTCTAAATCAATCATTTATATAACAACTTTATCTAACAAAAAATAATTTTTAATAAAAGTAAATTGTATTGGACTACAAAAATGAGACAGATAAATCGTGTAAAAGTGTAGTGGTATGCAATTATTTGTAAAAATTGTAAAGCCGGCAATAGTAAATATAAATACTCGCATTTTTTTTTAACTTATGATTGTTTATTACAGTAGAAATAGAGCGCTAAGTTACATGCACTTTTCATATATAGTATAGCCATAGATATAGTCTTTACGCAAAGGCTTAAATTATCCCAGCGGATTATTTCATTACCAATCACCACGGGAAGCAATTATGTTTGTATTATATACCTGGTAGCTATTTAACACCTCGGTATTCAAGAGTGAAAATATTATATAAATATACAATATTTTCACCTTTAAATACTACTGCTGAATTCTGTCATTCTGCAAGCCACATGAATGAAATTGAAGAAATTCAAAAGGACCATCCTTTACGATTAATAATTCTTTGTTTGAAACAATTTCAGCACGCTTAAGATCTTTTGATTAAAATTTATTTTAATTTCTTTCACTCTAATCATTATATTAACCTAACGTAGACGCCTACGTTATTAATTTAAATCCATTAATAAATATGTTAAAATACTATTCTGTCACCTAAATTTAATGCCAATGTTAACAACCTATGATATTACTACATCATTAATCTTGAAAAATTGCATCATAAGATTCCCCATGAATGTTAATGGTATGCATAAAAATTACAAAACGTTGTGTTAAGGTTACACTGCAATATTAATAGCTACGTCATTGCTATCCATCCAGATGTCGCGCCATTATATTATAATTGTTTTTGTTTTGTTGTAAATAAATGGGATTGATATAAAGCATCTGTATCTAGCATATGCCGTGCTTTTAATTCATAATACTACACGCCCATGGAATTTTAATAAAATAGTGTTGTTGCAACATCTGTGATTTTTCTTATTGCTATTTACAAAACAAAACTATCAGCGAAAGTATTTTTCTTGTCGCCCAAAAGAAAGTAGCTCATGTGATACTACGCTCTAATTATTGTTTGATTTTATTTGGTTTAAATTTTTTTATGTGTGGTCTACAACTTTCCAAGAATATTGCAATGTTTTATTTATTTATTTATATATTTAAAAGTGTAAAATATTTGTGAAAGGATTTTTTTTAGTAGTTGGCATGAATTTATTATTAAGTTAATTTAGTTTCATGCCATTCGCATCATTTGCTTAGCGAGATGAAATTAGTTGCATTACATATACATGATGCTTCATCAGAAATCCATGTATATCACGCGATAGACCTCAGTCTGTTCTTGTTAGCCGCCCCTCAAGGGCTCGATGGGAACCACAGCCATACAGTCATCTCATTAGCATGTTTATTGCTCGGTTTGTTTTCTATGTCGGAAATGCCAGGTTTGCCTTAATAGACGTTAGGTTTATTATTGCGGCACTAGTATATCTTTCATCAGATTACTCTTAGTTAAAAAAAATATAAAATTGCATGCAATACATTTCAGATTTGTATAGCAGCGGGCTCTTGTGTAAGGAAGTAATATAATTACAGTAACATGGATTCATTTACATGATATAAAATTGGCTATACAAGTTTTGCATGAGCACGATATGGCATCTGCATTAAAACGTAGTTTGCTGATGCAATTTTTTTCTTTGCATAAAAATCCTATTACGGGCAACCCACCTCGTAAATGAATAATTAAATGGCCAAGTTTCGGAGGTATTCGTGCATAATCCAAATCTAATCGTTCAGGCTACCCACGTAAACTATCACACTTTTTAGGTCTGAATAATTTTTACTCTATTGATCTTGTGTAAAATTTTAATAATACAGTAGACATTAAACAGTGGCGTATCTATAAGTCTTGCATTCATTGATCAACTTATTTAGTTAACGTTATTTTATAAGACATCAATAAAATAATTAATTTTTTGAAATAGTAAAATAATTAATTTTTTGAAATGGTAAAACAATTGACTTTTTATCAAAAATTTATTCTTACAAACACACTACTAGTTTCGGCTCTACTAAAGCCTTCAGATGTAATAAGTTAACATGAATATAATTATATCAATCAATTAATTTTAAATTTCAACTTAGTAATTATCTCAGACAAAAAACTAAATAAAAAAATAAATTTTAGTTAGTTTGGTTTTTGGACTCATTTTGAAGAATATAGTGTGACAACAAATGAAAAAGATGTGCTTAAATTAATTTGCTTAATGTCCTCATATATTGACGCGATCTAAATGGCGGCCACGGCCACGATATAACCTACTGCACACAGCACATAAGTGACTTCTGTCCACATTTATGGTGTTTTGATATTCCTTCATTAATGTAAATTGAATTTGCGGTTAGGTTGCGGCATTAGACACCATACAACGTTATCAAAATCAGTGCAAGTGTAAAAAGTGCGGACCTGTAAAGACCTCAATTTAGATCCAATCAGTCCAAGTGGAAAATAAGAAGCCAGATGTAAGAATAGGCAACAATTTAGCATAAAATACTTATCATCCTAATTTTGACATTTAACAGAAACTCCGCAAGAAAGAGAAATAATTGTCTACCTAATGTCTCAGCTTGAAAAGATAAGGTAAGCATTCGCAAGCCTTGAATAAGCCAAAAATATTGAAATAGTACGACAAAGTAAAGTAAACCTCAAAAAAACAAAACATCAAAGATGCTACTGAAGACGCCGTAGTTGTCACCGTTAACTGCAGAAGAATCCCACAATACCCAACTTTTCCAACTTTAAATTAATGCTGCAAGAAAACATTTTGCCAACGTTACAGCTATTTTTATGTCCAACCGTTCAAGCAAGCTGCACCAACAAAAAAATCTCACAAGGAAAAGAAGTTGAGGACTTACAAACTGGCCACTTCTTGCATCCTAAGACAAGACCACATTCCAGATCAAGAAAGACTTTTTTTTACGGAGGAAGCTGATGCCAAAAACCACAATAGTGACAGTTTTTAGTTTTAGTTTGCCGTAATCGACCTCTTCGTACGGCGAAGATCCGTCCCGTGGCAACCGCCGTACGGAAAAACCGATAACAAAAAAAAAACGCCGAATCGTTAAAGTAAGCTGCAAAGCTGCACAAGACCAAAAAGTTACGGTCCTTCAATCGCGCGACTCTCTGCAACCGAAGATAACACCCACTCCGGATAAAGACAAAATTCAAATTTTTACAAAAAAAGCTGACGCCAAATACTGGCACTTTTTAATTTGCCGTAATCTGTCTCCCCGTGCGGCAGTTGCTACGAGACGGATAGAAAAACCGATCTCAAAACAGCAAAATTGCACCTCCTTTTCGATCTTTGCCCTCAAATTACGCAGTCCAGTTTTCCAAAAACTAAAAAAAAAAACGCCCAACCCATCAATCCGCACGTCGTCCTCACCTACAAATTTGTGGAGGGGCCACCTGGAAATACGCTCGCTGATGAGGTGCAATTCTGATAGCTGTGACTATTGTCATTAGTGACTTTTCTCATAAAAATTACGTAATGTCAGTGAAATGTGACAAAATGCTACTTAGATTTCACTGAAATTACAAAACTTCTATGACAAAATTCACCGGCGAAACACAGAGATCAAAACCAACCCCCTGGTTCATAAACGCTGGAATGCAACTCAATTTTAGACCGGACTCTTCCGCTTCTGTCTAGATATGTCCGCTGTTCCTCCAATCAAAAACACGGTAAAATGCTGATAGGAAAAAGAACGTCAGAAATCAAAAACAGGCAAGCATCGCTTTCATCAGTTAGCGGTAAAGACAACAAAGAAATATCTTCAAAAAACCGAAATCACTATCTTGCATATTTCCGAAAACTCAAAAAATCTTCCGGGTTTCTTTGCCCAAAAGCTATTGCCGGTAAAAACACCTTTTCAAAACTCATTTAGTATAATCCAAAAAATTGGAGAAAGCAATTCATTATATTAGAAAGGCATTACAATATGAGCCAAACTTCTTATCACTATCAGCTTCACTCTTTGCAAATTCGTGTAAAAAATACTAATAGACAAAATACGTCGCAAGTTGCCTTGTGTAATTATCAAACATAAAACACTACATACGTGCAAACTGATGCCAGTAAAAGAGCAAGAAATGGCATAAAAAAATCTGACCAGTTGAGCATTCGATGCTAAGTTATATCGCCAACCTGGCCTCATCAAGTTGTCTACTAATAACATTTTAGCAAAATAGTGAGCTTCCTTTGTAGAAGATAAATAATGCATTACTGCTTAGAGTATGAAATGAAACAAATACTGTTCCAATTTGCTCGAAACTTGATTAAATTAACATATAATGCTTGTTTGGTTGGAATAATTGAAATAAATTTAATCCAATAAACCTATCAATAACAACAAGAAAAAATGACCAATGATCATGTGTTTGACCTTGATATACCTCTCAAACTAAGTAGGATCACTATTGATTGCACAGAATTCCCAAGCCAAAATTAAAATCTCAAAAAATCGCTGCCTAACTAAGTACAATACTCTCTGCCAACTTAAAGCATAAAAATACAATGAACAAACATGAATTATAGTCATTATTATAGATAACGGCTTATTGAAGCAGAAGATTGTGTGCTAAAACTGCAACGCTTACAAAAATCAAAAATCCAGCCGTATTTGCTTCTGCTATCTAAAGAATACTAGTATCGAACAATAATTGCAAGAGGTTGGTTTGAAAATTCAAAAACTTCATTCATGTTCAATTTTATAAAATTTCTGCAACAATAAATAATTTTTGTACCAAAAAGCTTAATATTTAATTAAAATACTTAATATTTGTTAAATAAATAATTTAGCAGCGCCTAGTGGTAGATTCAAGTGCGTACAAATGTGTTCCTTACACTCGTTTAATACCAAGCTAAATAGCCCACAACTGACGTCACACGCACCCATCATGTTGGCTTTGCTTCGTCAGCAAAATGTGTGTAAAACCGTAAAGTGTGTGCACATTAGCAAATTTTGTAAACTTTATATAGCGTCAAAATTATGTGTGGGTTCCAAATGTATGTATGCTCGTCTGTATTTTTTTAACGAATACATAAATTTACGCAGTACTTAAAATACAACATAAAACATTGCTAATGGCTTTAGGATTATCGGGTCCTCAGCAAATGTTTTCAAAATTGTTTTTTTCATTGTTTCCCAGCTTATTGTCAGATTTATTATTCCATCAGTTTAAAAGAAATTTACATATAAATGTTATAGAATCTGTATAATCAATTCGATTACATTAAATAATTCAAAATATGACCTAACTTTAATTCCACCAAACACGTTCTAACATAAAATTATTAACCGCTTTACCTAGATTTAAGACATTATCTCAACCTCACGACGTTTTTGCATTTAAAAAATTAAAATTATATTAATTATAAACTTAAAATGACAATAACACGCCACTTAACCTATAAAAAATTGTATGGTACTATCATTAGCAGTATATTAACACAATATCTTAAAATATTTGTAATGATATAATTTAGTTAGATAAGAAATTTTCCTATTACAAAATATAAATGAAAATCACACATATAATTATGACGTTCCACCATATAGTGTGCAAGAGTTATAAAACGTCTGCGAAACTGATTTTATGAAATTTACATGAGCCATGCATTAATTCGGAACAAAGAAACGCACGGTTACGTAACCCCGATCTGAAACGTGCAAGTTCAAGTTCAGGTTTGCGATGCTATAAGAACAAGCAAGCACGCGTTCCTTTACAAATGTCGGAGGAGTGAAGCGTGCACCACAACAAAAGAATGCAACACGGAAGAACAGCCATGTGGGAGATTGAAACAAATAATAATCGTAATAATAATATTGTATTGTAAATTGTGTGGTAATGAAATCATAAAAATAAAATAAACACGATTGACAATTTCATATGCGATATGGTAAAAATATTATGAATAATTTATGAATTCCATTTTGATAATGATATTTCCAACTAAATAAACATATAAACAAACATTCATCAATTGTTTCTGTATGTTATACAACTTTAGTTTAGTTCATATTATTTATGAGTTATGTGACGTTTATTACGTATTTGTAAATAAATAACCCCTTACTTATATATTATTGATATAACTAACCTCTAACACATTTTAATGTGTTTAAGAAATGCCGTTATATTATTGTATAAGTACGTATTCTATATTTATGTTGTTTAGGTCGATTACACATTAAAAGGAGTGAAGGAATTGGCCGATGTGGGGCAACTCAAGTAACGGATCTCCGACAGGTCGTTACACCTATCTTTGGTCATTCTTCGTAGAGTTCACTTGGGTTCATTTGCTCTCCTGTTTGGAAAAATGATCACCGCCGTGCGCGTTCAAGTTCATGTATCGACTAGTCCTGATAAACTTCGCGAGCGGAACTTTACGACACCGAAAAATAGACTGAATTTTCTACAATTTATTCTAAGTAATTACTTTCGGGATGTGTTTTTTTATCGAAATGTACGTGGAACATGCAATTTATACAAAGTTATAAACAAAGTTTTATCTAAAATTGTATATCTATAAAGCCATTAGTGTTGCTAGGCCATTTTTATTGTATCGATTTTCTAGTAAAATCAAGTAACTAAAGCTATTAATTTTATCTGTAATTACAAAATTAGTAAAGTGTTAGTTAATAATTAGATCCGTTCTCAATCTCGGATCAACACTAATGAGCCGTTTTCATATCATTATTGTGCAATAATGGCGTGTGAAGTTCGTTTTCGACCAACCAACCATGTCCTACAGCTGAGCCGAATACTATTCTGCTTTGCTGAAGAGGTTGTTGGCCTTCCTGTCGCTTCTGGGTTATTGTTCTGTTACGCGAAGATTCTCCACCAATGACTTAATAATTACCAATGCATACAAATAAAATATACATTTAATATTTTAAATGTAAATTAACACCATCCTATTGTGGGTACATTTTTTGTAATTAAGTTGTGTTTTAAATTCTTTTAAATTTCAACTAGATGGCTCTAATGATTTTTATTTATTCCGATAATGACGTATGGTCCAATAAAATGCACAAGAGGCGTGTTGCAGGAAACATAACAGAAACGTGTAAACAAGGTCTAAACGCTAATAACTTTTTTATTAGTTTGCATGTTTTATAGATATGTAGGTTGTATTAATCAAGATAAGGTAAAATAATTTGTTTCAAAATAAAGATGTCTCTCGTTATAAATATATGAGGGCATGCATTAACAGATTGCCATATAAGTTATAAGTAATATATCTGGTTAAAACGTTTGTATTACATCTGCCAATCTAGTTGTTCCAACCAGATTGGCAGATGCTCCATCGTATATCCATATTATAAATTATAAATGTTACAGACAACATTCAAAATCAATATTTAACGATACAATAAATTTAAGTTGCAGAAATTGATAAAAAATTAGGTATGTATAAGAAAAAAATGCCGCAGAACCAGTAAAAGTGGCAAAATAACTGTCGAAAGTCACATAACCACTCAATTCCTTGACTAGGTTACTGTCCCTTCAAATTCGTTACTCCTTTACTGACCCCGTAGTAACAACACTAAAGCTTCATAAAAACATTGTTAATAGTTAGAAATTCTTATGTAAATTAACAAACAATTTAACAAATAATTTTGAAATTACGATTGTAGTAAAACACTTTCTCGATCGATAATTGTTGATGCATGCAATTTGAAACAGAAACGATGGTTGACGAAGTCCGGGATTGCTTTAATGCATTTCAGAACTAAACTTTATTAACCGCATACGCTACTCGACCAAATTACTCGATAATCGACTGAATTACTCGATACTCGACTGAACTACTCGATACTCGATGATATTTTACTCGATATTCGATGATATTACTCAATACTCGTTATATTACTCCATAAAAATACTAACAGTATCTGCTGGCTCTTAACGAGAAGCGTGCGTTTGCCTTAGAGGCCTATTTTTCCAACGGCCATTTAATATTGCGGAATTGCGTTCTCTCCCAGTCCGGAAATAAATTCTTTTGTGGTCACAATGTTAAAAAAAAACTGGATTTGAGCAAAAAAGAAGAACTAGAGATGCACGTCCTATCAGAACACGTGAGAACATTTAGGTTTTAAAATCCCCTCTGCGTTCGGAACGCAAACATGAGTCTGCTCTTAGAATTTCCAATTGTTCCGTGAGGCAAATTCTGCACAGAAAACTTTATTTCCATCCGTACAAGTTGGCTATTGTGCAGAAAGTTTCCAGACGCTACTTAAATGCTTGAAGAAATGCGTGTGAAGCACTTCTTAAATACGTCCCTCAAGACGCGCTTGTGTTTTTCAGAGCTGAGGGTAATTTTTAACTGGATATGTCAATAACCAAAATATGCGCTACTGGGCTGCCAAAAACCCCCCAAAAATTCCATTAGAAGCCTTTGCATTCATCACGTGTCAACGTTTGATGCGCAATCTCGGCAGTTAGGATTATCGGCCTATGGTTTCTCAAGAAAAATAAGCAGACTGTCATAGACCGTTATGCAAATATGCTCAAAGATTTTTTTCCACAACTCAATGAAATAGATTTAAGAGATATAGTTTCAACCAAACGGAGCAACTTATAACATACTTCAAGAGCATCGATGGCTGATTTTGCGTCGTTATGCCAAGGTCTAGAAATTATCCAAATGTCCCTCATGAGTTTTCAGAAAACCTCAAAGCAATCCAAGCATCAACCTAATTGGCCAGTTTGTACAGTTCCATTCCTTGCAACCGAGTCGCACGTGTAAGTGCGGTCACGCAATTACGTCATAATGTGTGTGAGAAACGGAGCAATACCTGCGCATAATCACATCTAGTCGTAGAGCGCGGTACCCGTCGATACCAAAAGTAATCAACAAAATGTCACATAACCGCTTCCGATATAGCGGAAACCGCTACAAATGTAGCAAGTTACCTCTACCTTCTTGAATGCACCTATAGTATCGCAATTACGGTAAAGCATCGGCGCCGTACGTTTACAAATCGGATATATGCACCAAGATCTTACTTGTTATCGCTATTCATTAAAAACAAATGCATTATCAAATTACGGTAGTTCTTAATCGTTGTTAAATAAGCAATAAAATAGCTGGTTTCACTAAACGACGGCCTGCAAAAGACTCGCGGACGCAACACCACATTATGACAACAAATATTTGCGCAACAGCATGCGAACATACCTGAAATTGGAATGGTCTCGTGTAATCATTGACAAGTCCAGATTTGTTCTAGAAAAATGAATAAAATTAGAATCGTCGAATATGAACCTAAAAGATTGGTAAAAAACGGGTAAATACCACAATCGTGGTTTTTTGTATTCAGTAAACCGTCATTACCAAACTCTGTTACATAAATTATGAGATGAATACTTATTGTTGTGACTATTGTTATAGTGACTTTTCTCATAGAAGTGACGTAATGTTAGTAAAATAAAACAAAATGCTACTTAAATTTCACTGAAATTACGTAAATTCTATGATAAGAGTCACCGAGGTCAGAATCGGCCCCTGAACTTAATGTATTCATCATACCGACTGATTTGTATATAGAAAAAGTTCTCCGAGAACACGTAATTCCTTTAGCATACAGGTAAAGTAATTGCTTCCGGTTGTCAACATTATGATGCATTATTTGCAAGACATCAAACTTCTCTTTTGGAAAATCAGAATAATGTACTCCGTGTCCTCCTGCAAGATTTTTTGTCCACGGTCTGATCAAAGATAGAATGATAGGACATTTGTACCGGTTCACGGTAGTACGTAATAGATAACGCTTGTCCACCTCAATGTTAAAATTCAAAACGCCAATAATTATTTAAATGACGGATCGAGTGATCTTGCATTGACGTCTCTTCGATTAGTCCGTATGATCTGATATAGAACATCCTCGAACCGTAAAATGACAAACGTTATGTGGCAAACGGCATATTGTATAAAAATACTAGAGACTGCCATATAGACCAAACATTTGAGGTCTTGGATTCAAAAAATTTGGATCAAACCGTGAACAAACGCATTAAAACTAGAAATGTGGGCATATAGAAGATTGCTCCGCATTTCATAAAAGATCTAATTTTATAGTACTAGAAAGCTTCATAAAAACAGGATTTACTCGATACTCAATAATATCACACAAACTCGAAAAATTACTATCCTCGCTCGCATATTAAAGAGATGCTAACCTAACCGTTTATTCTATAGCTCGCCACGACATGACCGGTCTAAAAAAAACTAGTTTATGATCACCACAATAGCTAGAATAACAATGACCGTAACTCATAAAGTATAAACCTCGGAATAAAGGTCAGTATAATGACAAAGGCATATTCTATAAAAGCAGACCCAAAACCAAAACGTGAACAAACGTGTTAAATAGCAGAAAAAACCTGAAAAATCTGGGCATACAGATGATTGCTCCGCATTTCATAAATCACTTTTGCAATGCTAGAACGCTTAAAAAACATAAAAATTCTTAATAAACTGAAAAACTATATTTTGATCAAATATAATAGGCACAAAATACAACAAATGCAGATCATTACAAACAGAAGGTTGCGTAGGAAGTTTAGTTTCAGCACTACTGCGTAACTCCAAAAAGCTGTTGGCAAATCAAAGATAATGTAAATGATTGACAACGTTCTTAGTAGACAAGAAGAAGAGTATTTAGATTTTCTCAAATATGAAGTACATAAATTTTGAGGTCTTAGATGAATACATTTATACCTACTCCGTCAAACATGTAATCTGTTTTTGCTTGTATTTAATTGAACAAATTTTTAACAGAAATTTTGTCTCACACCGAGGTAAATGTACATACACAAGTAGTTCGTGTGCGTCAAATTCGTTCCATATCATGATACTATAACTGAAGATATAATCGCCTGGCGGACGCATTTTGGTTTCTACTGCGCATTACGTCACTGCGTGCAACAAGGCGCAGACTGTTGCCTGTGTCGGTGGGGCCACGCAATTACGTCATCTTGTGCATAAAGACCTGCGTGTGATCTTACTAGTAATAGTATCATTCAATACTCAAATTAAGCGTTCGCTCCGATTTAAATTCACCTTAACCATATCTATGTATGACTACTCTAACCTTCCAAGTTCTAAAAAACATCAACGTTTCCAAAAGTCTATTAATAATAATACAATTTATACTACTTCTAAACATGAACAAATACATATCAGCTAAAATCTAACCTATTTCGTACAATGCCAGGTAATAATTATATAAAATGTAATCAATTTTACAAATATTTTTTTTCATTCTAGACAAATTTAAAAATAAGTACAAATGAATAGTATTGTTTGTAGAATATATAGAACACCATCAAGTCGCACATATGTAAATTCGTGCCTTTTGTGGTCGCAATAAATGCTTTCAATTAAAGATTCCAATTAAAACCCTATGAATTTAATTCTAATTAGTTCGACTTCCCTTTTATGCAAAGTTCCCATCCAAGGTATTTACATTGATGTTAATCACTTTCTTATCAATCTGCAAGATGCCTCAATGACTAGTCAATCTCCGAGATGTTACTAGATGCGTGTTTGAAAATCTTATTTGTTTGTAATTAAGATATAATTAACGTGCTTCAATTAATTTGACTCATACTATGAATTTATTTCTTTGTTTAGAGATTTTAATTTATATCTTTTGTAATAAAAATATCTTTCATATCATTGCAGATTACAGTATAATAAACTCAGCCAGAAAATTTCACGAGTGATAATTATACAAAAGCTTTGATAAAGGGTAAAATGTAATCACATACCTCTCTTTGTGTATAAAAGGCGCTTATAATTATTACAACATAATTTATTCGACCGTTGCAGACATAACAATTACACATACTATATATCAAACCTTTAACAACCATATTGTAATTTCTATAAAAGTCACATTGTAAGAATGTATATAACGAGATATAGAAATAATTGGTAAACTTGAAATATGATAAGGCGCACCTACATCATAAAGTAGTAATAGTATGCTTCTGTGCTTGATTTTTCAACGGTTTTATGAGCCATTCTTTAAAAGATTATTTTAAATATTTACATCATAAATAGGGTTCAATTTTGTTTGTAATAAAAAAAAACTACATGTGGTTTGTTTTCGTGACAGGTCATGCAAATTGACTTTATTGTTGGTTGAAATAATTTGTTTTAATAATTAATAGCTTTTTTAATTAATACATAATTTTCTTTGCGTGTTTTGTGAATTTTTATAATTACGATGGAGATGGCGTGGTTTTCGGTCATCCACATTTTATTGTTCTGTTGATTAATATTTCTTTTGTCGCGGTCATTGGAAGCACAATAGTCCATTAACTAAGGATGTTGAAAAAGGTGCAATTTTCTGCGGTTTTCAAAGCCGACCTACTTGTAGGTAGTAAAATAGTATGTGCGAACATAGTAACACACTTTTCCGTTTGTAATCGCATCATGTTCTTGCATATCCGCAATCTCCACACGTATGTACGAATCCTCCGTTTCTTTGTTTGCCTTTTCCAACAAACGCACCTTTGTAACTTAAACTTACGTGATGTTTATTTTAGTTTCACACACTTGAGGATTTGTAGATCTTGCTCTAGTTGTAAAATAACAGTTCAGTTTTTTTTAACTACAGTTATATTGACCCTGCATTAGATTATAACTAACTGATCATTAAATTAAAACGGTAATCATTCAACTGAAACGCAAACGTTTTTCAATCAGTAGATTATGTAATAATTGTAATGTGTGTATGTTACATAAAAAATATAAATTACAATGTCAATCATACGTAGGTGCGGAATAGACGCCCATTGGGGTTATTATTTAAATTCCCATCTAATAAAATGTTATTTTATTCGCCTCGCAATATATACTGGCGCGATGTATTGAAATGCAAACAGCGGATTTTATATGGATCTGATTTTTAATGAATTTTATTTATGTATGCAACGGCATGTGCTCTCTGCTATATATTTTTTACACACAAAATAAACTGCATTTAAATAATAAACACCAAATATTGTTTAAATTAAATAACCATTTAAACCGAAACAAATACATTATTTCTACTTAAACAAACATGTTATTCCGAGATTTATTCGTAATTATTAGTACGTTGAAACAAATTAATAGTATTGAATGGTTGAGGCTGATACGTGTTTGAACTCCATTAACATTAATATTAATAATAAAACACAAATAGTGTAAAGGTTCAAAAAAGTTTTATTGTTTACTACAATTGTTTCGCCACACAGTGGCTTCATCAGGTATAATGAACAATGATAAAAAAAGGGTTACACTAATTACTTATATACTAAAACAAATAAAAATACCAAAATACCATATAATAACAAGTGGGGAGGGATAGCAGAGGGGGGTGGATTAGTACAACAAACCAATTTTAATTAGTATTACATTATACAATAGCAATGACAAATAATTATACAATATTTAATAATGGAGAATTATTTACATCTTTTTGATCATTTAATAGAAGTCCGCGTTTGTTATATTTGTTAATTTCCATAGATTCTAATAAATTTAGCTTAAGTCCTTTTGAATTTTTATGTAAAATTTGGAAGTTATTGTCGAAAGAATGACCGTGTTCTAATAAATGTTCCGCATATGTTGATTTTATTTCATTGTTACAAAAACTTGCTCTATGTTCTTTGATTCTACTTTCAAAACTTCTACCCGTTTGCCCAATATATACTTTGGGGCAATCTCCACATTTTAGTAAATAAACGCCTGATTCTTTACTTTTATCTGTAGAATCTTTAGAATTATTAATAAATTTAGACAAAGAGTTATTGGTTTTAAAAGACGTAGTGAGATTGAAGTTATTTAAAACTTTACCGATTTTAACTGATGTTTGGCCTAAGTAGCCGATAGAAGTATAACATATTGGGTTAGAATTACTTGATTTAGGAAAAATTAGTGAAATTGTTTTGCGTTTTTGTTTTTGAACAAGTATTTTATTAATTGTTGTTTCCGAAAACCCATTATTTTTAGCTATGACATAAATTCTATTAAGTTCGATATCAAAATTAGTTTTTGAAAGAGGAATATTAATTAAACGATGTAACATTGAGTGAAAAGCTGCCAATTTATGTGACATTGGATGAAAAGATTTTATGTGAATAGTTGTGTCTGTGTGAGTAGGCTTATGAAAAATATTAAATTCATGTCTATTGTTTACTCGACTAATATTTAAATCTAAGAAATTAATTGAATGATCAGATTCTACTTCCAAAGTAAATTTAATATTGCTATGGATACTATTAATGTAATTTAAGAAAGTTTGTAATTGTCTACTAGTGCCTGTGAAGCAGACTAAAATATCGTCTACATATCTGTGCCAGTATAAACAATTTTTAAATAATTTATGTTTTTCTAATATAGATTCTAAATTTGCCATAAAGATTTCAGCTAGTAAAGGACTTAACGGATTACCCATCGCCAACCCGTTAGTTTGTTGATAAAATTTATTATTGAATTGAAAATAAAGGATCCTTCAGTTGTGACCGAAATCCTATTATTCCTAGAAGAATGTTTAAAACAAAATTATTTTC
Source organism: Tachinus rufipes (assembly GCA_963932245.1). Lineage (NCBI taxonomy): Eukaryota > Metazoa > Arthropoda > Insecta > Coleoptera > Staphylinidae > Tachinus > Tachinus rufipes. Next base: position 114,589,070 of record OZ010741.1, on the reverse strand, counting down.
AATTCAATAATAAATTTTATCAACAAACTAACGGGTTGGCGATGGGTAATCCGTTAAGTCCTTTACTAGCTGAAATCTTTATGGCAAATTTAGAATCTATATTAGAAAAACATAAATTATTTAAAAATTGTTTATACTGGCACAGATATGTAGACGATATTTTAGTCTGCTTCACAGGCACTAGTAGACAATTACAAACTTTCTTAAATTACATTAATAGTATCCATAGCAATATTAAATTTACTTTGGAAGTAGAATCTGATCATTCAATTAATTTCTTAGATTTAAATATTAGTCGAGTAAACAATAGACATGAATTTAATATTTTTCATAAGCCTACTCACACAGACACAACTATTCACATAAAATCTTTTCATCCAATGTCACATAAATTGGCAGCTTTTCACTCAATGTTACATCGTTTAATTAATATTCCTCTTTCAAAAACTAATTTTGATATCGAACTTAATAGAATTTATGTCATAGCTAAAAATAATGGGTTTTCGGAAACAACAATTAATAAAATACTTGTTCAAAAACAAAAACGCAAAATAATTTCACTAATTTTTCCTAAATCAAGTAATTCTAACCCAATATGTTATACTTCTATCGGCTACTTAGGCCAAACATCAGTTAAAATCGGTAAAGTTTTAAATAACTTCAATCTCACTACGTCTTTTAAAACCAATAACTCTTTGTCTAAATTTATTAATAATTCTAAAGATTCTACAGATAAAAGTAAAGAATCAGGCGTTTATTTACTAAAATGTGAAGATTGCCCCAAAGTATATATTGGGCAAACGGGTGAAGTTTTGAAAGTAGAATCAAAGAACATAGAGCAAGTTTTTGTAACAATGAAATAAAATCAACATATGCGGAACATTTATTAGAACACGGTCACTTTCGACAATAACTTCCAAATTTTACATAAAAATTCAAAAGGACTTAAGCTAAATTTATTAGAATCTATGGAAATTAACAAATATAACAAACGCGGACTTCTATTAAATGATCAAAAAGATGTAAATAATTCTCCATTATTAAATATTGTATAATTATTTGTCATTGCTATTGTATAATGTAATACTAATTAAAATTGGTTTGTTGTACTAATCCACTCCCCTTTGCTATCCCTCTCCACTTGTTATTATATGGTATTTTGGTATTTTTATTTGTTTTAGTATATAAGTAATTAGTGTAACCCTTTTTTTATCATTGTTCATTATACCTGATGAAGCCACTGTGTGGCGAAACAATTGTAGTAAACAATAAAACTTTTTTGAACCTTTACACTATTTGTGTTTTATTATTAATATTAAAATTAATAGTAAATTAAATAAATATATAAAATTGTATTTCAACACTTTGGTGTATCTGAATTGCTTCAGTGCAGCTATCACACTTCACCAGGAAGGATTTAGTAAGGAGTTAAAATAAACTATAAAATATTTATAGGTGAAAGTTGAATTTAATAAAGTGGAGGATATGCATAAACCAAATCAATATAATATTATTAATGGTTTTTGTATATCCGATAATTAAGTACTAATGAGTTAACAATAAAATTGCAAATTTGCATAATATCTGCAGTGAAAATATCAATAATAATGCCGCCTCCACACACATGCGCAGGATACCACAAAAATAATTTTAGTTATTTGTAGATAACAACATTTAGATACAAGTGCCAGAATTTGACATGAATAGTATTCAGTATTCGGGCGAATACCATGTGTTCGTACAGAAATTATCTGTCTACACGTGGGTATAAGTGCAACGAATATTCGTAAATCAACAACGAATGTTATACAGGCGACATAATATAAAATTATTTCGAAAAAAAAAATGTATGAGATAGGCGGAAAACAACACTTTGTACATTTTACGGTACTTCATGGCTGGAACATAGCGCGCCATAGTTGACCGAGTTGTTCGCTGCTGTATTATATATTGTGCTCAGCGAGAAACTACAATTTTTGCCAAATTCAATGAAGCGGAACATTGAAAATCGTTTCAAACTTAAAAACAAATATGAAAATTTTAAAGATTTTGTAGATGTGGTGTTCTGATTAGAAGTTGGAGCAAATCTCCTAACAAGCAGTTCGAATGTTTGAAGTGCCTAAAGTGTTTGGGGTGTTAACTCATAATATTATTGATATTTTTTGCTATTGTATGCTATTCAGTACAAATAATAGTAAAACTAATTAAAAAAGAAAAGTTGCATACACTATACCCAAACTTAGCAAAAATATTATCAAAATGTTTACTCGGTCGGTTCGGTTTGTTTTATTGAAATATTCAGACCAGAAGTAACATTAACCGTTATACTTTCCTAGTTTCCTACTTTCCTAGCAGTTAAAAGCCTTCTTCGCTTCTAAGCAATTCTCCTAATAACATTAAACTAATGATAGAACAGTTCCTCAACTGTAAAGCCTGTCCATTGTAAGAACTGTTTCAAGCTGCAAGTTACCGAAATAGATACCACCAAATTATCGATACACACAAAGCATCACAAGAAGAAGAAGATTGATAGATAGACAAAGCAACAAACACTTCGAACATGATGAATGAGCATTTGACCAAAGTGCTTAAAGATTCTTTCAAAGTAAAATACTCATTCAAGCAAAGGCGTACCTAAGACTACAGACTACAACAAAGAGTCTCGCTCCAACAGTAGCATCGTATCGTATTCTCGCTCAGCTCACCGACTCTGGAACACTGGAGCTTTGCTCCTAGCTTAGTACTCTCGCTTGAGGATTGAAACGATAAGTAAAGATACCAAGTTGGGATCAAAGCTCCAATGTTTCAGAGTCGAAGAGCTGTGCAGAGCAATGGTACATAGCTGTGGTCAGAGCATGGGTCCCCGTTGTGTCCGCAGACTTAGAAACCAAATAGCTAAAAGATAGGTGAATTATATACCATTCAACGTCAACTAAACTCAATTGAAGATACCCAAAAGTAAATTTTAAACCATTCAACGTCAACCAAACCCAATCAAAGCCACGCAAACTAACAAAATAACGCAAAACCTAGCATAACTAAACACCAACACATGACATTCTGGCCAAAAATGAACCAAACCTAGCCGTGCAACCAGTCCCAACTCTATACCAACCGAGCTAAAACTATAAAAAATCTGATAACCCTAACTAAACCAAATTATTCTAGTAATCCTAGTAATAACCTAATCTAAAACAACAGTAGCCAAAGCAGCTTAACATCTAACCTAGACTGACCAAACAAAAACAAACCTAATCTGATTAAAACAAAAAAAAAACGATGCAGCCAACAAACTATTTAAAAAAAATACAAATTGGTACCTAATTTAATCTAACCAAGCTCTGCTAATGTCAGTAAGGTAACCAACAGTCAGGTTTAACATATATCGACAAATCGGTCAAGTTGCCTGACTAAAATCATGTGAATTAACATACTTCCTCAAAAGTTATGTGGGACATATAATAGCCCCAACGCTGCAACCAAAACTGTACATTAGAGTTAGGTTTAGACAACCAAACGTCTGACCATTGACGGGGACTGAACATGCAATCAATGTCTGACAAACAATACAAAGTTTAATGTTTGGCTTAAAAACCGATAAGCTACGAATTCCCAACGCTAACAACTCAGCAGAAGTCGAACAAACACTAAAAATTACCACAAAACCAACTAAGTTAATATTTCTATTACAGCCAACTTGGAAATCTAACACTGCAATGCAGCCCAATTTAACACAAACCAAATCAAACCAATTTATCCGTATCTATAGTAACCTCAATATAGTATGGCCGGTATAATAGAAAACTTAATATTCACAAAACGGTTGTTCTATTATATTGCATTCATGCCTTCGCTCGTTTTTGCAGCCTTTTCATAGCGTTTGCTACCCCACATTCCATGGGCCAAGCTGTAATAGGATAACTGTAACTCATCGCTATTAAAAATATAATGAAATCACACCTTTAGGTAGAAACTCAAAAAATAATAACAAAACTCGGCCAATACAAACCAAAATCAAAACTATGGGTCAAGCCGGCCCACTATAAGTTATAGCCTATAAGCAAAAGACATATCTGAAGTAACATCATATAACCAGACATACTATGGCTTCACACTAAAGCCTTAAGCCAAAACTGGAACAACCTTTCATTGTGGTAAACCTCAGTATGCTTCCGCAAACCATTCTAGAAAAACTAATGCAACCTAACCTCGCCACAAATCCGTAGACGACGAAGCCTTTTCAATTCGCAATTATGTAACATCAATCGACTTGACTGGCAAGTTAGGTCAATCAGGCTATTATTATAAAATTGCTGATAGATAAAAATTGTTATTCCCGATATGTTGGGTCAAATGGCTAATAATAACCTAACTCAGAACAAACCCACATGTTTTTGTCTCCAGAAAGCGCCGAGCAAAGATCGCATTAAAAACATTGGGCCCTTGCCGACAAAAAAAAAACTCTGCAGGAGTTTCTACAAACACACTTCCTAGCAAAAGCTAACCTAACCAATCTTAAAATGCCTAACAAAAAAGCAAACAAAAAGAACTGGGCAGAGGCAAATACCATAGTGAGCACAAGCACATTAGAACGAGAAAACTGCACGTTTCAACTATTCAAGTCACTAGGAACTGACGCAATCTAACCCATATTGTTATAAAAAGGGCTTGAGGCCCTTAGAGAACCTCTATGTAAAATCCTCTTCCACCTCTTGTCAGATATAAAAAACTCCATTCTCAAGAATGGAACCTTAACTATCACAATATACGATAAAAATGTAAGAGCTAAAGCCGCTTGCAAATCCTATAAGACAGTATGCAGTTACTAAAAACTGAAAAACTTCGCCATGGGCTACGCCAATAATCTTACCATCGTGGTAAGTGTGGAGCAACTGTATGAAACTTGATGCAAAATGCACTAAACGCCGTAGAAAGGTGATTAAAAAAAACTATCAGCAAACGCAAGCAAAACGGTATCGTCCAGTCCCTTTTGCAAGATGACAAAAAAATCTAAAATTGTACGAAGGCACACTTCCGATGAAAAAGGAAGTTAAGTACCTGAGACTCGCGCTTGATACCAAACTAACCTCTCATACTCATCTAGATAATGTAAAAAAGACCATCCGCATGAGGTTTGCAATCAAATTGATGGTCGAACGAACATGAGGACCACCTGATATGAGTAGATGGCTATACACTGTGGTTATCAGACCCATCATCACATACGGAGCGTTCGTATGGGGTAAAAAAACCACGTAAAGTACAAAATATTAGCATGCTTGCTGATAACGAGAGAAATGAGAACAATTCCCACAGCAGTCATAAAAACACTGCTCTCGCTACCACCACTGCACTTAGCTGATGATAATAGAAGCAGGAAGAGCGTACCGACTACAGATAAATAAATACCTATAAATCTTAGTGCTTACAGACCAAGAAATAAATGTGTTCATAGATGAAATCAGACTTCATCAAAAGTCATTTGATTTAGCAAGACGAACAAATAAAAATTATCCGATGATTCAACCATCAGTTTTGCGGTTTAAATATGAAGCTATCAGCTTTATAAGAAGAAAGTTTTGTCTATGCAGTTTTAATAGAAGGCCCTTGTGTCAAACGTTAGGTTTTTCGACGTCAAAAAGACAACCCACCCCGTGGTTTTTCTCTATCTTAAACCTTCGACTATGTGGTCCGTCGACAGCTAAATGGCTCCATCTGAATCCCAGTTAGTGGCAAGAAAAAGATTATTAGCTTGTGTCTTGGATTATGTCTAAGATCGCCTACTTATTAACCTTACTTAAGGTGCAGAGAAGACTGATTGGCCAGTAGTTTTAGAAAAACCTAACCTAACCTTACTTAAGATGCATATCCGGTCTTTACTAGGTTTTGGAATGGTTATGACAAGTAAGCCTTTCTGAAGGAAAATGCCCAGTTAAAAAAATTGCATTAGCAATATTGTGAGTGCCATGATTATGTGATAATGATTTTAAAGCTCTGGATAAAAGAAGACAGAGTTTTAAGTTTTTTGATATAATTTCTCCGATTCGAGAAGGTCAAACGCTTTACAATGGTGTTGTTATCAGCGTCTTCCAGGAAGTCGTTGACTTAATGACGATCTAACTCATTCTCATAAATTTCAGAATTTACATCATCATCCTCTCCAGTAAATAATTCAAAACTGTTCACTGGGCACGAAAGAATGACCATCGACGCAAGCTCTGAGAATTACACATACATTTTTCCTCAATAAATCCTTTTCTAAATTTCTTCCACACAAATAACTGGCTATCGATATACATATTTTATGGAGAAATTATTTATTAAAACTACTCCAATAAAAAATATGGAAAGGAAAAGGAATAAATTTAAATTAAGACCAATAATGAAAGTATATACAATAAAAAAAATATTGTTTTTGTTTTACATTTCAATTAAATACCTGCATCTAATAATAATGATAATAATTCCAAAAGAAAGGCGCCATGGACCCGATCGAAATTAATTAAATCGGCATAACAATTAAAACACGGAAGTGTTATTCGCCGGTCATACTACATTCGTATCTAGTTATTAAATATGCCCGCAATAAAATCCAAACCATTAAAATTGAATAAATTAATTATTAGATAGTTGCAACAGCATGGTAAATGAAGTGGGTGTAACAATGATAAAAAACAATTGACCAACTAATGAATATTATCTATTGATATTAATTAATTTATCCTCTTCAAATATTGCCGTTGATGTTGACATATTATCAGAATGGTTTTATTAAGCTCGTTGAAGCAAATAGGGGCCATGTGTTGATTTATTTGATGCCACTTTATTGTTTGGTAATAGATAAAGCTTTAAAAGCCTCTTGTTAATGGTAATGGTGATGCCCTTAACAATTTACTACCTACTCGCTTTAATAACCCATAAAATATGATATTATATTATATTAAAATAGATCGAGTTTATTGAGTTGACAACATCACAAACACTCACTATATAAAATAAAGCTCTCCGTTACAAGCTTTTAAGTGCTGGGTTAAATTACTACAGTGTTCATATTTTATGAATAAATTGTTGACGTTTAGCAGAAAAAATAGACTTTTATCTTTTATTATTTTGTATTATGATTGATAACATTCAGAAATAATTTTTGCACTGAAATTATTTAAACAGAATTGCACACAAACAAATACAAATTGGGTTTAAATGAATGCAAACTATCGCATAAAATTAAGAAAAAGCTCAGGAACAATGCACCCAACTTCACGTTTTCGAGTTTTTTTCTAAAAACTCCAACAAGTTTATAAATTTTACAATTCATATCATACGTTACCACATTCTTCGATATCTTAGCATCTGCATTTGGTAGTAATATTGAACTTACCTGAAAAGAAAAAAAAAACATTAGATATATTTAAAAAAATTCGTGCAAGTGGTATGGGTTATGCGCAATATGTGTTCGTTGTATGTCATAAAGTTACTATATTCAAAATTAGTGTTTTATTAATGCAAAATAGAAAACTAATTTTATTTTGATTTTGAAAAACATTATTTCGTTATCCTCTGCATCTTTTATAAATCTTGTTCGGAATTAAAACTGGATTAAATTATTTTAGAGATAAGCCAGCAAGAAACATTGTTAGCCATTATCAACTTCAAACAGATCAATTGCAAAATATTTCAAAAGAATGGAATTATAATTAGTGAATCGCAATGTAGAAATTATAATTATTCATAGATTTGAAGTTTCCGTTACAAATACAGCATAATCATGCCGATATAAACAAGCCTGATCTGTAGATTATTTCTCAATATCAAAGTTTCGTCAACAAAGGTTAGGAAATATTGATTAGAATCTCTCAGTGAGATAATGAATGAAAATCAATGCTTCACGGAAAGGCCACATGAATAATCGTAGAACACCAATGAATGGAAATTTAGTTACAAAACTGCAGCAAAACACATGTGCATGTTTATTATTATTATCCTTCATCATCTCTGTGATTGTTTTAATTTTAAGATTCTTTCACTACATTTCAAGGCAACAAATGCCTTTAAAAAATTAATTAAATAGCAAAATTTTATTACATACATTAAATAGTCTTCATATGTTGTAGTTTTATTATTCTTTGTTTGCCCCTAGTAAATAGAAATTTCATTTCAAATTACATCAACCATATATGTTCCATTTATTGCAACATGTGATATAAAATTTAGTTATGAGTGTATAAATATTAAATAAATCCATTATCTCCAATCCGTTTATAAACTATTGTAAATATTTCAACATGATACTAAATTTAGTTATGGGCAAATAAATAATACAATAATAAATTCATATTGTAATCAAGACAGTCCCGTTAAAATCCAATCAAATGCAAATGATTTTTATATTTACCTAACGAGCATTCACATCAATCTTAAGTTTGAATGAATTAATAATAATAATAATAATGACAAAACTAAATCAACAATTTTCACATTCTCTTGCTTAATATATCTACTCATACCAAACCTAGCATAAAACACTTTTTTTTATGCTAAGGTCTAAACTATATAAATATTAATACTAAAATAAAACGTTAAAGACTGACCAAATTAAAAACAAATAATAGCTTAATAAAAGATCCGCTTCACTAGTAATGTTGCAAGTTGTTCCAAAGTTATGTAATTACATTGAACTTGAATTTAGTAAAAATGCTTGAATTTAGTATAAAAAAATTCTTTGCCATATATTATATCCTGCATGTAATCACGGAGCACTCTAAAAATCAAATAATTGGTTGCGCAACTTTCAATAAAGTGAAAATTTCTAATTCCACAGTTAGTTAAAGTTAGAAGACTACAACACTGATGCAATTTTGGTCTCCACCAAACATATTTTAGCAATAGAAACAACCTTATCGCCCTTTATTTTACGTTTTCATCATCACAAACCCACCTACAAACCTAAAGAGCTTAAAAGTCAAAATCGTCAAAAGTAAGTAGCCACCGCATTATGCATTAATGCCAAACCAAATAGTCCCACCATTCCCCAAGTATAGAAAAAGCAATATAGAAATTCGTATATTCAACAAACTGATCATGTCCTACAAGATCTTCAAGAAACTAGTCTTTAAAGAAAAGAATCATAAAACGCTTTAGTCAGTCATGATAAACACAATAGTTTGTAAGAAGGAAAACAAATCTTTTACTATTCTTTTCTGTTGTGCATTTTACAGCTATTTTACATCGCCCAAGAAGTCCTACGACTTGTTTGAAGAGAGTGCTAAAAAGTCTAAGCTTACATCTTTGACGCCTTCGAAAACAAAAGCTCAAAGACATTAATAACTACCTTGTCAAATTTTAGTACTATGTAACACAAGTAGATCTTCTGCAATGAATATAGTTTAATATAAACTGTTGATCATTTAAAATTGAGGGTATCAAACAAACCTGATACATCACATCAATTTAAAATGTTCCAAACAACAATACAGAAAGTTGTTCATTAGATATGAGATCTCACTTTACCCAGTTGGTTATTTGGTAGTTCAGTTTCACTTCAGCGCATTTTGCTCTAGATAGTAGTGAAAATTAGCCAATTTTCTTATGGATTCAACCTTTGTATTAAATTGAACATCAAGTAGCAACCAAGTGGTCCTAATCTTAGAATTAAGTTAGATTAGCAAAACTCAATCAAAGCCAAACCAACCCAGTCAAACTTGAAAATAAACTAATTAAACCAAACCCATCCTAACAGATACAAACAAACAAAACCAAGTTCTGCATTTACACTGTTGCTCTCGTTTTAGTGTATAGTGTATCAAGTCTCTAAAATAAGCTTTAAGCAAAGAACATCTAAATTATTTTGGCACGAGTTACACTCGATATTTTGTCGACTGCCCCAAAAAAACAGAGTTTCAGAAAATTTCAATGTTTATTATAATTCGACACTACTGTCAGAATTTAAAGTATGATATGTGAAATCATCAATCAATCAAATACCAAATTTTTTCAATCCTTTTGCCCCTAAATCGTCGTTTCAGTCTTAGATCATATATATACTTACAGACACGCCTTTTGCCAACGCGGTGAAGCCAACATGATTAGTGCGTGTGACGTCAGTTGTCAATAAAAATGCGCACACAGTAAAAAACCTGGTGTAAACACGTATGAAAACATAGTTTCAAGTACTTAATCCTCCAAAATATGTATGAATTCATACGCGAATACTTAAATGCAAAAGCAATGAACTGAAGACTCAATAATTTCAGATGCAAGAGCCATGAGCTAGTAAAGTAGATGGCTACACTAGGCTATATAACGTCATGGATAAGCAGACTTTTCTGCTCACACATAGTTGTAAAGCTTTGCTCTGACAGTTAAGTGCAGTTAGTAAGAAAGATTCAAGTGGCAGACGAGGAGTGTCTCATTGACGACTCGCAACATCACTTTCAATGTAAAAGCCAACATCTCATCTAAAGTTTATAAAAATTCCAGATAAATGACAAAACAAGCCAACAAAGTACTACTAAAAGCTACAATAACAGTCAACCATACACAACCACAATGCTGAATCCATGGCAAAGTCCGTGCTTGCTCAGCGTTTCAAAATCCGATACGGACAAAGGAAAAAGAAAAGCCTACTGATAAGATAAAAAAGTGGCACTGACCAGAAAAAACATATATTGCCGCTAGAAGAACCGCATCTAGAACCAGCAAAAATAACATTTACAAACAACACTTATGAGGCTGCCAGAAAAGAATATCAAGTCACCATCGTAACAAAAACAGATGCTGAGTAAACCATTGTGCAGAATTAGACAATAACCCGTAAGTTTGCCGATCCTACCTCAGTTTACTAGGCGAGGCGGGTAAAGTCTTATTGGTAAACAGACTCAGAGAGAAGCTAGATATAAAAAAGATTATCCAAATGACAATACGACCATAAAAAAATAGCAGAAACTGCAAACTTGAATCCTCTCAGACAAAGAAATTATTTCGTCATGGTGACAGTAGATGTCTTTTAACTCGATGCCATTATGTGTTATTGCAAACGATTTTCAGCCGTTCTGTAGAATGTTGTCTTTGGCGCAGAATTAGACAATGACCTTTGGGCAAACCAATACTACACCGTACAGATCTATCAGCCTATTTAATAAAGCTGGTGAAGTCTTTGATTGGTGGACTCAGTGACAAGTTAGAGATAATAAAAGAGCTATGCAAATGGAAAAGAAATAGCAGAAACTGAAAACTTGAGTCCTCTCAGACAAAAAAATCATTGCGTCATATTAAGAGTAATTTGCCAAAAGCTTTTGACTCGTTGCCATGTCGTGTTATTAAAAAATAGTTAGATACAATCCGCCGAAAGACAAAGAAGTACCATTTTAACATTTATGCAGAAGTAAGTCAATTCTTAGACAGCGTCTTTCAACTCAAATTTCCAAAAGAAGTGCAAACCATGGCGTTTGCCAACGACCTTACAATACTGGTAATAGAGAGAGAGAGAGAGAACTAGAACTATTGTAGCATAAAAACAAATGGCAAATTAGATGATAGACCAGAAATTACAGCTGGTACCATAGGCTACAGTGGCGTGTCTGTCCACACAACGAGCAAAGCGTAGAGCCAAAGAACAACTAGTTTTATTAGGAGAAAATAATCCCAATAACAAAAATCTATTTGCTGCGTGGGAGTTACGTTGGAAGCCAACAAATTACTGCGTGCCCATGAAAGAAATACTAGTTAAAGAAGCACTACGTGTTATCAACAGCGCTGGCGCGTCTAATGTCAAGAGTGGTACAAGAAACGCTAACAGGCAATCTACTAGCATCGGTGCTACATACAAGCTATTCTAAGCTACAACAGCTTGAGCAGCAAGTAGTGCTGCAAAAAATCGGGATCAGCTAAGGCACTCAAACCAAGAACACTTAAGAATTCTAGTGCCTACAAGACGATATCTACCAACCCTTTGGAAGTTTTAGTATCGGTTAACCCAGACAATATATTGGTCGATAAGAGAGCAAAATCTATAAAAATAAGATGCCAAAATCTATTGCCAAAGCCAATTCAACAGATCGATAAGAATGCAGAACAGGGAGAGTGAACACAACACCTGATCTCAAAAGTCGAAATTCGAATCCTACTGTACGCCACTGTTTTTAATCTTTTTGGCTCTCGCATTTAATCACAAACCATGGGGTTTCCGCAAAATACAGTGCCTGTAAAGTAAAGAATGCAGAACATGTGCTCTTGGATTAGCCAAAACGGCAATGAGCGCTCTAAGCTTACGCAGGTATTTGATGATTTACTCAATGTTAGCACTTTAGTGTCGCGTGTGCATACTTATAACCTAAAACTTCCTGGAAAAGAGTCAAAAAGAATCATAACAGGTGTGCTTGTAAGTGAACACGTATGAGTGATACGAGGTCGTGGAAGGGTGTTGATGTCAGTGCGGTAGGTAGTCCTAGTCAGGTCACAAAGAATGGCAAAAAAAATATATCACAGTAATGCCATGGCAATTTCTTGTTTAGCGAGTCCACCGATTGTTAGCCACAGAACAATCTTATAGTGCCGTATTCGTTACAGGCGTAGGCGCTCTTCTCGTATGTTTGTGGTGTACAATAATAGTTCTACACAAACCTACAGTTTAAAGTAGAATCCAAACCACACCACTAGAAGGATTAACTAGACAGATTTCACTGGTTTGCCATTGCTTTGCAAAGGAGACGACAATTAGATTTTGCCGCTGCTGGAAACCAAACCTAGATTGCCTGATTAAAAGTCCTAGCCCTAGATAAAAAAAAATTGATAATCAGATATATTTTAACTCATTTGGTCAGGTTAGATCATGTTTGATCAGACCACATGTCATGATGTTTGTTTACGTTATGATTCGTATTCGAACATGTTTAATTAGGTTAGGTCTAAGCTTTTTGGTATGTGTAGTATGGCAGTTTTAAGATGTTAAAATAACCACCTGAGATCATGTTAAGTTACCACGGAGCATCTATTTGGTTTTGCTTTAAAGTAGATTATGATTATATAGTACGATCTCTACGTAGTCTAACCTGTTTATCTCATCTATCGTAAACAGAAACATCAGCCAGATGAACTACATTAGTTCAGGTTACGTCTAAACTAGCGCTGTTGATGTTGGGAACTAGCTTTGTTCACTATACATGTGATAAATAGTTCAGAGTACGTAAAAGCCTTCTATGTCTCAAGTATGGCTATATCACTTTAGCCATGCTTGTAAAAGATAATAGTCTTCATATTTTAACGCTAAATTCAGAATACAAGCCAACTTGTCCAAGACTTCCATTAGATGTACAGCAGGACTTTATAACAGCACCCCATATATCCAAAATTACAAAAAATCTTAGAAGAACAAATAAGTTCCATTATGTTTTCTATAGAGACACGGCTCTCTCCAAAAGATGTAAGAAGAAAATAAGAGAGTCTAATATGGTTAACTTTATTCTAATCTCCTAGCAGAAAGTGAAGCAGATGTTTTCTAGTATTCAATATTTCGCTATTGAGTATTTATTCGGTATGATAGCTCAGTGGTAGAGCGCTAGCTTATCATGATAGCAGTCCGGAATTCGATCTCCGACATGACTTATACATAAAATATTTTGAGCCACTACTCCGCTCCATCAAACACCATCATTCAAATTGTAGCTTAGTACTCACTCACTAAATACAATAAAAGCATAAAATAGAGGTTATAAGAATCGGAAACTTTGAAGATATGAAGATAATCGCACAAAAAATAATAAATTGAGCAATGTAAAGTGTAACTAATGTTACTGATATGACAAGCCAAGTCAAGAATTGGAAAAGTAAGATTAAAATAATACTGAATATATAGAAATATAAAATGAAGAAACGTGCAGCAAAATGTGAAGAAGTACCGAGAATAGTATTGATTGTATTGTCTTCCTGGTTTTGTTATTATTACAATTTACATCTTAGAAACAAGTTGATGCTTCATGTAAAATATCAACAAACAATTATAAACATTTTAATTAGTCCTAATTTAATTTAGCAAAATATAATATTTTTGGTGAAAACATCCAATATTGTTGAAACGTTTAGTGTAAGTGGAATAATTAAATCTTCTGGAAACTTGTAATAAATTAACGTTTTAATTACATTATCGTTAAAGTACTTAATTGATATTACGGTAATAAAATTCATAATTAATATGATTTAATACATAAACTTGAAGACATATAAAAATGCAGAAAGTATATGAGCATTTCTAAATGACAACCAGAGTTATTTGATCCGGTTTTCTACAAGTGCATTAATTAATAATTAATAATCGGCACGCTGCTGGTTGTTACATTTTGATACGGAAGGTATTGTAATTCAAAAAAATATAAACCACCTAGAAAGTTACAATACCAAATGCGGGAGCACAAAATGCGTGAAGTAATCAGAATTATAATAATTTATGATAAGAATATAAAAAAGTCGTAAAAAACAGTGAAATTAGAAATGTTATCCGTTCCCGTAGGATTCGAATGTATTTTACAGTTTCACCAAAACCTGTATATTCGTGACCATCTAACGGATTATTATTAGATGATCGAATAAGTTACCAAACTAGTATTGTAACCGTGAACATATCCTTGTGCATCAAAAAAGTGCATGTTACTTTCATTTTTTTAATGCGCATATTTTCAATTTATACATTTTGAAATAATATTCGCTTCACGTTTAAAGTTAAAAAATTGATCTCAAGATATAAATCTAAACGGTTGGCAGTTTAGAAAACGCAACACAATAGAATTATAATAAATCAAAAACATTGCAACACATTACTCGTTTCATCAAAGCCAGAGGGTTATAACTATGTGGGCGTATCAATTATAATACACATATGCTTTATATTTAACACAATTACTTAATGCCAGGCCTAAATGCATGGATTATGCACAAGGACGAGTGCTATTTATCACCCTGTATATAGTCACAACATAATAAAAAGTTGAAGGCGAGAGAACATTTCTCCTAGTAAAAATTTTATTGTCGGGAAGATTTTTCATAAAACTGTAGACGGTGTGTATATATATATACACAATTTTTACAAAAAAATCCATTTAAGCTCGCATTATATGAGCGTATCGTGACCCATGCACTGAAATACATTTATGTGTATTATATAAGTTATCTGAGACATCAATCAGACGCATTGCGACATTTGCAAAGCATTTTATACGAGCATGTATGTGTTTTATAAAGTCCTAGCTAGCTGTTCCGGCAGCTTGGAAATAACGAGGAAACATAAAACAAATACAACCCGTTATTGTCTATCTATGAATCAAAACTAAAGTCGCTTTGTTTACTAATATTCATTAAGTAAGGTTGAAACTGTCCATACCCTTTGAATATATTATAACACGCAACATATTTATAGAATTAAATATTTATAATGTTGGGTGAGTGAGTTGAGTGAATTTTTGATTAAATTTAGTAAAATGAGATGCATTAACAAAGCTGGAGAAAATCCGAAACATTTAGAACTGTCTAAGGATTAATAATTCACAGCATTTTTCATCCTCCTGAGAATTATGTAAAATAAACAAAGAAATTGTATTAAATAAAATCGGGAGTGAAGATGTCGAGAAAGAAAGATCAATGAAGAATTTAATGTATAACATTTTAATAGCATGAGAAATATTTTAGCAATGTTGGGATTTCAGGCTGAAAATTATTTGTATTTACTATGTTACCTTAGTTGCATGCTTTCCTGTGGGTTTTAGAGCGTCTCGCACGTTTCACGAAGGGAAGCAATTAACTAACTTGAATCAAGTTAACACAATCAGATTCATGTAGGCAAGTGTGCTTTAGTATATTATACATATGTTTTTACGTTAGTTACTCGAGGGGAATAATGATGTATTATATTAGTTTATGAAAAATATATTAGTTTAGATTATTAATAGACGAAATGTAATATTTAGATAAGAGATGTTAATTGCCTTAATGTCTCAAGTAAAAATCTAGTATTTTCCTTAAAATACCAACCAAATATTAGACAACTAAAAAATGTGTAACTCATTGGATAATTTACAAATTGGTGCCAACATACTTCACTTGATGTGTAAAAGCACAAAGCAAAAATATTGCATTAGCAAACGACCCAAACTGATACAAACTTTTAAAGAAATGTATAAAAATGTAACAAAAAATGATCCAATCACACTTCCTTGTAGAACACCATATTGGATCATAATCAGAGATAAAGCACTAATCAGAATCGTTCGCCTTAATTAATTGAGCAAGTTCAACAAAGTTGTAGATCAAAGCAAATTTGGTAACTGGTGAATGCAATTCTCCTTTCAAACACATTTAGTATTAATGTAATGTAATAGAAGAAATCGATCCGTTATTAAATCATTTTCCTACAGTTCAATTTCAAATTTAATATTATCGTGCTAACGATATTAAAACATTGCTTTAGAAATAATGGCTTTCCACATTGTTTTTATTCAATAATTATTACCATTAACCCAGTGAAGTGTGAAAACTAGGTAGTTATTAATATTACCTTTTAAGAGGGATTTTATACCATCCATATTCCGAAAGTTATTTCAGGCACGTTTTACTGTCATTTTTAGTACCAATAGGAAATTGCATAAGAAATCAATATGAAGAAAAATTTCTATTTCGACTGAAATTCATAAATTTCTAATCCGTGCAAAAATTTATCGCTCAGTTAGGCTGTATAAATCATATTAACATGTTTAAAAACATGTCAACTGCAAGGAGGTGAGAGGGCGTGCTTCCCCATTTCAGCAGTAATAGGAAAGATTTTAAATTGCAGATAGGATATGGTAATGAGTTTATGCAAGACGTGTAATTAAATGCTGAAAATTTTACCTGAGAAAAAGACATTTTGCACAACGTTTTTCAATTACAGTAATTTTCAAAACGTTACATAATTATTGATTGTATGTTCAGCACAATAGTTTTAGTTTTAATAGGATATTTGTATTTTCTCGATTAGTAGAGCGAAAGGAAAGAGGATTTTAGGAAACTTTGAAGGTATTAAAGTTTTCCATTTAATACTTAAAAGATTAATGATTGCTATAAAAAAATATAAATTAATTTCTCTCATAATATTTAAGTGAGTAATTAAAATAAACTACTTTCGTATATTGATTAAAATTATTTTAATTGCCACGATTTGCATTGTTTTTGTTTTATTAAATCAGCGTATTAAAATATGTCGTCTTGCACTAAATGTAGATGTAAAAAGTCAATTTGATAACTTGATCAATCATAATGATTCGTGTAAGAAACAAAACACTTATTAATCCGTATAATGGGCGTTGAGTAAACGCCCAACATTTAAATATTTGATTAGGTTATATGAACTATGGAAATAACAATGGCTTTATTCAGCGGCATTTATCTCGCAACAATGAATTTTTCGATGTGTATAAATAATTTTCTGCTTACTGAACAAGTATTATAATTTTCTATTTACACTTGCCCTCAAATCAGACAGTAATTTATTATTAATATTTATTAATGTACATATTACGTTCTGCAAACATTCACCTGATATCAATGGCTTGGAAAATGATTAATTAAAGAAGTGCTACATCGATTTAAAACGATTTCATAAGTAGCTAGTCTCGACATTTATGAAGTCATATAGCGTAACCTCGGATCAGTTTCATTAGACAATCTAATAACAAATTGACAATGTGATACAAGATTAAATGCAGATTATACATAAATTGGTGAACTAGACCTAGTCTGTACCACACTAAATTCCGACTAAATTGGTTCATATACTACGTACAGTGGCGGAGTTAGGATTATTTTGCCGGTTTTAGTAAAATAAGTCCTTTCCTCCTCAAGTTTTAAAATAAACGGGGAGAGGTTGTGGGTCCTTCCGCATTACTTACAGGTAGTTCCGCCACTGATTGTGTAAAAAAATGAATGGTTGTTCAACGTAGTCGAGCAACAATAAAACATATGGCATATGCTGACAAGACAGGAAACCTAATCACTATGTTTTTAGTTTTTTGGTCTTAGTCTCAATGAGGATAATCTGAACCTAAACTATGTCGTAGAATCCACAAATAAGCACACAAATCCTACCTCAATCGATCCATGTTGAGACAAACTCTGAGGCATCTCTAATTCATGTCAGACAAAATTATAAAGAAGGCTTCAAAAACCTTCTCACTTAAGGCAGACCTCTAAAGTTTCCAGAAAACTAAACGCCCATAGCAGCTATGGAAGTACTATTATTGTTACCACCACTTCACCCAATGGTAAAGAAACTCTAATGCCACAGCAAAACAAATAAATAAACAATAAATACCTGGGAGCAGTCAAAGAAACTATCTGGTACACAGATGGGGCCAAAGACCAAAAAGGCAGCGGGGCAAAAATCTACAAACACAAACACCAAAGAAAGCAAACTTCGCTACCTTTGAGTACAAGATCGAGAAGAGGTTATAACCTGCCAGACTGATAATGATGATATTATGTCAAATAGTCCAGTGGCATTGCAGAGCCTGCAATCGCCAGTAATAGAATCCAAACTGGTTATAACATGCATAAACAGCCTAGAAGCAGTGGCCACAACCTGCAAAGTTCGCCTAGACCAGGGAATATAAGACAACCTCATGGCAATACAGCTTGCAAAAATAGGAGCAAAGAAAACATTTACAATTTTTAGCATTTGTTTGTTTATCAGTTATTTTCATGTTTAAAATGCTGTATTTTAGCGTGACATCTACCCTAATATACCATACACAGTAATAATAGCAATACTCAGCAACATACGGACATAACCAAGCCCCTAGTACACAGAAATCTATAGAAAACACTCGTCGTATGAACAGCACAAAAGACCAAAAACTATCAATATCTAATGATTTGAACAAAGCTATCATAAATTTGACCAGGCATTCATGTCATGTCATAAAAATTATACCAATTTGCACTTAAAAGTTACCAAATACTCAATAAAAGAACAGTCGTAAAAGAAGTCGTGCCAGAAATGTTTCCATAATCTCCAGCTGACCGAGAAAAGTTAATCCAACTCTGACACCTGCAACGCAAATAATTAAAAATAATACTTCCTCAAGTCACAACAATCTGATTTGGAATCACTTGCATATTTTATCTCATTCTATAAATTATTAGATAAAGATCAAAAACACTTTAGCGATCAAAGTCTTTACAGTTTTGAACACCAGTGCTACCCACTATCCCGATAACCTAGATGTGTACTTTAGTAAAAAAAATCTGAGATCTGAAAACAACAATGAACTTCTATAAATGGACAAAATTCGCGACTAGTCAGTCATAAAACAATAAGCTGCTACCTTACACCAACACGGAACCCAAAGTAGGTTTGCCTATAATCCTTGAATGAACAAAATCGTATGTGAGAGCTCAATGAAAAAAACGGACAGTTTCTATTCAATCATGCCAAAAAAGTAAAACTGTACAAAAACGTAAACGCTGATAAATTTCAATATACTCCATAGATAAGCACATCAGATGATAGAAATTGAACAAAATCTCTGAGAAAAAAACCTTCTCAAATGATGTTCTCATCATCAATTCCTGTAGACTTTCCACTAAACTACAGAACGGTTGATCTTCTGCGACCTTGAGTTAGGTGACATAAACAATAATCTTAAACAAAATCCAATTATTTCAGCAGCAACACAAATTCCAGATTAAGCTCTGCTTCATCCACTAACTTATCTAATATATAATAAGAGTAGTGATATCTTAATGATTCCAAAGTTTTTTAACAATGTTTGCAATCGATGCTAAAATTTAATCCAATTTTGGAAAACGTTTATTTCAGCAGTTTTTACCATTTCCTATTTTTATTTTATCACTTAACCTCTTCTATGCCCGTAATACTGGCCATCTTACATTACAGGTAAACCTACAGTTTTAAGTAGATTCCAAACCACTTGAGAGATTATTAATCTGCTCTAGACCAGAAAAGAATCTTAATCCTAAAACCCCACGCTGACAATGCTGGTTGGAAAGTAGAAGAACGTACAAACGTTTAAAATAAACTACTGCCCCAAGCCCCCCTTTATTAAAATGATTAAATCTTTGCAGCATTTGAGCGTCACAACTGTCTCAATCCACCATATACTGTGATAATCGCAACTCAAGATTCAGTCCAAAATGTTTTTCAGAAAGCTTAATCCGACGCGACGCCTTGAAACGAAAGTAATCGGAAAACATAAAAACCTGTATAAAATATATAAAGAAATTTATATATATTCTGATATACACGAAATTGTATAATAGTAATTATAATTTATGCAAAAAAATTTATTATATTTTTAATTTTCAAATTTCCTTTTTAATTCTTTCATGTCATTAGCATCAGCTAAATATCCCGAAATAATTAGTTTCTCAGAATGCTATTAACCATAGCCATTAAATTAAGTCATTAAGTCAGTTAGTATAAATAGTCAATACACCCTTTAAAATATTCACTTTGAATTGTGGTGGTGAACAATGTTGACGAAGTAAGTTAAAAATCAATTATTAAATTTAAATAAATAAAGCCATACTGATGAGAGGTAAACCTCGAAACGCGTCTATGGATGTTTTTAGTTTAGAATATTTTTTCATAAATTTAATTTTTTAATAATAAAAACCTGTGTTGCCAATACTTCCTCAAGTCCATAACAATCTTTTGAAGATCTCTAAACACTTGTAAACTCCGCTCAATTCCATTAATTATTAGATAAAGATCAAATACACATTACAAAATCAAAGCCAAACTTTGCTTACTGTTTTAAACTCCAGTGCTACCCAGTATCCAAATCATCAGAATGAGTACTTCTTGATGCAGTTCATAAAAATCACCTTTAAATAAGTCGTAAAACTTCTGGAGCTATGTAAAATAGCTGTAAAACGCAAAAAAGAAAAAGTTTAAACGCTCTCTGGAGTAAAGTAAGAAACATTTTGAGACATCTCAAGACAGTGACCTCTTTAACAATCAATATTGATAGAAATGTACTCCTAAAACAACAAACCGATTAATCTTCTGTCATCCTCGAGTAAAGTGGCTGAAACAGAAATCATGAACAAAATTCAAAATCAGTCATAGGCCAACAAAGATTTCAAAAGTAGCTGTCCTTTAAATAAGAAAATTGGAGACAACTCAGAGCTCATCAACACGTCATCACCATTTAGCAAAATCGACAATCATGTAACAAATGGCTTCTTAGTAAAACAGGTCACAAGATAACTAACTACATAGTAAATCCTGCAAAATACCGATCATCAATCAAGAAAATCCTGCAAAACTATGCATTCCAAAAAAATGCTCTAAGAGCCTTTTTAGATATTGAAAAAGCATTTGACAATACCACCTTCACATCAATTGCTAAGACAGTAGAAAACATAGGCAGATCACCTTTCGTTAGATATTAAAAAAAACTCCATGCTCAAAAATCGAACTGCATTATACTGTAAGACTGTAAAAACTAAAGTCGCTAGCGGAAGCCCATAGAGCGGTGTGTTATAGAAAGGCTACTGCAGTTACTGAAAAACATGTGCGTCTTCGCCTTAGGCTATGCCTATAATCTTGCCATCCTAGTAAGCGGCAAGTTTTGAGATACTGTATCTGCCAAACAACATAGAACAAAAATAGAGCTATCATCCAAGCAAAACGTCAATCTTCCCTTTTAAACAACAACGAAACACTAAAGACTTAAAAAATGTGGAAATGTGCAGAGCCACACTTCCACTAACAAAGAAAGCAAACCATCTAGGACTGACGCTGGGTACCAACATAAGCTTTCATACTCATCTGAATAATGTGTCAACAATCAATGGACGGACGAACATAAAGACTAACACCCGATATGACCGGATAGCTATACACTGTAGTGATCAGACGCATCATCAGATACGGAGCGGAGCGCTCGTACGAGTTAAAAAAACTACCCTTAAGAGTATGGCAGCCAAACTAGGTAAAGTACTAAGATTACCATGTTTGCTGATAACCGGACATCCAATCATTACCACAGGCAATACGCTCGTCAGTAATAAAATACAATGGGTGGAAGCATAAGCCACAAATAACAGGATACGCCTGATCTGGATACCAAAGAACCTAGGTACTAAAAGCAGACCAACTTGCCAAAAAATTAACCACAGAAACGTTCAATGGACGACCTAAACCTACTTTTGAAAACTCATACGACAAATAACTCGTAGTAAACTTGACACAGAACACAACAACTTGTAGATAGAAAACTGTATGGGGATGAAGCACACTATACGATATTCCTTCAAAGACACATGCATATAACGCACTCAAAAAATATATCGTATTTAGATCACTAAAGACAGAAAAGTTCGTGAACCAGTTAGTTCAAAATTTCCACGTACTTAAATTACTCAAAAGCAAATCTATTAAATCCACACCATAATAGATTTCAGAACTTGATCTAAACAGTTTAATATGTCCAACTTCCACTGCAGATACAAATTGCTGTTTGAATAGTGTTTACATCAACATCAACTATCAGTTCATGCTTTCATAATATTTTGTTACAATTAGTAATCTATTACAAGTTTAAAATATTAGAAAAATATTAAAATTTTATACCGGTTCACAGTAGAAAACATTTGTTTCTAATTTTAGCTTTATTATGAATAGAATAAAAAAAATCAATAAATAGATTGATTCTTAGATTACCGGCAATCAATTTTATTCTATCTACATTATTAAAAGAAAATCAAATATCTATTTGCTCACTACGTACTAAACCTAATTGCATTTTTTTCCATAATAAATATAATTTTCCATTTTTCCATTTTCCATCACATTATTATTACTGTTGCTTTGATATACTACAAATTATTTCAAATGAAAACTTTAACATAACTTAGAAGTAATGAAACATTATATCTTCTATTTTGAATAATATTACAATTTTCCTCCTAATTGAAATTTCAAATCTAAATAAATTTAATATGCGCAGATATTTTCAATTGAAAATGTTTCCCGTGATGTTGAGAGCAATCTCCCTGACGTAAAATCAAATACAGTCGATCGGAAATGGATGTATCGACTAGGAAACGATTTGGGCAAATTGATTTTTCGTACAAAACTACATCCACCTAGAAAAATATCATATCCAGATTACACGTGTAATGGCAGTTATGTAATTCTACACTTGGTGTAAAAGCATTGGAAATTTAGTTAGATAGTTTGCGAGAAGTTTCCAGCTATGTGAACGCCTTAATAGAGTTAATCCTCGACGAGGATTCCACTTTTGGCCACGTAATTTAATCAATTCTCGAGTAAATAAAATTGAATTAAATCATTTTTATATAGCAGCAACCCTATGTTAAGATGAATTAAATACAGACAGTCGTAGAAAAAGCCGACATGAGATAAATTGTATCAAATTAGTTGCATGTGATGGGTTATTTATAAAGTAGACAATTAATTTCTATTGACAATATTATTGTTCAAGTACTATTTAAATTATAGTCTGTTACAATTTTAAATATAACTTCACTAAAAGTTTTAAACGAATGAAATTTTTAACATGCAATCATGGTGAATATCCAATCTTTATGAAACTCGTTTCAATTCTGTGATGTTCAGAAATGTATTTTTATCAATATTGAAAAGTTTGTATAAAGTTTTCTCCCTTGAGTCATATGAAAAAACAATGAAACTTTTGTATTCATATTATTTAAAAGAAAATCTTATTTGAAATTTATTCCGTTATGGTTGGATTACAATTAAAGTTGATAAAATTTATGATTATTGAGTAGAATCGATAAACTATTCAAAATCATCTAACACCAATATCCAAACTCGGGTGAAATATTCATAAATTTTCCTCGCGGCGATAACACGGAAATTTGAGGTTACTGAAATCACATATAACATCATAAATGTCTATGCTTCCCACTTCTGGAATATAATTTGAATCGATAAAAATCTCATTAATTTTAAACTGCATTTACTACTAATTTATTAATAAACTATTCTTAAAAATAAGAAATAATTTATAAAATGCAATTTTAACAAATGTTCTCCGAGAGAGAAATATTAAAGACTAATTGTGAATAATTTATACTATTTTCCATATTCCAATGTAAGTTGAAATACATACAGCATATAGCGTAACTTAAGAAAAATATATTCAGCATCTCGGTGAACTGCAGTCTCATAGAATAATTCCATAAATGAAAATACTAAAATCGACGCATATTTTGAGCAAATGTAAGCAATATCATGCTATGAAAAAGTACTTAACGTTACCGAGTTGAGTTATATATATTATAGTTTTTGTATCGTCATGTTTTGTCTCAAATATATGCAATGATTTTGCAGTTTTTTTGAACGAGCAGATTTTTAATACAGCCGTGGTTACATTTGTAAATCGTGCGTGAAGACCGATCAAATTAATTTGACAGTTTAGAAAAAACTTTGTGAAGCGAGAAATTGAAACTAATGAAGCTTAAAAACGGCGGTGTCTATAGGAGCGATGTCTTACTAACGCGATGACAAAAACAGGTGACACCCTTTTGACGGTTTAAGCGCAAACTACATCTCAGCCTTTCAAAATAATCCACACGTAGATGGATGTATAACGTCAGCAAGGCCGCTAGGTGGCGCCATCAACCGTAACACACGCAGTAATGCTCTTAACCAATCCCGAGCAAGCACAGCGCATAAAAGAAATTCATTCCAGAATTCGCAAAGAGTATGACCGGATAACAACATAGTAGTCTTAGAGCCGTCTGACACGAGACTAATTTTAATACAAGTGTCAGTACAATAATTTTGAGCGCCAATTATTTAAAAATTTAATTTTATAATCCAGTATTCTTGGCGACATATCTATACATTGGCGGATTTATGTGTCAATTATTTAGTAAGATTTCATCCAAGAAATTAGAACCTGTTCTAATTTCTTGCTTAAAAGCTTGCTAAATATTTGAAAAACTGGCGCGCAAAATTATTGTACTGACACTTGTATTAAAATCAGTCTCGTGTCAGACGGCTCTTAGACCTCTATGGAAAAACAGAAAAAAGGGTCAAAGTCGCTCACGAGATAAACCATTGCTTTCTCATGTCCTAGAAGAAAGCATCAGATCACTACATGATATTCAAACGGTTGAAGGAGTTGACAGCGCTGTCTTTACTAGCCTCATCTTGCTGGCAATAGAATGTTAACTAAAGATAACAAAAATAAGAGTCTTAACAGTGAAACCAGAGAGCTCATCTAAACTCGAAATCGTGTCATATGACCAACTGACCAAACCGAGCGAGTTTGGTAATAAAATCAGGGAGCACAAAACGCACAAACACTGACTCAATTCTTAAATCAATTCGGCCGCCTAGAATGGGAGATATCTTAACCAATCGTCCGTATTGCATTCCGAACAAAGCTTTGAGACCATTTTCTCACAAGGCTGTAATGTTCCTTACAAAGTTATAAAGAATAGACATTTTCCACAAAATTGCCGCCCGATTAGTCTTCTATCGATCTCAAGTAAGGTGTCAAAAACTGTAATCTTTGATAAAATGTGGAATTACATGGAGGCTAAAAACTTGTTGCCAAATCATCATCATGGCTTCAGGCATGAGCTCTCCACAGCCCATCAATTAAGTTAAGTTATTGATCAAATCAATAACAAGCCACTGATGTCATATTCTTAGATGTTGAAAAGACCTTCGATAAAGTCTGGCACCAAGGTCTACTCCTAAAACTCCAGCATTTCTGGTTCAATCCGATTTTGATGAAACTTATTGCTTCCTATCTAAAAGAAAGAGCTCTAGCCGTAAAGTTGTATAGATAAGTGTCAACTCTTGGCACAATTTGAAACAGAAGTTCAACAGGGATCAGTACTATCACCGATGCTCTTTAACTTGTATGTATTAAAAATACCACAACTTCAAAGCACATCAAGATTATCACAATAAGACTTCAAGCGACTTGTGAGGCACTTGATTGATACTTGGCTAAAATACTGGGGACTAAAAATCAACCCTAAGAATAACAAAACTATATATATCTTAAGAAATTATTCGCCAACTCCTCGAAAGTACCTAGAAATCGAATTAGATAGAAGTTTATAAAATAAAACAATTTACAATGCTTTTTATCACAAATATATTCTTGCAAATACATTACTAGTTTCAGCCTTCTAGAGATGTAATAAGTTAACCCTGAACATATTAGATAGAAGTTTAACGTTTAGATTGCACATATCGGCCAAACTTGGGTAAAGCCAAGAAGCCCAGCAATCTTTTAACAAAAACCAAAAACAGCAATATGAGTACAAGCAACACCAGTTGCAACTATTCAAAACAATCTTACGTCGAATACCAGTTTGCACTATGGCTGCTTACAGCTATCTATCAGCCAATTCAGTCTTGACCCCACCAGAGATCATAAAAAGATTTTAACAAAAAACCTCTTTCA
Organism: Tachinus rufipes; assembly: GCA_963932245.1. NCBI lineage: Eukaryota > Metazoa > Arthropoda > Insecta > Coleoptera > Staphylinidae > Tachinus > Tachinus rufipes. The sequence goes on along the minus strand of OZ010741.1, from coordinate 114,562,611 downwards.
TAAAATTGCAAATCACTCGCCTAACAAATCAGATTCCAAAATATAAGCAAGCAACCAACATACTTGCTGTATAAGAAAAATTATGGCTTATCAACCGCCAATACACAAATTCATCGCATATAAGTCGAGCGCACTTCTAAAGATCTCTCAAAAACAACACAATCAGATAAAAAAGTTGTAAACAGAATGACATTTTAGGCAAGTAAATAGGACACAATAACTTTATCAAATTGTCCGCCCTCAGTCATCAAAAAATTCCGGAGGCAGTTCCGCAACATCATTTTTAGCAACAACATCGTTTCTCATAACAAAAATTAATTTGAGTAAACTCAAACTGCAACCGCTCCCCGCAAATTCCTTCCCAACAAAACTTACAAGCGCTTTCTGCAGAAAACTTCCACTTAAAACTTAAAAAACAACTTGAAATGCAATTAAAAACTTGTTTATTCAAAATCAAGCCAACAACAAGTTTAAACCTGCAGATGCCAACTGCCCGGAGTCATCTCTTGGTGCCATTGAAAGTACTATTCTTGATAAACACTCTCAATATCTCATGAGATTGAAAAAAGTGTACTAATGTTACTATTATCAAAAACGACTTCCAAGAGCAACACAACAACTCCAAGACGTGTGACGGCTAGACGGCTTTATCATTAAAACTCGAAACTAGCCACAGTAAAGGAGTGCATCTTGGCAAACTTCACAGAACACAATTAGCGGCTTTATCAAACGCAGCATGAAGAACAAAGTAAAGCCCGTGTAAGTAGTCCACGACATAAAAAAGAAGCGAATAACAGACTCGATCCTTGCAAACTACAACATTCCAGTAGAAGAGATGCACCGTAAACACCTCAAAAAATGATGACTAGTACAAATAAAACTGTATTGCATTTCAGGATACAGAAAATATTCCGTAGATAAGCCTTCGAAAGCTTAGATAGAGTAGCTCACAAACCCAAATAAAAACCAAACAAGAAATATATTAAGCACGCATACTACCTACATAACCAGACGCCAAGAACAACTTTTGTGAAATTAAAAAAAAAACACTTTAGCAAACATTACTCAAAGACCGTTACCAACAAAAATCAAGACTAACACCAAAATCTACCATCGCCGCAAGTCTTAAAGCCAACACCAGTAAAAATAACATCAGCAAGCTCAACTAAAGTTACTTGAGACACAGCGGAGTTGACTCGACCAGACGAAAGCCTTGATTGAAATCTAAAGAGACAGTATGCACAAAGCACTAACCCATAGTAGCAGAAACCTCGCTAAAATAATCCTTCGCATACTTCAAGGCAGTTGCTAGAAGCACAACGGTAAATTAAGCAGCAAAAAAGAGAACAGAAAAGTCATTAGAACCACTTAAAATTTCGATTTCGTCCTAAAACAAAAATCCCAAGCAGGAAAACTCTACTTCATAAAGATCCAAGATCTGTTATTCTGTTACAGACCAGAATCTGCGATAGATAGTATACGCCATCCATTTTGTTATTCTATACATAAAAAGAAAGACATGGCGCAGTAGTATAGACATCCGACTGTTGCACCAAAAATCGTGAGTTCGAACATCATAAATAAAATAATTTCAAACGCCTTGTCAGCGTGAAATTTTATTAGTATAACCTTCTTTGATCCGGAGTAGATTAATAAGCTCTCTGTAATTCGGAATCTGCTCAAAACACTGCAGATCCACCAGTTAGTTTTAACCCCATATTAAAACTACCGACTTAACCAATATACCCTGTCGTCAGCAAGAACAACTAATCAACAACAAAAAAACTCAAGGCGGCCTTCGTCAAGATCAAATCATCTCCACAACAGATTGCTTGTTCAAATAATTCTTTAAAATAGCAAATGACAATAAAAACTCTGCTATTCTTTAATTGTGATAAAACCATAAATCAGTCCAAAAATAGATACAAAACGTTTGCTACCCACTAGTTAAGAAACTTGCTGAGTCGTTTCCAAACTATATTTTGATTTGACAAGTGTGGTCTTTCATGGTCCGTAAGTATAACTGCAGCTAAGACCACACCCAAGCGAGTTTAAAAGTTGCCCATATTTCATAGGCGCATCTCGTACGCATAAGATCAAAAGAGCCCCAAACTTAATAAATAGATTCTACGGAAAAAAATGTTCAAATTAAAATGTTACCAAGTACTGTAAAAAGCTTTCTGTTGCATCTTATACATTAGAAACTAATGAATTGTCGCTCGTGAATATCCTGACGACTTCTGCATTGATGCCAAAATCTGTAAAAGCTTCCTCCTCCTCAACTCGATCGTATAGACCTATGCAAAATGTTCTTCGTTTATTTTATCTGGAAAATCATTCGGTTTGGTTACCAATGTTACAATGTTCTCTTTTCAAATATTTCCTAAATATGGTAAATATAATAAGCATAAGATGATTAGGTTTTTGTATCTGCTGTGCACGTTTCGAGGAAGATGGTTTGTAGCACAAACTATATTTTTGGTTTCACTGAAATTCTTTGACAACTCTTAATGATTTGATGAGTAGGTGTCCCTTCAACCCTAAACACGCATCAGTAACTTTGAAAGCAGACTATTTGCTCAATATCAAATATTGACAACATAAAGTAAAAAACGTAGTGACTAGTCTAGTTAACAAGTGCCCTAGTTTAAATAACTAATGAGCAATTATGAAATATTCAAACCAAATGTAAACATAAATTATCAACGTACGATGACGGCCTTGTAAAGGTTAAAACTAGTTACGGTTTTTAAATACATTCATAGTAAACTTGTTTTACTTATTTTTATGAATTATCACATAATATACAAGATTAATTGAAAAAAAAAAGTATTGATATTTTTTATATTTCACTATTTGTTAGACAAGTCCATAACAACCGAGGTATTATAACTCATAATACCTTTATAATACCCTCCTTGTATTGAAGATCGGTTTATATAAATGTCACAGTTATAAGCAAAAAACTAAACGTACTACATAATATATTCGTGATTAATTAAATGTTTATTGAATTTATATTAACACAATCATTTATATAATCTTATCTTCAAACAAAAAAGTTACAAATAAAATAAACAATGCTTTTATGTTTATCTTTTGTTTTATGGTGGTGCGACCATTTCATGGCGATGTCTATCTTAGTTTGATTAATTTATTCCGCTGAAAGTGCATTCTTTAAAAAACATGAAAATTTATTTACATGAAATCGTACGTGCGTTAAATAAAAACATAATAATAAAATTAAATGTACACGTACAACATTATATCCGATTAATAAATAAATAATTAATGTGGGATCTATAATAATACCATGGAAAGCTCCAACAATAATTAACCTTATATACATTTTTTAAATTTTATTTCCGCTTGCATACTTATCTCCATTTATAACATATTGTGATAATAAATATTAAGCATGGAGAAAACGCGCCAATTGAAGTGTACGCAATATTTTTACTATCACCCTCTATCGCACACCGCACGTACGATACGCAAAAAATCTTCACTGAAACTGTTCAACCGAAACTTTACGTTTCTACGTACATATTTTAATTAGATATGCAAATCCATTAGAAAATAAATGGGCTATGTTTTTATATGCTTGTTCCTTTGGGCATGCATATTTTAATCCAGGAAATTTATACGTTATGCAATTTATCTATCCAAAAAAATCAGAATATTATTAATGAGTATATAAATATCCAGATCAACTTTAATTTGACAGGCTCGTCACCTGAGCTGCATGATTGATGAGAATTTAATAAAAAGATAAAAAATGAAATTGATTGGGTTATAATTATAATCAATAAGAAATTAAATTTTTTGTATTAAAATATGCAAATAAAATATTTCTCGCAAAATTTTCAATTTTATGCAAGAGCGAAGTTGAACGTGTTGAGAGAAAGCGCAAGCAACCACCTAAAGTGTGAAATAATGTTTCAAAAAAAAAGTGTTCGGTATTTATTGCGCGACTGGTGGATATTCTCGCTATGTCCGTAAATACCTGACACGGGAAGAAGACAGCAACGTGATATTTAGCGGGTGTTTTGATTTATGCTAATGTTAGTAGGGTAAAATATGGAACGCTACTGCAGCTAAGGTATTGTTCACAGCGACGCCTTTTAACCAGTTGTATCCTGCTGGAACGTTGCAGCAGGAATATTTGAAATACCACTTCTATGGCAACTATTATAATATACTCACATCCTGCTTTATTATATACAATATCTAAGCGCAGAGATATTGTGAAAATTATGGATTTTTCATATCTATAGACGGCTCATATTGTAGTCACATCTTCGTCATTAACAAAACATGTGGTGTGAATGCGTTAGTCATCCAAATCAAACCACACAAAAAAGCGATGTTATTATAAATGTGAAGGTTATTTTTTTTTTCTACGCCTATTTTCACATCATTCATATAAACGCGTTTATTAGTTCATAGCGTGTGTTATGATTATATTGAAGGCAAATAGTCATTTAGACGAACAATAGCCGCAGTGTCCCTAATCCAATTGTAACAATTATTAACAATTTTTTTTTTCTGAAATGATTACTAAAGTCAATTATTTTGTTTCAAAAGATTGACCCTACTGCATTTTTATAATGTTATAAAAGTGCATCGTAATAGCTTCTTTATAGACAATTTAGATTGGAATAGATTTGATGTCTATCATTTATTTCAGGGGTTGCTGAACTCTTTAGATGAAAAGTTGATAAACAATTTTCTTAGGAAATTTAAATTATAACTACTTTAGCTCAACTTTAATTTTCGGCTTGATTGCGACGATAATGAAAAGGTGTTCTGCAACACTGATTACCCACCCACCCATACGCAAAATTCCTTGAAAACAATGCTTCAAAGAATTAAATTTCTTTTACTCATTTACTAATTGGTAGTTTGGGGAATATATAAAAATGTATTAGGCTTCATTGTGGTCTTCTGGATTAAATCTAATTCAAAATTTATTAATTGATGGTATTTTATTTTATTTATAATCTCATTCACAGCAATGATAATATTAAATCAAATTAATACAAACAATTACAACAAAATTCCAAAGCAATTTACTCAATTATTAATGCAAATCATTTCTCCATAACAAATGTATGTACATAATTATTACACGCAATAATATATCGTAGAATAAAAACGTTTTCAATTATGTATCAAACATTGGAAATTGAATCAATGAACTATAACGACTCATGAACACACTTCAACTTTCATGAACACTTACAAACGCACACAATTATTAATATTAAAGCGCATACGTTACCACATTGGTTCTTTTAATATTCGATGTGGAATGTAATATAAGACTTACCTGAAAAGGAAAAAAAACATTAATTAGTAAAATCAATAATTTATGAGGATATAATGTTATGTCGAAGCATATTAATTATTAGTAATATTTTCATAAATTGATATTTCATTACACTGAAATGTGATATTATCAAATAATCCACCAATATTATTTGGTAATATTATCTTTTAGTCATTATACGTTAATTGGGACAAGTTACATGGTTCGGGATTTTTCTGTATGATTTATACGTAAAATGAATTAAAACAAAAACAAAATAAAATAATTTATGTTTTGTTCTTTTTTAATTTCCATTTCATTAGTTTTAGGTTAGTTTAGGTACATAAAGATTTGTAAGAGGATATGCGCCCTGCGGACGAGTTTTGGTTTCTACTGCGCATTACGTCACTGCGTGACCAAAAACAAGGGAACTTTTAAATAGTTAATTTAACTATTTTCAGTGGCATTAACAACTTCTATGGTATACAAGATTACTTTAATACATATTTATATTAAATATTTTTTTTATTTTTTTTCAAATGTAATAATATTTTGTTAAAACCATTAATATTTTTATTGTCATGATGACCAGCCAAATACTGCAACCATCTTTATAGGTTAATAAAAACAATATGTGACAATTCAATAATATCATGTCGGCCTTGTCGGAGCGGTCACGTAGTTGCGTCATAATTTGTAAGAGAGACCTGCGCATGATCATATCTAAGGGCCCCAGATGAGAAAAAGAAAACCATTAAAGACGGTTAACAGATTAAAAAGGCTAAACAATAATTAACACAGTAGAACTATCCTCGTAGCAATTTAGGTTTAGTAGCAGAAAAATCACTGTTTAAAGTCACACGCGATGCTTGTTAAAAAAAAGCCTTGAACCAGCTGATAACCCATCGGCAAAATAATGGGGTTAGTGCTGTTAAGGCTTTGTTCTCCCTAGAAAAAAACTCATGGAGAGGAACGATGCTATGGGGCTGCCCGTCCAGAGAAATAGGTCCTGGAGACGGAACAGGATACCACAAGTTCTCAGTGGAGATGTACTCCCGGTTATTACCAGAACTAAACTATCTAAGGCCCATCTCAACCAATAGCTCTATGAAATGAGTATACTGTTAGGTTATCGCAGAGGTCCTGGAGGGTAAACTGATTGAGATGACTCGGCCCATAGCACCCAGTAGATGCATAAAGTCAATGTTTAGGCCTCGAAGCTTGCGGTGGAACTGACTGGCAAGTTCGAAGTTTTGTTAATTCGGAAGCCACGCTCGTTACAAACACGTGCCTGCACAATGGCTCATTCAAAAATCAGTAACTCGTGTCCCATCGACATTTGACCCCCATACAGGAAGAAGAAAAGCTACTAGAGACGCAATACAAGAAAACTAACCTCGTAGCAATTTAGGTTTAGGAGCGGAAGGTTAACCGTTTTAACTATACAAGCGGTGATAAAAATTGTTAAGACAACTTCTAGCCAGCTGCTGAATCTGTATTTGGTCGAAAATGTAAGAAGTTATTGTTAAGATAGCTCATTCCAGAAACCAACTCCGACGGAAAAGAAGGAAGCTACAAGAAATGGAAATAGACTAAGCATAATCTTCGCAGCAATTGAAGTTTTAAAGCATAAAGTTCATCATTTAAACCACACAAGATTGAGATGAAACGCAAGAATATTGTACTAGAAAATTAACCGGATACATAAAAGATAAGGAAATCATATACAAAACTACAATTTTTTTGCAGAAATAAAACCAAACAATACTAATAGACATAAACATAAAAAATTAAACTATAAAAACAATGCAGGACACAAGCAACCTCTGTATAATACATAATCTAGCACCAGTGTAGAAAGCTGTTAGAAGACAGATAGAAACTGTTACAGTCTAAAGGCTCTAATAAGATAAGCAATAAGAATTGCAAGAGAATACAGAAATGTGTATACAGCAGTAGTAGACACCGATACTTGTACAAACTGTGCTAGCGGATCGGCAGCAAACATTATACTTTATACTCAGATAACACCACTTAACAAGTCAAAATATAAGAAGAATAAACAGTGGTAAAATCTCGCAGTATAGCAGAGCTTTATTCAATGCATATAATTCTGCAGTATACATGAAAGCTTCTTTGAGAAAAGACTATGGATGCAACGTACCTTCAATGACAAAAGCACTTCTTTCTCCCCGATCCGTTCTCAAACCGTCCGTGTACAACCGCAGAGTCTACCTTGCAACGATATTGAAAAACTTGCTCAAGATGCGCCGGAACAAGTTTCTCCTTTACTGTAGAAGGTCAGACCAAACCAACATCAACCAGAAAAGAAACTCGCCAGAAATGAACTCAAAATAACTTAGAATAGAGTACACCCTACTCCCAACAGAAACTCGATGCAGAACTAGTTAGCATATAACAATTGCGTTGTAAACTGCGTATAAAGCTTTTAACCTAGGTTTTCTGACAGATAATGAGTACTTCGAACAACCGTAGTTGACTTTGAACAAAACCATAGCCTTGTACAACCACAACCAGAGGCAAGAGGTATTTCTTGCCTTTGGTTTCATGTTCAAAGTAAACATGAAAGCAGAGGCAAAAAGTCTACGGTAATTTGTAGTTGACGTGTTATAGTGAGAATGCTATTTTTTGTCATGTTGATGAAGTTGCAGTACCATTAAACAATACTGTAGTTTTGACAGCAACTTTCCAAAAGAAAGCTGCTAGATACGCCAATAAAGCACGTCTTCTTCGTTCCAGAAGAAGTGCACAAACCGTGGATAGCCGTTTCCAGCTACTCCCAAAAAAATACAAAGTTGTAAAGTAACAATTCCGAGCAAACAAAACCTAACAAAGTGTTTTCTTTGATGCAAGAATTGTTAGCTGTAAATGTGAAAACTACTTGCAAACGCAAGTTAACATTAGTTACTCACAATGTGCCCGCTTTGGTAACTAAGAAGCCACAAGAAAAAAAAAAACCAGTTCCACACATCGTAGACGTGATTGTCAACACGTAATTTTCCTATGATCTTTGCACGTTTCCAAATATATCTTTCAGCCTTTTCTTGAAGGCAATCATATTTTCCTGCATCAAAATTTTTAACAATTGAAAGTTTTTTCCGTCACATTTACTCAAACTTTGTCGTTCTGACAAGAAACCAAAGGTTTGGCCAACTGACAGCGTAGCTAAATATACTACACTATAGCAACTTGGACGATACAATCAGTAAGAACCCTTACAACAAAACAAAGAGACTGTCTCCAAAGATGGCTATATACAGCTGTCGTAAGACTTATGTTCACCTATAAAGCATTAGTGTAGTGACTAAGAACCAAGTAGAAAAATTCTGCAAATTAACTAAATTGCAGATCTACTTATGCATTAAAAAAACCGACTAAAAACGTTAAGATACTACCATACCAAAGTGACAAATTAAAAAAGAAAAGTAAACTTTATATTGTAAACACAAAGAAACTATGCAGCCAAAACATACTAGCTTAAGTGCAAACTGCTAATAACAGAAACTGATTTTAAAAAACATGCAAAACCTGTATACAAAACAAAATCTATCAGGCTTTTGTATATCAAATTCATAACTATAAAACTAAGACCACATTTTGAAATACCTTATAATAGGTTTTCATAAATCTAATTGAATTGAAAAAGATATTATTTCTAAATTGTAGAGCTATTACAATAATTTATCAATAAATTTTCTACTTACATTTATTATGCAAGACTGATTCAAGTTATCTAACTAAATCACATTTAGTTGCTTCGATAAACACAATCATATCCACCCTTAGTAAAAAAGTGTAATAACATAGTAATATTATTGACTTACTTTATAACATATTTACGTGTTTCCATGAAAAACTTTGATGATACAAGTTTATTTGGACATGTAACATAATAAAACGTTGTCAAAACAAAAATATAATGCAAGGATATATTATTTTATAATCAATACTAACAAAGACACAGCAAAATAATTTATGATAAAATAGAATTCGAGAACAAGAAAAACATTTTAATTAAGTTCTGATAATTGAACCGTAATTCATATTTGTACTATAATTACATGTTACAAGAAATGTTTGATACAAATTTTAATTAGCAAGCAACTAGTTGGCAATTTGTTTAGACTATGTTATTACATTGTAATTGAAAGATGTAACATTAAATTGTTGAAATTTCACCCCTCAGAATGCGACGCGTCACCCCCTTTTTGCCTCTTATTCGTGAAAGTGGAAAGGGATGTCATTACAAATCGTCATTCAAGTACAAGTCGTACGCTCGCTTGAGTTGAGTGAATTTTATACTAGACATGTAAATCCCAAACTCAGCAGCCTTTTTTCGTTTGGAAAATTTAGTATGACAGTTGAATCGAATAGAATTGTAAGAGGTGACAAGTTACAATGATACGTCAATGCTAAAATTTTAAATATGACGGTGCGGTTTATCGAAATGCAATTAGCAAGGGCGTAGAGCATATTTGTAATGGGTGGGGTTTTGCCACTAGGGTTGGTCTGTGAACTGGTGGCGGGGTTGATTATTGTGATGATGCCGCTGCTGCTTGTCACGTCAACGGGTGCGGCCGGACGTATTCTAATCAATGCTCTGGCTGTAGCGACGACCTATATATTTTACTTCCTTGCTAATTATAATTACAAAAAATATAAATGAAGGAAGAACTAAAAGAAATTTAATTGTTAAGTGTTCACTGAAATGTACGTTTCTATTAATATTTCATACTACTTTTATTCTTGAATGATCAAAGTCCACAAATTCTATAAAAAATATAATTTATATATCAAAAAGTGGAAAATACAAAGATTAAATGATCAGTGAAAAGTTTTTTAATTCCATTTTTTTAACAAAATTAATCAATTTTACTGTTTGTTTGAAATAAATTTTCCAATTTATTTTTAACAAAAGTTCCCACAGTTAATAAATATGAAAAGCTTATTCAACTTATTAAACTTTAATATTGTTTACCAAAATGATTTTTCAATTACAAACTATCGTTTTTTTTTCAATTTTTTTTTTAATAGACCGAATGATTGGATGGAATGGAACATTGCTGACATCACTGGGCAATAGTTCACAATTTATTTGCAAACTTTTCCAAGATGCTGTAAATCGGTCATTACCGTAATCCCAGTTCAGCTTCGCCCATAGAAAGACATAAGTTGCCAATTATAGCAGCCTAGTTGTACTGGGATTACTGTACAACTTTTAATGTAATTACTCTTATTAGTAAACTCTCCATCAACCTGGTAACTGAAAGGATTTTCCAGATCAACAGATTGAAGCAAATGCCAATCATAAACAAAAACTATATAAAAAGATTATATATAAAACTCTTGTCATACACCAGTGGCGTAACTAAGATTTTTGGGTCCAAAATATAGAGAAGTTTTTGTTGTATTTTTTTAACACCGTTGGTATACTTTCAGTAACACTAAGAAAAGATAAAAACCCGTAATAATTTTGTTGGCTCAAACCATACTAACCATGCCAAAACTAGACGGCATTACCAATGTACCCCCCGGTCAAGAAAATAATCAGAAATAGTGATTAAGTCTCTTTTCACCAAAAGAAAAAAAACATCAAACTCGAAGAGCAAGCACAAGCACACCGTTGCCAATAATACGGCATCTAGGTGTAACTCGCCTTATGTGTGCATTAAACGCGCCGAAGGAAGCCCATCCTAGCTCCTAATGCAAAACAACCAAGAAGTCCGGACATGTTGCAACATGCGCCGCAAGCTATAAGGTTTAACCAGTTTATCTCAAACTGAAATAAAGCCAAAATAATAGCAAAGCCCAAACAAAGTAAGACACCCGCCTATCTCAGACTACTCTCAATGCCTGCAAGCAATCCTACTCCCAAGCTAAAAGAAAGGCGCAAAACGAAAACAAGTGATGATTTTATGAAGATTTGTTTTATCTTCAGTAAAACTTCTAACCGAATGGATGACTATTATCAGATTATGGCGGCTCGATAATCGATAGTGAAACCCAGACATGGACAAAATAGTAATAGTTCTCAATTAAAATAGAAATAATTCAACTTTATAACTTTCCTACCTTTCAGATATTCAAAAAAAAATTGCCCTAAAACCATGTTTTCTGCATTTTGACAGCTTGACTTGACTGTCAAAATAACAAAATGTTTTAACACATAGTAAACCAACACCAAATCTCTTGATATGCGCGTTCTTGCCCACAAGTGACGTCATACGCACTAATTATGTTAGCTTAGCTCGTCGGAAAGAGGAATAACTCACGTAATATAGGGACATTTAACCAAATACCAAAACAAAGTATTAATTTCCAAACCCCAAAGCAAAAATCTTTCCGTTTCTTAAAAAAATTACATCTGCTACAGATCCAGATGCATTAAATCTACACCAAACATGTGTATGTGTTATTATTGATCAAAAACTGATGGTTGTCGTTAATTTGCTGACAATTAGGACGTGTGTTCTTACTCATTTTACTACCCGGTCTATTAGTCGTTAAAAGCGTTCGGCGCTATCGGCTATCAAATCAAATTATCTATTAACTTGCCGTCTTATCTTATATATAGAGTCTCTTTGACTAAAATTTCGGAGTACGCGTTAAATAGGAGGAGTGACAGTAGCCTTGACGGATCGGATCTCATTTTTACTCAAAATTCCGACGACATCTGAGTTTCTACACAAACAGTAGCTCAAGGAATAAGTTGGTTATTATGCAGACGTCTCTGTCGTCTATTTCTGCTTCTCGTAGTATTTCCAAAAGTTTTAAGTGTTGGCCTTTTGGAATTAAATAAAAAAAAAAAACATCTTATTTTATAGGATACATTGACAATATTTTTTTTTTATCTTTTGATCATTTAACTATTACGTCACTTCAACTCACAGAAACAGTTTTCAACATTTTCTCTAACGCCAACAGTGGCCTCTGTTCCAAGTGGTCATTCTACTCTTTCCGAGGTTTTAAGTCTCCCTCAGACTCATATACTCTTATGACACAATGCGATTAAGAATACCGTACATTTTGTATTTTAGAGGTTAGGTTATGTTGCATATGTCGCTAACACGTTTTTTGCTTACACTATTGTAAAAAAAATTACAAGGATTTACGCACTCTGCAATTGTCACTGACAATGTTACGAATTAATCATGTAAAAACTATAGTATTCTACTCTCGTGTAATAATTTATTCACTCTCCTGTATAATTACTATCATTTACCTTTATTGTCAATTATTATTAAGCACATACTTTAGATTTAGTATACTAGTCTATTTGCCGATATATATATAAATAGTAAATGAAGTAATTCATCATTAGCTAATAAAATTCAGCCACAAACAGCGTATTGAATGCAAAATGCAGTAACAAGCTCTACCACATTTAGCGCATTTAGCATCGTGTCAACGCACCTTCACCAAGCTTTTCTTATTGACGCGTTAATTAAAGCTTAAAATATTCCATAAAGCAGCAAAGTGTATACAGAAAATGAAGCAGCAAGCTATTAAGAGGTTGTTTGACTTACTCATTTTATTGTAATCAGTATGCAAATTAATTGTTGATATAATTTAATAAAATTATATATCTGTAGTCAAGTGATTAATTATACAATGGTAATTAATTGTCTAAAGTAAACGACAATATAAACGTGAAATATTGATATTAGATTATTCATTTTTTAAACATTATTCATAGATCTTGTTTACTTTAAGTCACTATTTACATAACCCACACCCTTTTTTAACCCTAATAATGATTGATGAAGTTATTGTACTAGTTATAGTTACTTAAACATTATGTATATCTTCAATCTACTATATTAATTATCGAAACCACTCTTCCGCTTTAAAATTGTATATATTTTCACGCTTCCGTAATAATTAGGTTCTTTGTTTGCTTTGATTGTTTCTTAACAACATTTTTCAGAGTGTGAACCGAAAAATTACACACATGATTCTAATTTATATGTTGTTATAAATAATAATGTTCAGAATTTATTTCTTGAACTATTTTAATACTTCAGAAGACTTGGCGAGAATTACTTGATTTATTTTAGACAATAGACTACAGTTATTTTAGTCTGCTTAAGGTTATTTTTTTTTTTCGACACCGTTCACTACAATTAACGTATCCTTAACTTAATTGTTCTATTTCGCGGCCGAAATTAATTCCGAAGCCTCAAGTGTTTGTGTTTATGACAGATATTTATGCGAATCGATTGTGTTGGAGCTTAATTCATTTTATGAAATTTGGAATTAATATCAATTGTAATGACCATGATATAGTACTGCATGAATGGTTCCTGATTAAAAAAATTGCCCAAAAGGCATATTACATGGTTTCATAATTCCATTAGAAAGCATTAATTTGATACAAAAAACAAAATAAATTAATCTATTTTTATTATATGAATTTACTGCATTGTAATTTATTGAGTGCATTAATTTAAAATGTATATTATATACGATTTGTAAAGCTAATGAGGACAGGATTCATATATCTTTCAAAATATTACCACTTTAATAATTCGCCGTCGTATAAAATATTAAAATATAATTCAAGTAAGTGTGCGTTACGTTACGACTTTGCCTCAACTATATTTTCTAGGAAAATATGTTTGTAATGCGTCTTGAAATTCGTTCCGTAAAATTAGTTTCGTGCCATCCAGTGGAACCTTCCCCGAAACCTTCTAATGACGTGTTATTATTTTACACCTCGCTTTGTCACCGCCCCCTAAAGCCATTTAGGCAACATCATAAATTCATAACGACAATCACACACCATGATTGCATGCGGAACTGTTATTATACTTAAAATACTGATAAGGGTTGTTTTACATATTTTTAAAAACGCTGTGAATGCTGACATGGTATTTTAATATTTATACACCGGAATAATACTTTTTTTTATATATTATATCACACTCGTTAATTAATATGGTTTTCAAACAATCCGTTAAAGTGTCGGCTTTAGAGGAAGTACATTTAGGGAAACTTTTTTATAGAAAGCAGGAACACGCACGTAATATCTATACATTATTAATATTTCTTAATAAAAACTGGAACTATAATTAAAACCTTTAATTAGATTTCATTATATTTCAATAAGGCCAAATCGAAGCAATTTGCAACGAAACCATTCAAGTGAGCAAAATGCATTCATGAGTGTTAAAATTGTCCGATGTCACTAAATATTCGATAGTACTCACGAGTGGTTACACACGATATTTTTCCTTAGAAAATTTCATTGAACATTTATCAAAGATATTGTAGTGTGCTCCAAGATTGCGTAACTTTACCAAACGTAATGTAATGTAACATGTGGAGATGAGAGTCTGCGGTTAATAAAATCATTTATTCTAATTAATTATATATGTATCTACGGAAATATTATAAGCATTAAAAACGTTTTGTCTCTCAAATTGTGTCCGGTATTTTACAAAACGTCTAAAATTATTTCACAAATTTAATTTGTTTGATCTATCAATATTTCAAACAAAATAATTCATTTTCAAATGTTTCTTTCTACCTCAAACGTTTTGCCTGAAGGTGTATTTCTGCATGGTTGCACATTTTTATTGATCTCTTTTGTATGCTGATGTATGTTTGTTACGCAGTTGCTTAGATAGACGACATTTTGAAATCAATTGATATCTTTTATATACAAATTTAGTTCTAGTTTCAAGTTTAAACGCATTTTTTTAAATAAATGTACATTTTATAAAAATTTAATAGTGGTGGCCGTTACTATGTGATATTTCATTATAAAATAAAATAAAATACATTTACTATGTACTATATCACAAATATATTTACAAACCGTAATATTGCTTGTATCACCGTCCGATGATGGCCTTGTAAAGGTTGAAACTAGTTGCGGTTTTAAAATATATTCGTGATATAATAGTACATAGTAAATTTGTACATTTTATGAGTATTACAACAAAATTGACAGTTTTAATAAGGTAAAGAAATCCAGGAGTAGTCCAGGGTCTACTAGAATGGATTCGCATACGACCCATACCCGCTGGATCAATATCCGCACATAACCCGCCACCACTTTTTTGTTGTTTATCAAACCTATACCTGAGCGTTATCGCATGTTCACATATCAGCAGGTGAAGTTAAGCTAAAACAATTACTTACAATGTCCACTGCTGATAAAGTTATTTATTTGTTTTAAGCATCCTAAACTCTCTGAAATAATATATCCGGTTATTTAACAGATGAAATTTCTTGACCGAAGCTCATGATTAACTTTAACTTATTTTAGGTTTTGTTAAAATTATCTTTGAAACAAGATATCGTTCAAATGTTCACCATAGCTTTGTTTACAGCCTAGACCATATACACTTATAGACGTGCTATAGATACGCTATTTCCCGCTTGACAAATAGCGAAGCCAACATAACATTCTATGCCCACAACTGACTTCACGCACTAATTGTGGAAATATGTCTCATGGGTAGTTAAGTTGGTTTTACAATTTTTGGTAAACATTAATGAACACAATAAAATATATATTATATTTTAATTTGAACTTTAACTATCAATGTTAATTCAATCACAAAATTCAATTTTGTGTATAATAATGTTAGTTTATTGAGTAATTTAGCAACGTCATGAACCAAGCATACACTAAGTCAAAGATTTGGCATTTTGGTAGATTAAGTGCTTAAAAATGTATTTACAAACACGTCAAGCATTTTGCTACGTACGCGTTTTTGTCCACAACTGACGTCACACGCATCGATCGTGTTGGCTTCACCGCATTAGCAAAATACGTATCTATAAATGTGTATGGTCTAAGGTTTACATTGACGCATCAGCAATAGCTTGACGAGTGTTGGCTTCCAAATTATCCAAAGTTTGTGGATTGTCGGCATACACGTGTTCATTGATGTATGCCCCAAAATAATTCATGAGTGTCAATTCACTACTATGACACCGTGCCCAATCCGCAAATCTTTGTTGTGAGATAATGCAATTACCAAACATCTTCCTCGGAAAATCGATCGTGGCATTGGCTGTATAGCGTGTAGCGCCAGCTTGTTGGAACTATATCTTTTCAATATCGATGTTCGTAAGTTCTGGTCTAGCATGGCTCTATTGCGGTCGCCATTGACTTCTCTTAAATAAATAAGGTCCGATAATGCCGCCATACCATAAACCCCACATTAAGCAAAGGCATTTTAAACAATACTAGTAGGTAGTTCTCAAACTAATAATGTCGATTTTGTATATTAACAAAAAATGCAAATGCATCTATTTTTTTGCTAAAATCATTTTCCAAAACTCTACGGCTCAATCAGCAAACTAAAAATTTAAAATGTCTACCAGCTAGCTTTTGCACTTTCAGTCGACGATCATCCAATACTGATCGAACACTTAGATATTTGTCTTGTGTCTTGGCAGCTCCGTTGGCCTCCTTTAAACTCTGACACCCAATATTTGCTGTAGCAAACAAAAGAGAAGACTCACTCAGAGTAGAATCCAGCTCCTCATTGCTATTGGTTAGACAGCCTTTACAATTAATGGCTGCCAAACAAATAGCGTCGTCAAACTTCAACTTAAACTTGAGTTGGTATTTTCTACAATAGTCAATCGCCATCTATACGTCAGGCCAGGTACTACCCTCACTCATGCTATGTCTTGTAGATTAGAGTTCGACGGTTTAAATTTTCTTAGTCAGTTTGACCTAACTTAACGTCACTTATCTTAAGGTTATATTATTTAACTTTGGGTAAATTTAATTATCTAAACTTACTTATATTAATAATTTCAACAATAAACGTTAAGTAATGCGTCATGCGGCAACTTTAAGCCTAGCTTTGTGGATTGCAAGAGCGTAAATGTGGTTAGTCGGGTTGTAATAAGAAAAACATACTCGGAACACGACGCCACTGACAAAAACCGCTTAACGCAGACGTCCACTAGTCAAACGTGACAGAAGACCCAATATGTTGCATTCATAAGAAACTGGAGTAGACCCATATTAGAACCAAACCGTTTCCCCTCAAACCGGACGCACAAGAAGACGTCGGAAGCAACCATACCGCATATCTTGCAGCTGAAGCTAACCTAGGTCTCGCGTATTAAGCGTGGTCCCACACTCGTACCGCCGACAACCTTCACTACCGCTGACGGAGACAAAGTTAAGTAAGAACCCAATAAACATTGGCAAACCACCGCATACTTAATTTTGCAAGCAGCCTCCAAAGAGAAGAAAAAAGTCGGCCAGTAACTACTACCTACTCGGGCAAACTCTGTGCAATCCCGCAACGACAAACGAAGGGGGACCCAAAAATTGCGGAAATTGCGCTGAGTTAGTGTGCAAAGTTCTGTCGCTGTGAGTGTATCAGTTCGTCTGTGAGATTTTTTTTAGTAAAACAACTTTTTCCATTTCGCCGAAAACGTGATGGCCGATTGTCGAGAACAACGCGCAGCTGTGAAATTTTGTTGCCTGTTGGGGAAATCGGCCGTAAAAACTATTACTTAAGACTGCTTATGAGAATGTTGCCCTAAGTAACACCACAGTCTACAAGTGCTTTTCACGTTTTAATAATGAAGAAATGTCAATTGAAGACCAACCCCATTCAGGACGCCGCTTAACGTCAAGAAATGACAAAAACGGAGTTCGTTCCCCCGGGTCAAACTGTTAACCAGAAGTTCTACTTGAAAGTTTTAAAAAGACTGAGGGAAAGTATCTGGAAGAAAAGAGCAGATCTTTGGCAAACAAACAACTGGTTTTTCCATCATAAAAACGCGCCGGCCCACACCGCTCTCTCCGTAAAGCTGTTATTGACCAAAAACGGCACGACTCTAATTGTCCATCCCCCTACTCATCGGATCTAGCACCCTGTGATTTCTTTTTGTTCCCCAGACTCAAAAGAAACATGAGAGGAAAGCGTTTTGCCACTGAGAAGGAGGTAAAACAAAAATCGCTAGGCCTAAAAAACATCCCGATAAGTAAATTTAAAAAATGTTTTGAACAGTGGAAGGATCGTTTTCAGAGGTGCGTTGTTGCCAAGAGAGAATACTTTGAAATTGATCAAAATTTGGTGTAAAAATATTAAGAAATAAAGAAGTTATGACAAAACTCCGTTTTTTTTTTGGTCCCCCCTCGTACAGTGATTGGAACACTTGTGCACAAAACGGGAAGACTTTTGAGTGAGTGCTACCGCAAGACAGTGTGCCGTGAAAACCTCCACCTAAACCCTGTCTATGCCCAGATTAAGACAGTCCATGTCGCTTTAAACTTTCCAAACCACCGCGCCGCCACCCAGACTCAGTAAAACTCCTGCGGACACTTTTACGATAAACTACACCTTTCCCCGTGTAATAGTGTCAAAAATTAAGCCAACGTCACCTAGATCCAAACAACCAGATAAAAATGAAAGCTCAGTTTAGTGGGAAAAATTGATGCGGCAAGTAGGCGGAGCCAATCTCCACCAACAACATCACACTCCTTTGTTCCCCGCTACTATAAATATAAATTTTTCACAGTCGAGAGGCAGAAGTCAAACCTCCGTTTCGTTCAACTCTCCTAAAATTCATAGACAAACCCCACAAACTTGTACAAACTTGTACCCTGTGATTGCACACCCTGACAGGGTTTCAGGACGACTACTGATAATTGCTATATGCACATTCACGTCGCGCCACAACAAAACCACCATAATCTATAGTGGACTTGCACTCTGGGTAAGTGCATGAGCAAGCAAACTGAGTGCATGTGAGTGTAACAAGCATTCTAAGTGACTGTGTTCGTTAACACTTTTAATTTGTATAAAACACTAACACTTTCTTTATCGAAAGCAAACCACCATAAAACAGATCAAACAAGTGCACCTCCAAAAACTTTTTCCAAGAGACTTGAGTCTTAAACTTAACACCAAGTCTCTTGCTATATTCACAATCTTACCCACAACTGACGTCACACATACCAATCATGTTGGTTTTACCGCAACGGTAAAAGACGTGTCTATAAGTGTGTATGATCTAAGAATTTCAATAACACTCCAAAATTATTTCTTCCTCATATCCCAATAATAAAACAATAAAAAAAACAGAGTACTTCATTCATCGTGATGAATTCCAAAAAATTGACCATTCTCGATCGGAATGTGGTCAAACCAATCTAATTTTAACCCAAAAATAATAAAATTCTTGCACAAAATATCATAATCAAATAAAATTTATATTAAAATAATTTATAGTTAAAAAAAACAGTTAAGTGGGGCAAGCGTTTTATAAAACAAATTGATTATTTGTTTTAATCTTGTTGAATTAAATTGAAGCCGTAACAAAAATACAATCTTTGCGCGTATTTAATCAAACATTCAAAACTTGCAAAGTCATAAAGCTCAATTGGTAAACGTTTGAAAGCGTAGAGAGAATGCCCGAAACTCATTGTACGCGAAGCCATTTGAGTAAAAGGCGTTGTTTCATTACTACCCATTTAAAAATTGAATATTGTTCATTACATTTTAGAACTTTTCGACGGGTCTCGACAAACTTTGCAATTCATATTAATGTAATAGTAGCAGCGATATATGTAATCAGGTTAATGTTAATAGTTTTACACAACTAGAAGAATTTTCATATTCCCTCTAGTGCACTTATCATTAAGTTCATGAAAGGATTATGAACTAGTGTTAAAATTGAGCCAAGGTTAGCAAACAATGAATATTTTGGTTAAAAATATTTGAATTGATAAGGTTTCTTGTAATTACGTGTAATCTAATTGTATGCAAGTTAATTAATGCGGTATAATATTGACCTTTATAAATCCGCACGTTTAATGTGTAATATGAGGAGAATTCACTCTCGCCAATGCGTTGGAGGTTAACAAACACTGTATTAATAACATTGTGCTTGCTTGTAAGCCGTAAGTGGATGCGGAGGATATGTCACCTGGTGTGTTCTCTCCTGCTGTCCAACATAACATTTCAGGGGAAATGGCGACATTTACTAGTCCATTAAATGCCACACCCCCGTGTTATCTACGTTGCCGCTCCCTTTTAACATTAAGGGCCAACCTATATTAATATCATAAAAATATTTCATAACAATGACGAAAAAAAAAAATTCAATTAAATTTACTTCTGCTTTTTGATAAGTTGCTATGCAAATATATTTACAAATTCAAGGGTTAAGCTGTAAACCCTCTTATGTTAAAATCATGCTGCCACCAGATTGTGATACGTTTGAAAAGCCGACGCTTTGCGGTTTTGGAAAGGCTTTCAGCCAATGTTCCCGTTCCAATCTTGTGCAGCAGGCATATTGCAGATTATGTGACTTATGAATGAGGGTCCTACACATTTTAATCAATGCAAAAAAGTATTGCATTCATATATACAGCCCTTAAATGTCATCAGGTCACAGTTTTGGATGGCATTTATATAAAAATGAGTTGTTTTCAACCTTTCAGCAGGTCACTTCCCTAGTTGAAACGAGTTCGTCCTGACATTTTGACGGGTAATAACATCATCGCGTTCTGTGATGCATAGCGATACTGACGCTTTTATATAAAGTCGGGTGAATCCTCAATAGAGGACAGGATTTAAGCCCCTTGGGTATTCATTATATATTTCGCTGCCACTTTAATTATTTTTTCGCCATCTAGCCGTAATAAACTGTGCCACCGTTTGCAACAAGAATGACAAGCGCCTTTACATCATAAAATGATACGGCTATGGTATTAAAACTAAATCGATAGGATTAACTACTAAAGCGGCCGTAATCCAATGCCACTTACTATAAAAATACTTGAAACACAATGCAACTCAATTTTTAATTTAAAATATAATCAAAAACGTATCCATTCTAGCCGTATAAAATTGTTATGAACAATGAAGCAACGAACAATAACATTGATTATTCAAAAATGAATAATAGATCAAACTATATCACTCCCCCAGTGATTACACACATGTGTGTCGGCTCTGCAAACCCTCATCAATTCAGGCTGAAATAATTATAAACAACAATAAGTTGACAAATAGACAGTCCAATACCACCGAATATACATTGAAATAAACTACAAGATTACAAGATGTTGTCAGCGCCGTAGCTAAGGCCCCGCAGACCCCGCGGTGCGGGGGGGCTGACACTTTTTGGGGGCCCCCAATTTTACAAAAAGGCCCTGCCACGGTTTATCAAAACCGGGAGGGGATTACAAAAAAAAATTATAAAATACACGCTATTTTTAGTTCCAAGGAGGCCCTTTTCAATATTTTGTGGGGGGGGCCTACAAATCTTAGCTACGCCACTGGATGTTGTAGAACTAGCCTTGTCGTTAGCGTGAGGGTTCCGAGATCAAGACTCTTATCCTGCCATAATATATTTGGAGAGTAAGCAATCTCAAGCACATAAAACAAAAAAATACTTTTTATTTATTATGAGTACTTTCATCCACTCAAAATTTAACTAAAACGCAGAAACAACTTCATCTGTACATCAATAAAACAAACTTGTTCTTAATTATTATTCTACAGTGTAGACATACTAAATGTAACTTCTTTAAAAGAGAACACGATAGTTTGGTTAAAATTTACTTAATGCTTAAATCTGCAAAGCCGAGATTTGTTATAACCGCTTAGTGGCATTTATACTTTCAGAGAAAAACAAATTCACAAACATTATCTAATATCATCTCAAAGCATTTCACCCCTCATACTTGGAAAGACCTTTGGCCTGCTTGAAACAGCTTCGGTAAGTATAGTTTAAGAAGTTTAATAGATAATCGGTAGTCAGCAGAATTTAAAGTTTTGGAAATATTTGGCGCTGTATTCATATCAATTTAGTTTGCTCTTTATGAGCAAAAGCATTTTTATAAAGCATTTTAGAGAGACAATTTATAACTTTTTTAGATTTTCCACTGCAATAAACCTTAAACACTACAGTAATACCACTTTAGCTCGGCCCATAGAATGTGAAAATGTGAGCGCGTAAAAAAAGTGCTGAAACGCGCAAAGGCATTAGTGCATCAAAAAAACGAACAATATTTGGGTGAATATTATGTTGCCTATTATAGCGGTCAAACCATCTTAGTCGTAGAACCCTAGGTTGACAAGGCGGGTGAAGGGAGTGGGAGAGCGTATAAACGTTTTAAATGGTTTCCGTTGTAAAATTCGAACCCACAATCTTTGGTGCAGAAATCAGATGCCTAGACTACTCCGCCACACTTCCCTTGAATTAATGTTTACAGTGGTTTAAAAATAAAAAATAACATCATCCCAAACTCAGAAACAAAGCATATCTTGAGAGTCCCAACTCTAAACGTAGTACCCTAGTGATTCTACATTCTATAATGACTGTATTAGGATGTAACTTCAAAAGCCGTCAGCAGAGCATAAACAACTTTCGCCATTATTTGGCTCTATATTTATTGAAAAATTTAAATTTAAGCCAAATAATGTTTTTGCTGTTTATTGATAACTCTAAAGTAAGAAAGAAAAGAGATGTGGAAAGGAGAAATGATTAAGAAAATTCAAAAACTGGTTCACCGTAACCACCACTACTGCTATGAACAGAATGGTTGATAACATCCAGAACAAATAGGATCTACCAGAAAAAGTTGTTTTCATGTTGTCAAAAATGTTGTCAAGCATTTCGTTTTAATCCAATTTAAAATAGTATAATACATCGCCAATAAAACATTGAAGATATGAACCAAAACTAATATAAAACGCAATCCAGTGTTATCCTCAAATTGTTGAATACACAAAATGACCACGCATCAATTTTCTCAAAATCATCTACTTGCCCGTTTTTGCTCTCACATTGTCATGTTGAGCTCCGTATTGCCAACAAATAAATCTGCAATTTCCCAGTAATTAAAAAATGTTACTGATTCAATCTATGTTAGAACTAAGCTTTTATTGAAAATGGTATTATAATCCGACCAATTCTCTATAAACAATAGCTAATAGCAATATTGTTAATGTAAATGTAATAAAAAGACCCCTCGGTACAGAGGAGCCCAACAAATTTTGGGGCCACATAGATCTGCAAAAGGCCCCTGCCACGTGGAGGAGGGGTAGAAAGTTAAAAGTATTAAACTTAACGTTTTTTTTTACTCTAAGAAAGCCCCGACTACAAACCCTAGCTATGCCACTGTCAATATGCATATAGAAATGGGCAGATTGTCTCTTGAGTATAGCAACTAATGTTTCACATACCGTGTCGTACTATTTGCTCCTATTATTACGTTTGTAGAAAAGTAACCAAAATAAAGTGTATCTTAAATACTTTGCCAATAACCTCAAATAAAGTCTAAAATAAAGCACACCAACTCTAACACAAAAACAAACACCAACAGTTCTACAATAAACAAATTTGAAATGTTTGACAATCTCACACTCTACGTCTAAAGTAAAGTTGAGGCGTACGGAAGAAGACACGCCCTTGGGCCACAACTAAAAACTCGCAAAATTTCAACAAAAATCGCGTAGTTTCAACAACTCTAAAAACACAAAAAATACTTCAACAATCATAAGACAGTCGAATTTTGGAGCTACTTGGTAAATTCACACTCTACGGTCCAAAGCAAAGTTGAAAAAACAAAAAAAATTAAATAAAACCGGTAAAATTAACCAAGATGCAACCACTCAAAGTCTACAATAAGGCACAGTGCAAAGCCCTACCACATAGAGAGAAATTAGCGTTTTATTTGCAGTTTCCGTGGATTAAACAACTTGAGTCATACCACAAGTACAATAGTCAGTAGCCGTCCAAGGCAATTTTGGAAGATCGCCAATGAAGTAGACATCTCACTTCACTACTTGGAACCCATATTTCAACAACAAATTAGACCATTAAACCATTAAATTGACAAACGCTTCCAGTCGCAAAAAAAGCTTTGATACTAGTCAGCAGCTACCAGAAATAATAAGTTGTTTAGATTTTTAGAAAACCACAAAAAAAATCTTAAGACTACAAACAAAATTCACCGTTTTTTAATTGTCCAAAAAAAAAACTTCTAAAACATTTGGCTCCTATTTTCCTCTTGAGGTGGTACGTCTAGTGCCCCTCACGGAGGTCCTATTGTGCACCAACCAGAAGTGCACAATAGAACCAATAGTTACTCTTCTAGTAGTTCCTTACTTCAATAAAGTCCAAAAACTTTTGTGTGTATTGAACTCTTCTTTGGTTAGCTTCTGCTTGTCAAAAAAAGCAGAAATCTGTCGATGTACTGTCCCAACTCCATGTTTTTAATACTCCATTTAATGACAGCTACCTCCACTTGAAGACCGGCTCCTGCATTCTCATATTCCGACTCTTGTGCCATTGTAATCTACAGCAACATCTGTATACCAAATGGTTTCGTTGATTGTGCCCGGATATTTTTTTATTTGTTTATTCATCTCGGAACGGTATTATCACATCAAATTGACTTCCGTATGCAATACCTTTCATAAAGTCCCATATTCAGTGTCTATTCCTCATGTAACAGTAGTTCAGTAATCTGCTTTTCTCGTCTCCATCATCACAACTAAGTGCAGTTATAGTAACAAAAGTAGTGTTTTAATGCTCCCTTTAACAGCAACTTTACCTAGTTTGGTTGCCGTATTCTATTGAGGGTAGTTTTTTAACACCAAACAACCGCTCGCTCCGTATGTGATAATGAGTCTGATCACTACAGTGTATAGCCATCTGATCATATCGGATGTTAATCCAAAAATTTTGAAAACAGCACCCGGATATCTTTCATAGTCACATTATCCATAATGATGAGTATAAATAGTTTGTATCAAGCGTGTGTCCTAGTTATTCTCCTTCCTTTGTCATCAGGAGTGTGGCTCTGTACATTTTCAAATGTTTTGAGTCCCCAGTGTATTGTTATCTTGTAAAAGAAACAATTGCTTTTTTTGCTTTGTTTCACTGATAGTCTCTCTTTCTAAGATTACCTTTCTGCGGTTATGTACACAAGGAAATCTGCCGTATTTGGGACTGCAAAAATCCATACAAGATCGTAGAGAAGTCAATGCATCCTTAGCGTAACACTGTTTGGTGTAGCTAGTAGATTGGTGGCATCATTAACAATTTTTTTTTTCAAAAATAAACAATGCCTCTGCCCCTTTGAGCAAAATGCGTTTGGTCAATGAAGCAAAAACAGATGAACTTAAACAACCTTTGGTTTCAGCAGGATAGAGCAACTTGTCAACCAGCCCATCAAATAATCAATCTTTTGCTAAGTTTAGTAATCGTATAATTAATCTTTTTGGCAATGTTAATTGAATATAATTGATGGTTGTGACGTCTACTACGATACTAGTTTCAGCTCTACTAGAGCCTTCTACAGATGTATTATGTTATTTAACTGAAGTCTCCAGAGTAAACAAAGTGAAATAAACTAATGTATTGACTTTTATGATTTTCCGATCTACCATGTTGCTAACCATATACAGATTTGGAGTCAAAAACACGTGCCATATGTTTACTGATGCTACAGCAGTTTGCACAAATCCAGTATTTTAGGCTTTCATAATCGTATAGAATAAATATAAAGTTTGTATGTAGCTAAAGGCATTTAGGGTGAAAAAGCAGACTCCATCGATCATAGCGCAACACAATTATCTCCCGACTCAATTCAATGTCAAAACTATGATTGATTAATATTAAAAAGAAAAAAAATCAATACTAATTTACTCCAAATTTCAGTTATAACAAAATTTTGTTCAACCTATTATTATATTATTTAAAATTAATAATATAAATCACTGAAGCATACAAAATGTATATACATTATTATTCATGTAATAATAAATCGTGGAATAAAAACGAATGCAATTATGTATCAAACATAAGACATAAAATCAATTGAGTATAACAACTCATGTAAATTGATATTATCATAAAATTCAACTTTCATGAACACGATTATTACTAATAAAGATCATACATTACCACATTCTTTCCTACTTAAATAGTCGAGTTGAGTGGTATTATTAATATTGACTTACCTGAAACAAAAAAACAAAGGATTAGATAAATCGACAATTTTATATAAATGCAATGAAATAACGCAATATATTATTATGAGTCGTAATACCATGAACAAATTTTTAACTAAAATTAGTGTTTCATTAGTGCAAAATGTAGTATAATACTATAACAATGGCGATAATCCAAATTGAATTTCATTGTTACGATTAAACGGACACAGGCATTTATTAGTTCGCAATCGAGTTTTTCTTGAAATACCAACCAAACAAATGGTTATTGTATGCTAATTGAAAAACAAATAAGAGCGTATTTATATACCGGAATGACCTTTCAAGAAAACAGTTTCATGTGTCCTTCAATGCGGGTGTAATTTAACTCTTTATGTCAATTAATTAAAAAAAGGGCTTCAATTTGCTTTCTCTTTATTTTACGACTATTCTACACTTATATTATCATTAAAATGTGCACGCTAGTCATGTAACTAGTCTAATACGATCATTCTATATCTATAGTTACATGTCCGCGTTGCTATCGATAATCAATTCGACTGAATTACTGTCTAATTAAACCGTTGAAATAAAGTACGCATTCTATCGAGATATATACGAGCAATTCTCTCCCACTAGATAAATGTTTTAAATGGCAAATTAAATTCAGAGAAATTACTACAATTTTGTAGTTAATAACTAATTTGGATTATATACGGTTGGCTAGTATTAATCAATTACTAGTGCACTAAAAATGATTTTAATGTTATATTTATACAGTTTCAGTAGCAAAGTTTTAGAAATGTAAACTGATGGGGGATTCTACTTCTTGTTGTTTCATCAAGTTCTCTGAATAACTGACTGTCGGTTTCGCCACAACTCTCGTATTTCGCATATCTGGTCAGCCTACATAATTTCTATATTATGGTAACTTAGAACTTCAATAGAATATATTATTTTTACATTATTTCAATTCAAACTTTTTGAATATAAAAATAGGATTGTGGTTGGCTATTATTATGCAATATAAAGAAATATGTCCAACTAGTTCAGCAGTTGTAACTTTTGTTAAATGTATGTAATTCCAAGAAGTTTGTCTGAAGCTTCCGTTACTAGTGGCTTTATAATAACTGAACTATGAAATTAATTTAATAAATCAATAGACAACACAAAGAGGCTTCAGTTCATTTTACTTTAGTATATATGTATTGTAAATATTGGGTAAATATGCAATTGGTATATGAATTTTTTAATTCAAATTCATGATTTCTATTGTGTAAATTTGAATATTATAAATAAGGTCAGTTTATAGTAGGAATAATAGATTAGCTTTAATGTCTAATGACCAGTAAAACTTTAGTCATTCGCTCATACAAATTTGGACAAATAAGCAATTTACAAACAATGTAGTAAACTGTAATTGTGTAGTAATGATGACTAAATTACAAACAAATAATCAAACTTTGCTCATTCTACAAATAAACATAATATATGTAATTCTGTTCGAGTAGAAATATTTTACTTCATTTTTTTATTGATTAAATATACTTTATAATTACAATAGACTACTTCCTTCACTCTGTAATCTGATTAATTTTTAAATTATTGGCTATTTATTTAAATTTTTAATCTAAAAATTAGCTAGTTGAAATGGGTTTGAAATACCATCAATCGATTTTTAGAATAAACTTAATTTTAAATTTTAAATTACTAAATTTAAATATAAAAATAAAAATTCTGGACATTGATTCATTAACAAAACTTACAATTGATGCATAATAACGAGTATATTTTACTCCGTCCGTTGACAGAATCGCTACTATTCTTTTGATAAAAACCTTAAGACCATATACAGTTATAGACACGTCAAAGCCAACATGATTGGTGCGTGACGTCAGTTGTTGGCGAAAAAGCATACATAGGAATGATTTGGTGTATTGAAACATATTTTTACGCACTTGATCTACTAAAATGTTTGTATCACCTGGCGCATGACGTTGCTTAATTATAAATATTATTTATGTGACATATATATTGAATTTTGTAATACAAGTGTTGTTTGATAATGGACGTTCATTATAACAAAAAGTTTTATAATTAAAAAATTTCATAGACGCGTTTCGCGTAGCATAATTTTGTTTATCAATAATAAAATTGTAAATAGCGAATCTATAAACTATTGTTTTTTAAGTAAAACTTATGCGTGACGTCATTTGTGGGCAGTGAACGTTGTTATGTTGGCGTGTCTAGAAGAGCATGTGGCCAAATATAAAAACAAGATTTCAACCAAACTTGCATCAATGACAGGCAAAAGAGAGTTAACCAAAGTTGTGGAAATAGCAAACTCCAGTTCCTTCTCGGTTGTATTCGCAAGCTGCTCCACAAAACCAAATACGGTGAGCACATCGGTACCGCATCACCTAATCTACCAGGCCACCGTCAAGACCCAAACTTATACCAAAAAAAATCAAAACAAGCCTCCTGCGGCATTGCACAACGTACCAAAAGTGTTATACTGTGTGTTACGCCTCCGAATGCAAATTACGTCGAACAACACACAAACAATTAATTAGATTTAAAAAATGGCATTCTTTAACACTCTTTTTTTCATCGAGACCAAGACTAGTACAAAAACTACCTAGCCGCCATCATAGAGTACTTGATAGACCCGAATCATCCCATGTCATCTTCAGCAACAACAAAAAATTGAAAAAAAATTCTCTACAAAGTCACGATCAGACAGAGCAGTTTTTTTACCAAACATCCAGATCGTACCACTCCCCCTAAAAAGACCGAGAAGAAACCTAAAGTCGCGTCTGTCTTGGAACTTAATAAAAAACACACTCTCCATGGTTGTTTGGAAAACTGTTAGGCTTGTATAAAAACACAACAGAATTAGGTTAATAAAAAATAACCATAATCCTAATTCTGGAGCACATTATACAGAATGAGGCATAATAAAGCTGATTTGTCCAAAAATAAAGAGTAACAGTCAGAGCATCAAGTTCGGAAACGTGCCCCTGCAAATCAGATATCCGTTAGAACTGTAAGCCAAATTTTGCTTACTGACCTAAAATTATATATAATACTCTGCCGAAACTCGAACCTGCAACAATTTATGATCAGTTAGGCGTTTCACCCAACTGAGCCACTCTCCGATTCTGTAAACCAAATTTTTACAAAACAAAGTTGGAATTTGTTCTATAAACTTTTGACCAACAAAGCAGAAAACGCTGGCGATCGGACGCGTTGTCGTTTTTGTTATCTTTTCCGACTCGGACGGATTTGGTCTTAAGTTTTGGGACTCTCAAACCACGCACAACGCATCGCAAAATGGTTGCCAATTAGGGAAACGCGGAGAAGTCGCAACAAACTGCAAGTCGGTACGGTACAAACGTTTCTCTTGAAACGTCATAGATATCATCAGGAACTACGTTAGGTAAGATGAAAGCAAGGTAAATGCCACTTCAGAGCGCAATACGTCATAGAAAATCGTGAACCGCAGTGAACACCATTTGCATTATGTTTTTAATCACTTTAAAAGACAAGCAATCACCTTTAAAGTTTGGGAGGAAAGTGAAAAACCTGAACGAGTGCAAAATCTAGTTGTCGGGTTGTCACCGACCTATCGATACGAGACCGGCACCGCCACGACTGGAAAAGATAAGAACCCAAATCCTCCTCTAAACCGAGATCCGATTATTAGATTTTTTTTTGGCCCCAAAAGAGAGGGCGTTTGACCTAAAAGAGAAAAAAAAAACTCGGGAATAGACGCATCGATTCGAAGTCCACCTCTCCGATAAAAAATTAAAGCTCTTATTTCAATCCCGGGTTAGCGCCAGCACTTGGGTGGGTGAGTGGGACAGTCCAGTTGAAACTAATCGCTGATAGCCATGCTCTGATACACCCACCCGCCCAAGTGTTTGTCAACAAATGATTAGATATCACCATCAACTTAGTGTTACTGACGTTTGCAATTTTTTTAAACCATTAATGACAAATACTTGGACGGTTGGTTGAGTCACTCCAGTTCATACTATTCGCTGGCAGCCATGCTCTGAAGTAAAAGTAATATTAGGCATTCAGTCATCAAAATGATGCAATTACGTAAAATTACTAACAGAACTTCATACAATTTTAAAGATTATAACAAAAAAGTTTCATGGACAAAATAAATTAAAAAAACGTTGTCCTATACTATCTACTCATTGTTTAAAAATTGAATTGAATGTTTCCATGTTATTCGCAATTATTGAATTCTTGTTAACATTCCTGTTGTTACAATCAAACCATTGAACAATGTAATCAGTTAAAGTTAAAAACAGCTTTTACTTTATGAAATACTAATTTATCAAATTGTAATTTGGTATAACGTCACTGACACTAATAAATTATAAATCTTAAGTTGAGAGATGCTATGATAGATTTTTAATTTGCCCGTAGGCGGCGTCCTTCGTTATTAAATTAATGATAAAACCACCATTATAAATTTCAAACGATATCAGCACAAACATAAGGGTAATTTTGTTAGTTAATTAAATTAATTAACCTCATGTTACAATTTAATTATATATAAGATGATTATTACTTAATTTCTTGTATCATAAAATTCAGTAGTTTTCCAATTAAATCTTAAAAGTTAGTCAATTCTCTTTTAGAATTGAGTTGCGAAACTTTCATGAGGAATCGGTTGCGGCTAAGGATGGGTCCCCGCAAAACGAGTCACAGTGGTTTAGAACTTTGTAGTGACGAAACGGCAGTAAATTCGCGAAACTGTAATACAACTGATAAATGGCGCGAGTAAAGCACGCCACACCGCCAACATCAAATAGCCATGCATCAGACGCACACTGACATAAATGACACATTAAATCATCTTCATTGCTTAAACGACCTCTATATTCACCTGCACGCAATTGAAAAAAAGAATATTGGGTAATAATAGCTGGGACAATTCTATTTGACTTTGCGCTCTATTAAATCACCGTATTTGGTTGTAATTCTGTCCAGAACCTGTTGCCACGAGCCGGATGTGGTTGATTTATCTGATCTTATTATTGCAGGCACGTCTTATCCCATACTATGTTACTATGTTAAGCATTTAAACAATTATTAGCAGCACGCAAATACATCATCTGTCATAAATGTATATGGAAACTTAATCAATATTTATAACAATTTTACTAGACGATTTTTAACAACTAAATACCTATTTCTTGATGCAATTAGAGAAGTTTATAACTCGGATCGGGGTTAATAGCATCAAAACAAGACGGGCTAGGCGATGTCATTTAATTTACTCTTCTTATTGTAACCTTGTATGGTTCGTAAATCGAAAAGTCCGCAAAGGGTAAATTACAAGATTTACTACCCAGTAAAATGTTTTTATAGAGCTACATATATTACGTTACATACAAACAAAATATCCCTTTCTCCTACAGACCAATCGCACCTTTCTATCATACATAATAAAAATATTTAATACTATTCTAAAAAAAATGAATTTAATTGCATAGTTGACCAACAATGATATCAATCAGGCATATATTCCAACAGTTAGATAACAAATAACTCGCAGAGAATGATGTAATATATTGAGTAATTGTAGATTTTTAAACAGTAAAAATTCGATATTATTACGGCCTATGCCTGATTTGATTTGCAAGCAACATACCTAACATTTTTAAGATATATAGAAAAAAAACTTTGTACTAAAAGTATTATGTAAATTAACGTCACATTGTAAAAAATCGTTGTCAGTCTCAAAGTCTTCAAGAAGTTCACTCCTCTTACATAATCAAATGTTGCTTCAAGGCAAATCCGGGATTGTGCAAAAGCAGAGAAAACAAGTAATGAGCTGAAGATGATGACAGGCAACTCCATAAAAGCACTTTCAAACATACCACCAACATGATTACTTGGTAGAATAGGGCAAGCACCGGAAAGCTGTTCAAGAAAACTAAGAGAATCGCTGGGCATCATACAGAACCGGTCTCAGAATACAACAAAGCTACAAAAAAAAGCAAAAAAATACTCCTGGAGAAGATACTGAGAAGGCGGTTACAACAAACTCACATACTCTCGTTTTCAGAAGACGCTGATCAAAGATTGCACTGCAAACATTGATGAAAAAAGTCGGTCAAAAGTTCTCTGTAGGAGCTCTTCCACACTCTTCCCAGACTCTACGCTAGCAAAAGCTCTTAACCAAGAAGACCTTAAAATGCGTAACAAAAAAGCAAACAAAAAAGACTAACCAGAGGCAAATGCTATAGTAAACAAAAGCACCTTAGAATACAAAATCGGAGAATAGATCCCGTCAGCTGCTGGTGCTGACGGGATCTATTCCATCATGTAACAGAAAATTCTTGCTGCCCTTAGAGGACCTTTATGTTAAATCCTTAGAGATAGCCGTATCACTTTCAAATATACCAAACAGCTGGAGAATAGTTAAGGTAGTATTTATACCAAAGCTAGAACCACCTATGCCCATGGGTTCAAACAAACCATCTACCAAGCCAAAATATACGAATGCAGGAAGAGACGAGAAACGTCAATCACATTATTCCTGTGCCAAGATAGCTGCCATAAAATGGTGAGCTAGAAATATGATTGAATCGGGACAACACTTCAACAGATCGATGTCGGATAGCCAAGTGGCACTACAGACCATACGCTAGACAGTAATACAATCCAAATTGTTTATAAACTGCGTAACCACTCTGAAGGCATAAGCCACAAACAACAAGACATGCCTGATTTAGATATCAAAAGAACAGAACATAGAAAGTAACCTTAAAGCAAACCAGTTCGCAAAAAGAAGAAACGTTCATTAGACCTGAACCTGCTTTCGGAATTCCGTATAAGACCGGTAAACAAAATTATCCGCACTAAACTTGAATGGTACTCAAAAACTTGTAGAAAAACTGTCAAGGGATGAAACATACAAGCTATTCCTCACGTAGTGCCTTCTTCGGCAGCAGTCACTTAGCAAAAGTTTTTAGACTTTATTGAAGATAAAGAACTACTAGAGGAGTAACAACCAGAAGTAGATAATAGGACCAAGAGCCCGCAGTGCAGAGACGCCAGATGTACCAGATGTGTGTCAACTTAAAAGTGCTATTCAAAAATTGAATATTTAATCTATGTACTTCACTGCTCGCTGCAAATTTGACCAAACAACATTCTAGATACTCAAAAGATCCATTCAACAACAAAACATTTCCGGAGTAAACTAACCGTGTCCAAAGATTCGAGCGGGCTACTCCAGACACATTTTTTTTATGTCCAATATATTACATAAACCAAATTTACAAGCTTAAAGGTAGTAAGGTATAAGAAATAGATGATATCATAAAACACAACGTAACTCCAACTTTGAAGAATTTAGCATTACCAAACCAAAGAACTCTAAAAGCAACGAGTGATAGAACACAAAAAACTTCTTATGTACTTCAGTTAGCTTTTCGGTTCTTTAAAATATAAGCTTGCTAAATTTAATATTTCTTGTTTTTGACCATTCGTGGTTGTGCTCTTTAAGTGAACTTTTTTCGGTTTCAAAGACCAATAGATACCAACGCTGTAGATACTGACAAGTCCTAGTTTCTTGTCCATCTACACTCTCATTTTAAATGTAATTATAGATACAACAAGAACAAGCCCCTCAAAATGTAAATCTTGAAAAAAATGTTCCAAATCTCGTGGGTTGACCACATTAGCAAGCAATGACATAAAACAGCGTAAGATCAACTACCTAGACCATATATTAAGAAGGGCAAAATACCAAATGCCCCAGCTGATCCTTGAAGGGAAGATAGAAGACAGAAGAGGCAGCGTAACAGCTCTCATGGCTCCAGAGCATAAGAAACTGAAAAAATATAAAAATCTTTGGAAAACGCACACATAAGTGTATGGCAACAGAAAAAGAAGAATATATATAAATTCTGTGCAAAAACTCAAACTTCACTCAACTAAGCAACTCTCCGACATTTTATTAGCTCTCTAATGATCGAATCAACCATTGCTAAAACTTCTGCCAAGCTCCTCCTGTTAAGAAAACTTCATCTGACCACGTTTCCCAGTTCTCTGATAAAGACAACATAAGTCAGTTAAAACACACAAGTTGGAACTGTTCAAACATTGGACACAAACAAAGTTAGTCATACTTAGGCAATCTTTTATGCACAGTAATTTATTTGTGTGCATAGTTCAGTCCAAAGCGTGTGTAGGAACAAATCTATATACCAACTATCGGCAAGCCTTAAACAACTACAGAACTTAACCTCCAAACAAATCAATTACTGAAGCTAACAAAACTGGTTTTAGTAGTCTCCTTTACATTAGAAGAAGCTTCGGATCCACTTCCCACAAAGACAGTTTCGTTTGGTTAAAACTGCTTAAAAAGGCAGCAAACTCTCCCAGTCAGAAGCCAACTGTCGCCAGCCCTTAAACCATTACAGAACCTGTACATCAAACAAATCAATCACTAAATACAATCAACTATTTTGGAAAATGTCGACTAAACTGGCCCCATGATACTGAAAAAAACTACAAATCTTGCCAAAAAAATAAATGATGTAAACGCACAGTTAACCTATGTCATCTAGGGTAAATCCGGTTATCAAAAAGCATTCGTCAATATGCAATCAAGCAGATCATCCAAATCTAGTGCATAATGATTTAAATCATAAAAAAATTCACATAATCTCTAAGACATTAAAAAACTACGGATTTACTTCTCGAAAAAACAAAACCAATCGGTTAAAATTTCTCAAAAAGCAGTTGCAGAACAATCTGCAATATATGTAAACCACAAAGCTCACTCGTTAAGCCAAGAAATTCCAAAACCAGAAATTAAAAAGCCAGAAGATTCAATATTATTAAAACAACCAAGATTCCAAGTTTCTAGCAATAGGAATACTAGCCTTCCAAGTTGCAGCACACCAGTGCCAAACTACAAGACCTTTGACTGGGTCTTCTACTTATTAAAAAAATACATTTAACAACATTTTGGGCCAATTTGGTAGTCTTCATATGATACTAGAGAAAGACATGCATCCACTTCACGAAGACTCTAAATAGTAATCGCCCAGTCGGCCTACGTCATCTAGGTTAACTAATAGCATTTGTCAATAAGCAATCAATTAAAAAACTTCTCAATATAACCGATACCAAGAGATCAATTCTAATCGCTGTGACTATTGTCATCTGTGACTTTTCTCACAAATATCATAATCGACCCTCTGAACATATTTAGATAATATGAAAGAATGGTCTTTGCAGAACAACATTAGTATCGATAACTGCCAAACCTTAAGAGAGCAGAGGTCCCTAAATTTTTGCAGAAAAGTCAATTTTCCTCTGCCATAGCAGATGAAATATTTAACTATCAACCAAAAAACAATCTTATTAGGGTTGAACCACACCTCTAAATCCCAAAAAATTACATTCTTCGAAAATTAAATACTCTGTTTTGGACTGTTCAGAATTATCATTAGTGAATTAATGTAAAATATATACAGAAAAAGTAAGCCATTTGTTAAAAAAACAACAATCTTAATAGCAAATATTTCTAAATTAATAAAATATAA
Source organism: Tachinus rufipes (assembly GCA_963932245.1). Lineage (NCBI taxonomy): Eukaryota > Metazoa > Arthropoda > Insecta > Coleoptera > Staphylinidae > Tachinus > Tachinus rufipes. Next base: position 114,526,753 of record OZ010741.1, on the reverse strand, counting down.
TTTCGCACCAAATACTTGAACAAAAATCAACAAAAAACGACGTAATTGAATAAATATTATTTATACACAAAGAACGCTTTCAGTTGCATGTAAAATAATTTCAACAAAGTCCTCTGTATCATTATGTAATATGTGTATATTGCGTAAATAGTACATAGAAAATAAAATCAATATTCTATTAGTTTAATATATCAAATCTTCACAATGAATATTAAGTAACCAAAAATTCACCTACACACAAATATACAGTTATTAAATATCAAGGACCGTCATAAAAATCGATTAAGAAGCCCACCTTGAGGAATACTACAACAGAATTATTTCTATTTTATTTAGTGTCGACAATTTTCTAATTTTATCGACTAGGGAATTAAAAACATTGCGTGGTAATAAAGTAATTTTATTGGAAAGCCGGGTAATAGCATTTCAGTCATAAAATAAGTATTGGACAAAATAAACTTGATTAAATTTAATTACATTGTGTTCTCATGCTGTCAATCTGATTTTATGCTGAAATTAATTAAATTGAATTGTTTTATAAAAAAAAATTAATTAACATTTATCGTAATAAAGCTTCATATTATTAAAATGAATGAAAATCATATGTTATTAAATCTAGTTTTTTTGCATAAAAATAAGCAATCGTTAGTAATAAAGCGAATGTAAATAGGTTGATGCATTTAATTAATCCAAATGGATGCATCGGTAGCAACTAGAGAAAGCCTACAATGCAAGAGGAGTTCAACGTTCTAAACTCATAAGCAGTTTATTTTTCTAAACGTGCCTTTTTGTAATAATAATTTTGCAGACGGAGTTCCGTTAGTTTATTATTTTATGTAAATTTTCAACTAATACTAAGTACTAATTAAATGTTGCAGACTAAGATTATTAATGATCAGTCGGAACTGCATATCCTGTTTGTGTAAGAATTTCCATAAAAATAATACCCAATTAATTAATCAATGACATAATTAATTATTTAAATTTATAAAAATTTAAAACATATCATGCGGAATGAATCAATATAACTGTAAAGGTCTTTACACCCATTTAACAAACAAGTCTACAAGAGGTTGTATAGTAGAGAACCGTTAGTCGAAGCAACCGTTAAGTAACAGTTATGTGGACATAACATATAACTAGAATCACATATCTTACATTTCTTCGCACATTATGTTTATCTCAGTAACAATTACGGATGAATGTATACAACCCATTTATTTTATTATTATTAAAGCGAGAAATTTACACGTAGAATCAAAGCAATGCGGTAAGTAAAGTATGAGGGATAAAATGCAACGGAGTGTGAATACATACAAAGCGGGGCCAGAAAGTCTAACAACAGATTTTTATGAGCTATTGTTCATTTGTAATAGTTAATATACATATAAATTACTAAAAACAACAATTTTTTGAAGTTATTTATGTAATGCCATATGCAGTATATTATCAATTTCAATTCAAGGCTGAAAAATCGTTTATCTTTCCGAAAGAATAAAATCTATTTTACTCTTTTGAGCATAAATAAACTTCTCTTGTATCGTATTATAAGAATAAAATGTATTTAGTTTACCTCAAAATTTTCTTGTTATTATAAATTGATTCTAAATAATAGTATTTTTTATATCCATATATCATAATAATATTTTATTTCACATTTGAATATCGAAATGGCAGTAATTTTCGAATAAATGCGACAATCTGACATATTATCGCACAACACTTTTAAATTAAACAATTGAATGCCTGAACACTAAATCAAGGCAAATGGTCGATGTTTCCGACAAAAAAGGTTGATTATTGTACTAGTACTTTTTTGTCTGCAAGTTCACGTATTATTTCAATTTTGAAACCTTCTTTTTCTCCAATTAAATTCATAGCTCTTCCTTTTTCGTTCGATTCGATTTCCTGTATTTGTTTTCACACACTCTACCTTGAAATCGAATAACCTTCAGAACAATATCAAATATTCAAACCACTAATCTGGTTCATGCAAAAAATGATTGGTACTGATCATATCTCTCGTTGGATTTAATGCACAACAGCAAATGCCACAAATACTTCAAGATATTAAAAAAAATTGAACCAAAAATATCTATACCCTCCAAAATTTTACTAGCAAGACTAAGTACTAATCTTCCTACAAAGAGAGGAAAATCAAAATTAAATCTAAAGCCAGAATTTCTTTTGTTGAAAAATTCACTTTGTCTCGTCTGAAAACAATCTATAATTTTCTCAAAAAGTTTCTAGGTCTGCAATGCATCTATGAACATCCAAAATAGTCTGAAGTACAAAGTGAGGCAGAATAAGAAGCAATTTTAAAAATCCCGCCAACTGCGCCGTATCGTTGGGAGGTGGTAAGGGCGCTATCGGCCATGTTTCCTACGTAATGCGTATTAGCATTTAGTAATAATGGACCAGTAGACCCCTCAGCAGCGAGCGTACGCTGTGAAAGCGTTTTATCAAAATGGTAATTGTTACGTACGAGAGCGGCGTGCTTATCGAAACCATTTCAACATCAATCGCAATCGACCGGTTCCAAGTTAGGAACTTTGAGGAGACTTCGTCAACAAAAAGAAAGAAGCCTAAAAGACCAAAATCAGTACGCATTCCCAAAAATATTAAGCGTGTAAGAACTGCTATCAAACGAAGCCCGCGTCGTTCAGCTCGACAGCATAGCACTGCACGTATAATTTGAAACAGAACTGTCAGACGGATTTTGCACAAGAACCTACATCTCCATCCATACAAAATCCAATTAAAACAGTCTTGTAAAGAACCAATTATGTGACTCGATAACGATTCTGTGAACAGTTTTTAGATTTAATTAATCAAAATCTCGTCCTCCTTCTCGTTCAACGGACCTCATAACGTGCGATTTATTCTTGTGGGGTTACTTGAAGAATAAAGTGTTTCAAGATAACCCATCACAAACGAGAATGTGTAAGCCTAAACGAACGTCATCTTTCCGGAGTTATTTTTAAATCATAAAACCATTAATACTTATGTTCTTCAACTAAATAAAAAAAATTATTCGAAAAAAACAAAATCAGACTTTTCAAAACCGCTCTTTATTCTGCCCCACCTTGTACTTCAAAAATAAAAATATCTATTAACTTCAAAACTAGTCTAGACATGGCGTGTCTTATGTACTCTGCATAATCCGCCAAGATATTCGTATATTAGTTGAAAGCCAGCTCATTCGACTGCAAGCATCTTCAAGAACCACCCGGACTGCAGCAAGAAACCAGAAGATAACTGCAATTTTTATTGCAAGCAGGCCAAAGATGATTGAGCTAGTCATCATCAAAACAATAATTTAATTTGAATTAACTAATTCAAAACTTCATTCCAGCATAGACCCCAAAGAGAACTTGATGTACTCTAAGATAAGATATAATGTACCGCCAGATTGAGAAGAACAAAAAACTCAACGAGAAGCAGATCACCAAAATCAACGCCTTGGAACGTACATCTCGTCCCCAGTAAAGGGACAAACAGAAAGGATCAACGTCCACGAGGATCGCAAAGTAGATGAGGCGCAACAAAAAAAAACCCTCTCCAAGATGGAAACCAGCATAAAGCCAGCCGCCGGTTCAGCCAATAGAGCTTCCTCTCTGAAAAAAGAAATAGAAGTCCACCAGGACGGCAATGTCTCCCCCCACTATGAAGCCCCGCCCCCAAAGAAAGGATTTATCTTGGTCAAAGAAAAGAAGTCGAAAAAAATTAAGAAAGAAAACGGATGACTACTCTTCTGTACTACTCTTCAGTTACTTTTTCTAACAAGCTATCAGCCAGCCCAACCCGTCAGGTGCTTTCAGCGCCATCAAAGCCATCAGCCACCAAAGTAAAAGGTTCCCCTAAAGCACAACCGACCAAATCTGGCCTGACTATTAGCACCCTAGGTCTTCCCTCAAACCTAACAAGAGAGGGGCTTCATGAGAGTAGATCCGCCACGATGCAAATCTTTAAGAAGATTCCCCTCTTAGACCAATCAAAAAGATCAGTTGGAAAACCATGTTTAGTCGAGTGAAGAGAAGAAATCGCATCAGTGTTAACACTCCGCCTTGGCGAACGATGAACTCCCTATCGCGTTGCTATGTTATTTTTTACCTCTTATGTAATATGCGTAGCCTGCCGCAGTACTTTTAGTTCTACTGAGTACCTCCAGTTGTTACTTTCAATCAGGTTAACCCCAAAAGCAGATGATATTAGCAAATCCGCGTGAAAAAAAAAATAACTATATTCTCCCAAGCACAAACAACTCATAAACATACACTAACTCGCAATCAAAACTATAGTAAAAACTGTAATTAACAAGAAAACAAATACACAAAATAGCTGCATCGTAGTTATCGTATTCTTGCATCGCACATGCAGAAAGTCGTGCGTAAATGCATGTTTTCCCGCACTTTATTTTAAAATTGAATCAACACTAAACTAAATCTGCAATAGACTACAAGCAAAGATAAACCAAGTTTAGGTGTAAAAAGAATTTCTTTGTAACGATAATTGGAGCTGAAAAATAATCTATTCAATTCCAAGGTAAAGCGTGAAAATACAAACATACGTAATTTTTAGTGCAATAATCTAACGGTCATAAAGCAAGCAGCTGTCCACGCTCTTATATTTGTTTTCCCGCCCTCTACCTTAGAAATGAATAGACTGTAGAACAAGTGTCAAATGAACCCAAAAAAATCCAATATTAATTAAAAAAATATTCTAAATCAGCTTTATAGTCCATCAATTTAGAGAGACTTGAAACAAATTCGTTGTATAACATAAAATCGATAAATACCTAAAATATTATTAAAAAACTCCCTACAAATAATAAAACTATTTATCAAATAAAATAGTCCTAAGCGTCTTAAACTCCACGCCAACACATAAAACTTTAGAGATTCGGAAACACTTATAACAAGAAAAAAATACAAATATAACTATTACAAAATATTATTGTAAAAGTTTACTGTTTATAGTTATGGCGGCGGCATACTGAATAAATAACTATAAAAACAAAGGCAGATTTATAAACTGTAGGAGGGCGCTGAAGTGGTTAGCGCCCTCCTACAGTTTATAAATCTGCCTTTGTTTTTATAGTTATTTATTCAGTATGCCGCCGCCATAACTATAAACAGTAAACTTTTACAATAATATTTTGTAAACGTTAGGATAACGTATTGAAATTGACACATTTCAAAAAACGGACGTTAAATAGAACATGCGATGACGTTATCGATTCAAGGGAACGTCGCTTATATAGTGAGGTAAATATTGGTATATGGCGAACATTGATTGAACTACAACTTGGAAACGTGATATCTTTCTCTTGTCTCAGTTATCTTCCATTTACAGGCTATTCTATTGAAATGATATCCAAACCCCTCTTTAGCTCTAAAATGTCTATCATGATATTTTATAAACGCAAAATTGTCAATGATAAATTAATAATGTTTATACACTCTAATTAGCTATATAGATTAATAGCGATTATTATTAGGTGTAATTTTAGATTTGATGAAGGGTCAAGAGGAAATCTAATTAAATTTCACCGTTGGCGATTGCGTAAATCCAATGGCAATTTGCAACGGAATAGATAAAAAATATATCAGTCGTAATTGACTTATTTCCGTATTAATTAACATATGTTTTTGTTAACTAATCGCATATATACAGACAGGTATTTATTTCAATGAGGTCAAAAATTGACATGTAATTGCAACACTTGTCGATAAGCAACGTAGCAATGTTGGAACAAAGCACTTTTTACAACTCATTAAAACAGACTGAAACTCAATCATCAAATAATTTTCTACGATCGGAAATCATTATTTTTATACACATTTGAATTGGTGATTATATACAACGATTTAATAGGTCATTTATAAGTGTGTTAAAAGATTATAATCAACTACTAAAAATAACACCTGGGTTGCTGTACAGCGTAACCAAACAAATGTATTGAATATTCCCTAAGGACTTCTCGCTGTATAATATGCATGCAGGGATGAATAAATATGCAACACGAAGACAGTTAAATATCTAAATTACTAATCTAAAATACTTGTAGAAGAGTATTTTTCGAACAGAATAATGTTGCGTGATGTATTCCAGTACCTCATGAAAATTTGAAATTCAAGAAACAAATAACCTTAATGATACACAATTGGGTCAGAGGTATTTTTTAATTTCCATTGTATTATAAGTCTAATTATTTCTTTTGATCCTATACATCGTGCAAAAACAAAAAGCATATACAAAGAGCCCAGTAATTGTTCGAAGGTTTAGAAACAATAAGTGTCATTTACACCGTTCCCGTAAGTGCTTTTAAGTGGTTTACTTAATCTTCATACATTTTTTATTTACACAGTTAATATTTCATACCATATTTGCACATAATTCGTTTAAAATCAGAATTATGTACAGGAAAATTGCTTTAAAATATAAAATAAAAATGAATATAAATGTATATTTAGAAAAATATTTGCTAGAAAATAACATCCAGTTTCTCATTTCGAGAGATAAATGTCATTTACGTTTAATTACGGTTGCTATCACGATATTTCTTTTTTCATCCAGACATAACATAACTGTTTTTGCAAATCGATTCCATTTTAATACATGTTTTATAACTCAAGATAGGTATTTAATGGGGAGTAAAAAAATTACTTAAATATTAATATATGCACTTTCAACGTCCCTGGTGAATTTGACTTTTGAATGTTATGAACTAATGTCGTGGTAACTTATCATAGCATTCTGTTAGCTGATGATAATTCACTGATTTAATTAATTAATATTGAGATTAGTTAATAGCTGTTTGGAAGCCGACGCAAATTTATAATAAATTCACAAGCTCAACGTAGACACTATACGTTTTAGTAACTGCAATATTGCGAGGCGTTTGAGTGCAATCAGTTCATAAACTTAACGTTCACACCGCACGCGATTAGTTTATGAGCTCATCGTTTACACTATATCCCTTTTTAACAATAAAAAAAGTTTCAAGTATCGTTCGCTATACTGTTTCAAAATTCAGAAAATAAAAATATCCTGAGCAAATGTATATACTGCAACTAATGTGTTTGCCACATGCTCGTTAACAATGATTAATTTTAAGTACAAATTTGTCAGTTTTTGCAAACACAAAACAAATTAGAAAAGCTGCTACGTGTAAGTTGTGAATGGTTCTCTCGTTTAAAAGCCAATGACCTATATTAATACTTTTGATTGAAGACCTTTTGAGAGAAACCATTTTAGTAGTATTTGATCGAAAATAGTTCTCTTCACTATGTGAAAACCAAAACGTTGGTGCGTCTTTGCAAAACGTTCAAAAACAGCTTTCGTACTTGTTTTATACGTTAGGTATCACCAAAAAAACCTTATTTTTTTTGTTACCAAATATCGAAATCAGCCAACATTTTCGGAGTTACTCCAAAAATTAAGTTTACGTAAATCGTCTTAAAATGATCAAGACACTTAAAAAATCTGAAAATAAATTAGAAACTTTCCAAGTTGCTACAGGTAAGCAGTGAATAGTTCTCTCGTTTAGAAGCTAAAGACTTTTGAAAGAATCCCTTCCAGTAGTACTTGACCAAAAGTAGTTCTTTTCTCTATGTCAAAACCAAAACGTTGGTGCTTCTTTGCTAAATGTTCGCAAACAGCTTTCACAGTTGTTTTGTACGTTTGGGCATCTCCATAAAGACCTTTTTTTGGTATCAAGTATCTACATGAGCCAACATTTTCGGGGTTACTCTAAAATCTAAGTTTACCGTAGATCGTCTGCAAATTATCAAGAAACTTCATTCTTTTCAAGTAGCTACCGCTAAGCTATAAATGGTTCTCTCGTTTAGAAGCCAAAGATCAACTTTTGTTTAAAACACTTTTGAGAAGAAACCTTCTAGTAGTATAAAACACGTTAGTGTTTCTTTTAGTCTGAAAGTTCGCCTCAAAGCGGAAACTGGATAATTTGAGATTGGGTTTCATATAAATTATGAAAACCCTGCCTAGAGTCAGCAGATCTGCCGTTGGGACACCTGGCGCTGAAACGCGCTGACGGTGCATATTATCAGATCTTCAAAATCCATTGTGCCATTCATGTAGAAAAAGATAACTGATAAACAACTTGCCTATTTTGAAAAAGCCCACAATGATGCAAAAACCAAAGAAGATACTCTTAACCAAGTTTGCGACAGCTAACAAAACTTATTCAATCACAATAGTCAATTATGCTTAGTTATAGTAGAACTAAATAGAACTAAACATGCCTTCAAAAAAACTACTCGGGTAGAGTGATAACACTGCCCTATCTGCTACCCCAAAGGCTGAAATGAATAATATAAGACACTGCCCGAAGATCTAATTTGTATAACATTAACAAATTAGTAGACTATGTATACTAAGTAGATGTTGTGTGCACGTTAAACAACCCAATAATTTGGGTTGGAATCCGTAGTTTTATGACTAAAATCCATCTCTTATCCAGAGTACATTAATAATCTCTCCAGTAGTTCGGAATCCACTCAAAAATGTATATAATAATGCGCCAGCAGTGGCGTGCATATGGCTTAAAAGATAACTAAAGTTGTAAGCAAACAGTTAATCAGAATCCAACTTGTGCTCAAACGTATATTCAAAAGCACAAAAGCAGCTTTATCATCTCCAGCTACGTCAGATGTTCCTCTTTTCTATTGTTACAAGCAAGAAAATCCCACATTGATAAGGCACAACATTTATCATAGTAACCTTTACAACTATCAGAAGAAAATTTAGATATGTTCTTAGCACGGCAAAAATTGCGACTATGTAATCAAAACCAGCAAATGTTGCTTGGCAATGCAAACTAAAAACATATACACAATGGGCATTAGAAACTGCACAATATGCGAGATTTTAAGTCAGCAACAAGACAAAAGCAAGTGTACTTTGTGCATGTGCAGGTTTATAGGTTTGACTCAACCTGCTACTCAAAGCAGTGTCTTGACCTACTTAAACAACAACAAGCAACACAGTGACATCACCAGAGGAGATACAAAAAGCCTAAAATAACTAAAGTGTATAAACTCAAAATCCAGATGTACTCGTATCATAAAGCTTTAAACCGTTCCAAACATGTTTTCCAAAATTATGCCTGAGTATCCAAAAGTTTGCGGGTTTGATTTGCTACTCTTAAAGAATTGTCTTAGTCATCATCAACCGTATAGAAGATTTTGTACTATAGCAACAAAAGAGAAACAAAAAACCTAATCTAACCCAACTGCAGTAAACTCAAAATTAAGATATTCCACAAAGTTTTAAGTGTTTCAAGTCAATGTCATCTAGTTCCAAAATTATGCCTGTGCATCTAAGGCTTTTTTACTTTATCAGCCTGTAGAAAGACATTCTAACAAAGCAAGTAACTTTGATTCGGACAGGTTGGCGCGTATCCCTCATGACGTGCGGACAGCCGATTACTACTTGCGGCTGTGCAGAAAGAACTTGCATTTATTATTATCTAAACAGGATACTGTCAACTAAGAAAACACATGCACACGATTGGTATTGGAGATAGTCCAAAGTGTAGATGTAAAATGGATAACAAAACCATGTTAAGGAGCTGCTGGCATAACATGTCCAGTATAAAAAAAAACCTCCAATCGTTGTACTTGTATACATCAGCCACATAGGGTGGTTGAATGCCAGGACAACGGAGTGAGTTCTCCACTAAAGGAAATATAAAAAGACCTAATCAGGCCTACATGCAGTAAACTTTGGTTTACCCTCCAACTCTAAATACAGAAGGTTTGCAAGTTTGACTTGACTTGCTACTCAAAACGTTATTTCAGCCACATCAACCATATAAGTAATTCTAACAACGGAGTTAAGCTATCAGCAGAGAAAACACAAAAAGCAAAATATGACTAAAGTAACCTAACCTCACCCAACTCAAAATCCAAATTTTCTACAAAAGTTTTAAGCCTATATCTCTTTGGTACAAAATTATGCCTGATGCAGTAAGTATAAAAATCAAATTTCAATATTATACACCTCAATTCCCTTTTTTCTGCCAACGGGATTGTAGGTTTAATTTAGCCTTAGAAATTATCATTGCTTTTATTTTCTTCTAAATCTGGCATCCTGTTCGGAATGAATGATTCTGAAATAAGCCCAAGATATACAAAAAAGTATGTAGATCAAAACATTAAAAAAACTTGTCCACCAATAGCTGGACCCAAAAAACTAATTTTGGTATAAAATCAATAAAACAAATTAATAATCACAAAGTAATAAAAAAGAATAAGTGTGACGCAGCCAGTTCCATTTAGCACATTCACACCGAATCGTAGATTATGTATAATAAAAAATAATAAAAATATTATGACAATTTTTCATGAATACATAATTATTCTAACTTAATAAATACCTAAACTAGCAAAAAAATTATCCCTTGATTTTCCAAGTAGACTCACTATGTCTTAATAAAAAAAAATAATAATATTAGATGTTTATTTAAGTATTGTTTACTAGTCTAGTAGAAATACTACACAACGCACCTGGCGCTGTTGGCATCGCTATATGAAGAAAAAATTTAAGTAGCAAGATCAAGCCTAACCGAGAGCACAGTTTGATGTACATCATAAAAGACAAACAAAACAAAACAATCAAACCTATAATTTTACAGATACAATAATGTATATTCATTGAAGACAAACTGACTCTTTATACTATTATTTTCCAGGTAAATAAACGGTATAAATGCACCTTTTAATTGCCACCGTTTTTTTTAAGATTATATCACTCACATGAGATAGCAAAATACAGTATATTCCTGTTCTTTCAAACAGGTAATAGTTACCGTTCGATATTACAATACCTTCTAAAGCAAATAATTACTAGACAAAATAGGTTCGTCACAAAATTATAACAGCAAAGACGAACGATATAATTTCCGGAGATTGGCAAAGTGCCTGCGGCAAAGTTTTAGTATCATTAGTTTACCGTATGGTCATCGTCTGAAAGCTATTATTTTAAACAACTGTAATATTTCGCGTAATAAATGTTAAAAAGCCATTTATAAGTCATTTATTTTTTTTGAATAAATACTAATCAATTTGATTGAAGAACAAGAACTAGAACAACCCATTATTACGTAACATTAGAAATAAGGAGTGTTACAGCCCCGAGCTCAAATGACGCATCATAACACATCCGAAGATTTAACGAAGCGTAAAATCTAATAACAAATAAAAATTGTAATTATTTCATCATATTGATTTTAAAACAATCTAAAAGATACGCAAAAATTGGTTTTCTGATTGAATTAGTCATGTCATTAATACAATTCTTTATCAACAAATAACAGATAATATAGCGTTATTACTCATTAAGTTAATTCAGATATGAATTGCATTGAAACAGATGTGAATAGTAGCCAATGACTGTCATTATTTTATACTCCTCACTCATTGACCACAATTGATCAACTAACCATTAGAATGCAATTTTTACAAGATAAATTGGTCTGATAATAATTTCGCTGAATTACAAGCAATTTACATTATATTTATTAAATTTTGCAATGCGAACAAAAATATGTATTTATAATTTAACTAACCAAATATCAAAATAAAATGTCTAATATTTTGTTAACAATATGTACAAACATTATGTGGCTACAAGATATATGCAGTTTTTAAATTTGTGTTGAAATCAATTTAATTAAACATAATTTGTTCGAAAATATTTAACCAATATCACCCTCAACCATTAAACATAATTTTTTGATACAGAATTACAAAAAGTTTAAAATGTACAAATCAAATGTAATTTTGTAAAATTTAACATTTGTAACATATTTTTTGAATTAGTCTTGCACATTTTTATTGTACCGTATACTTATAAGACATGCCTTTTGCCAACGCGGTGAAGCCAACATGTGACGTCAGTTGTGGGCCAGAACGCAAGAGGCTTGTTGCTTAAACTATAACAAAATGTTTATAAATTTTGCTTAATTATTTAATTAACAAATATTATTTATTTTATGTAAATATTGAATTTTGTGATACAAGCTCTATTAGATAATTGACAATGAATACTCTAAATATTAAATTATTTATTAAGAATATAACGTAAAAAATAAATTTATTTTGTAAATAGTATTAAAAGTTAATAAATATGATAATAAAATATACATTTATATATTAGCGTTATTAATGTTTATTAAAAATCGTGAAATTGCAACTAACGCGTGACGTCAGTCGAAGGCATAAAGTTATGTTGGCTTCACCATGTAACGGCAAGTCTATAAGTGTATATGGTCTAAGCTCGCATCGCATTGTCCAAAACATTGCATTAGATAACTTTTAAATTAGTCTTGCGCGAGTTTATTGTATCCGCTTTCGTTTATCAACCTTATACCGAATCAAAATAAATATCACTACTTTTTCGGAAATATTACTCGCAGAAAACGACTTATTTGGTCAGATATCAAAGTTAGATAGATACTCACAGTTGCTCCATGTATTATAAAAAAACGTTTATGGGCGAGTTGTCGTTAGTTAGATTCCGTAAAACAGAACTGAGCAAAGCAATAGTTAAATGAGAAGCAAAGTACTACGATATAAACTGTATAAAATGTTGTTTCTGTATTGGGTGCTGCAAGATTCCCACCTTTAAAAAGAGGTGTGAAAGATAGGTATTGTTAATACAATTAGTACAAAACAAAAACAAAAACCATAATTATTTTTTTGAATGGTAAATTATATAAAAAACATCAATCGTTGACCAAAACCCAAACAAACACAAACCAGTTGAGACTATTGGTACAAAAATCCAAAACCACAAAATTTTATTCTAGAACGGCAAATTATATTAAAAAAAACCAATCATTAGCCAAAACACAAATATAGTATTCTCTCTTGCAAAATAGATCAATCCAGTCGTACATTTTACGATAAAAGACCAAATTTGACAAGATTTATTCAGATGAGCTGAGAGTTTTTCCCATTTAAAAGTTTCTTTTGGCCCGTAACAAAGTTTTAGAATAGTAGCTTTACAGATCTGCAATAGATCAGTTAGTTTTGGCGTAAAACTTGAGACCGATGATCCGACCAGAACTAAAACCCAGTCTTTAAAAAAATGTAGAATGCTCGTTAGGTCTTTTGGCAAATTCATATAGAAAACACATAGCTCAGTACTGGTTGTCGCAGCTGGAAGAATTTTGTCAAACATGCCCCAAGAAAAGCAAACCTTATTGGTAAACACCGTTCCCGCAAGACAATAGTAACGAGTATTGATTGGTATCAAATAGTGATCCTTTTCAATGCCATTAAGTAATGATTATTTTAGCCCACACATGCAAAAAGTGCTAAGACCAGCCAGCATTGTAACTCATTACAATACCAACATTGACTGAGATAAAAACACTATCACAGGTCTACTAAACCATCGGCAAAGTAATCCTTGATGTCACACAAAGTATATAAGTTCTTAGCCTATAAAGCTGTAGACACAACGAGGACCATCGCTCCAACCATAGTATTGTACCCTTGCTCAGAGCTCCAAGCCTAAAATATTAGAGTTTCAGTTTTGATCTCGCTCAAAGATCGAATCAACGAGCAAGTATTCCAATCTAAAATCAAAGCTCCAGTGTTCCAGGATTGACGTGCTAAGCAATGAGCAAAAGTACATAGCTAATGTCAAAGCCTGGGTGGTCTCCAATGTGTCCACATACTAAAGATAACAACACAACGTTTCGACTCACTCAAGGATCTAAGCAATGAGCGAGGCTACCAAACTTGAGTTCAAAGTTATAGTGTTCCAGAGTCAAATCGCAGTACAATGCTATAATAAAAGCAGAGATCATCGTTGTCAAAACATCAGTTATCCACAATATGATCCAAACATGCTAATCTGAGATCAGATATGATAGACCAATGTGGCAGTGAACAGTATATTTATATAAACCGTTTGTGAACACGTCCGTAATCTGAGATCGGATCAGATCGTGGACAGACTCCAAAACCACAAATTTTTTCAGTGGCAAAGAGATATCTATATTAGAATTCTATACAACATCGCTCACGCAATGGAGTATGAGAAAAAATGTAGTTTTGTTCAAAAAGGTATTCGCCAAAAATCAACTCAACCGAGGCCAAAAATCTAGTTAATTGGCAGCTTAGATGATGAACAGTATCAAAAGAATTCACCAAACATACTGAACAACCGTCCAATCAAAGTTAGACAGAAGCATAAACTGTGAGCCTATCGAAAGAAAGCAAATTTCATATATTGACTGAAAAATTGAGCATAAGAAACTTCAAACCAAAAATTCATTTTAACAAACTTTTACAAAATCTTGCCTGCTAAACAGTTTTAGCAAAACGGGTCGGACTTTCTGCGTCAATAAAACTTTAATCTACTATTACACTCAAGAGACTAAAGAACACTGAAAACAGTAGACTACAAAGGGTAAAGCTACGATAAAGAAAGGAAAGACGGTTTCATCAGCAAATAAGTTGATGACGACTTTTTGTATGATACTCTTTCTGACTCTTTCTTTTTAATGCATATTCACCAGATCTAAATCTCAGCGACTATTTCTGGTTTTAGCTCAAAGTTTGCTCAAAATTTGGCTCAAAAAACAAACAAAAATTTTCATCAAACAAAAAAGTCATTCCAACCGTAGATGCCTATTTTGCAGAACAAGACACTAACATTATTTTGGCAGATTAAAGAAGAACAGTACTTAGGCATAAAACATTTCAGACTGCCCTCGTACATGAATAATCTCAATTTGTTCCAATTTGGTTCTAAGAACAAAGAGACCATTGCAACCGTAGACGTCTACTTTGCACTACTGTTACAATAAAGCCCACCTTGCAAGTTATAAAATAGAAAATTTGACAAAATAAACGTCAGTGAATAGGTGATATCTTAAAAGATGTACCTCAAGTGACCCAAAGTGTTAGCTGATCACACAGAGATACTAGCCGTTTCTTTACAAGCTAATCCACTGCCACTGCTAGTACCAAGCCAACAAGATTAGTTCATCAGAAAACCGATCGTAGAACCAAACATGTGCCTTGATCACATAGCTAGATCTTTAAGACAAACACTACAGCAAAAAAACCATTACAAAAAAAGATCTTAAAAGTAAACTAACCAAATAGTGGCTAATGAAAACCAACGATCAATAAGAAGTAAAATCTTATTTAAGTGGTTTCAATATGTAAAATAATAAAAATTGATGAAACAAATAGATCTAAACATTATTTGTATTGTTTACTAAACAAAATTATGCAAGCATGTAAATTTTATTACAACAAAATTAAATTAAGAAAATTAATTTGACCTCTAAATTCCGTATTGTTTTCTGGCACGTTCAATGGAATGTTTGAACTTAATTCAGGAAAGCCATTTCCACCCTGTACTGATTTTTATCCCGAGTGCGGTCGGCATATTTGGGCCGTAAATAAAATTAATTGTACGAAAAGCTTTAAGTTTAAAATCTGATTACTTGAAATAATTTTTAATAAAATATTTAAACAAACAATTTATTGCAACATTGTAAATGTGTCTTGACAGCAAAATATTTACTGCGTGGTCATATTATCCAGTTACGCAAAATAATTAGGTGCAGATAAAAAAATATAAAGTAGCGACCACAACCAACATTAATAAAAAATTGAATGTCATGCAAACTTTTTAATAAAATATTTCTGTCTTCACAGCAAAATTACTACAATGCGTGGTCATATTATCCCGTTAGGCAAAATAATTATTAGGTATTATCGACCACAACCAACATTAATCTAAAAAAATTGAATGTCAAGTAGAGGTTAGCAACCTTTAAAGATGAAATTAAACAAACAAATATATGCTACAGAAATAATGTTAGTTACACTTAACTTATAATAATATTTCTCCTTTTAGCACCATTAATTGTTTCATAAGTATGTACTTAAAATATCAATCTATTGAAATCTTGAGAATGTGTTTCATAATATTAATAATACTTAATAAGAACTAAAGTAAAAAAATAGTTTTTCTGTTCCTATTAACTTGAAAGGTTTTTTGTTAATGTGACATGCGTGTATTAAATGCGAGCACATATGCATGAGACTATGCCTAATGATTACGGTGACATATCATTTATAATTCTATTTTCTCACGATAAAAATAATGAAAAGACAATTCAGTGCGTATTAACAGTGTGGTTTAAATATAGTTACAAAGGAAATGTATAGAGTTTTGTATAACATTTAATATTTACAATGAAAGAATGTTGTTTTAGTATCAGTTTAAGATGTAGAGTAGAAAAGTTAGTCATTAATTAGTCAGCAAAAAATTATATATAATAATATAACAATCATTGCCTATCATTATTCGCGAATTAGAATTGGAAAGTAGCATAGCCAAATAATACTTTCATAAAGGTTTTATCGTGATTTAAAATGATTATTACATAAAAAATATCAATAATGGGTTGTGTAATATTTTCGTTGTTGTCGTGAAAGATTCATGTTTCAATTCACTTACAAGTTGAGCCTTCAGTTCCTTAGGGCAGACCGGACCAAGCCATTGATGGAGATTTATGTATCTCTTGGGCAGCATCTTCAAGCAGGTGGGTGCCTGTCTGTAGTCCAATGGATCTAATAATGCTGCGGGTGCCTGTATTGGCGACCCACTTTCTTGTAGAACGACCATATTTATAATTATTAAGAATTAACACATCACTTAATTATTAAATATATAGGAACCAAATCATAGGGATTTATATTTATAATTCTTTTTGGTGCGTTTTGGATATGTTAAATAATATTTTTTTATTATAAGGCGCTCACGATTGGTCCACTAAGTTTATAATAAATTAAATGGCATCACAATGTTATTGTTCTAATCTTTGGTTTTATTGTGTATAGTGTGAAAAGGCACTTCCGCTACACTAAATTTTATAATTAAATAGGTTTTCCAAATATCACAGCGGGTCAGGGGAAAGAAGCTCTCTGAAAAGATTTATTTGTAAATTTTACTGTTCTCTACTTTTTAAAAATGTTACTAAGTGAACGAATCGGATTATCAAAAAGCAATTTTATAAAAGAAAAATTTTCATAATCTTAGCTAGAAAATTGTACATAAATAATTTGATTGAATGAAAATATGTAATTATTATCATTAGTAAGTAATTCCTAAATATTACATTTTAAAATGATTATAAAATCAATAAATATGCAATTTAATTGAATCAGTTTACATTGTTTTTAAAGGTAGATCCAGATTACATAACTTAAATCAAACCAAATATGCATAATAAGCAAAGCAGTCCGATTTAACGCTCGCAATTTTCGGAAATATTCGTTTAATGCAATTATACTACATTGACTACCTAAAGGTGGATCCAGACTTGAACACTTTAATCCACCTAAAGGTAGATCGAGACTAGACCATTTTAATTAAATCAAATATGCATAATAAGCAAAGCGAACACTCCGATTCAATGCTTACAATTTTCGGAAATAATCATTAAATGCGATAATTTTTCCCTACATTGTTTATGTAAAGGTGGACAGATCTCTTAAATCGAACACAACATGCAGAACAAGCAAAGATAGCACATTTAATTGAATGCTCGCAATTTTCGAAAATATTCGGCTCTAGGCGTTTGCACTATTGGACTATTGGACTAGGTAGATCCAAACTTGCAAAACAAGCCAAACAAACACTCCTATTCTTTGCTTGTAATTTTTGGAAATATTCGGCTCTAGATGTTCGCCCTATTAAAAGTTGATAAATTTGTAGAAAAACTGATCTGACATGACATGGAACCAATTGTTGGTAAACGCAACCTAACAACATAGTCCTAAAGTATTGCCACATTATCAACATTTGATAAGATCA
This sequence comes from Tachinus rufipes, assembly GCA_963932245.1. Lineage (NCBI taxonomy): Eukaryota > Metazoa > Arthropoda > Insecta > Coleoptera > Staphylinidae > Tachinus > Tachinus rufipes. Next base: position 114,508,876 of record OZ010741.1, on the reverse strand, counting down.
AGTTGCGCCACTTAACACCCATTTTAGTGAGCTATTTTAAAAACAAGAATTGATTATTTAAGTTTGTGCTCAAATTTGTTTAATTGTGGTTCATTTGAGTATGTTAGTATGCAAAATAAACAAAAAAAAAAAACATTGTGTGACTTTACCTTGCCAAACAATCTTTAAAAAGTCATATGATTTACTCTAACTTAACGTTTTTGACATCAAGAAGACAAATCACGTGACGTTAGGTTAACTAACTTAAACTTTCGTACAGAAAAGCGCTGAGACCTGGCCAACAACAAATTTAGTTTTCGAAAAAACAGTTCGCAAAGTTGCGACGAAAGCAAACAGACTTCGCAAAATGTGGCATTGCGCAACATTAACACGTGATTAATACGAGTCAGATATGAGCAGCACAGGTTTTTCCTTGTCTCTTATCACACATGATGACGTAACTGCGTGACCACCTTATCAATGCGGTCGGCCAAATTAAACACTTTCCGAGTATTAAGTCATGCATTGACGTAAGGTGTAGTACAAATTGAAACGTGTCTGCCAAGCAATCATATCTTTATTTATTATAGTATGTCTAGTGAGCATGCACGAAAACTAAACTTTCCAGACAGCAGACGAAAAAGTAAAATGAGCTCACTAGAGCCACAAGAATCCATTTTAGACTCGCGTATGACAGAATACTGCTTTAAGTCTACTCCGCAAATGTTAACAATTTTTAACAATTAATTAGTAAATAGATGACAAATATGAGACTAGACTACCAATAAATCGGGGGCTGTTTTCCTGTTGACTAGAAGATCTTGTCAAAAGTTGACCATGGCGGGACCTAAATCGTCAACATACAAACATTTTTTAATCTGTAAAACTACCGAAGCTGCAATATCGTTGAACCCTATAGCAATAATTGTTGACCATTAGGAAACACCCTTTCCCTAAAGGATTTTTGAAAAGCTGTATCCTACTCTAACTTTAAAATTGTAGTCTCTCATAAAAAATTCCACAAACAGAAACAGACGGCAGTAAATGCATCACAGGCCCCAAAATGTTTTCTCCACAGAAAGACGGTTTGAGTAGAATTCTCAAACTGTACCAGTTGGTCAACAATACTATGGTACTTTCTAAACCTTGTTGTTTAACCAGAAACATAACGGTTTGCAGGATCCACACCAAACGGTTGTTGACTATTTAGAATTCTCGACTGTACCAGTTGGTCAAAATTATTGTGGTACTTTCTAAGCTCCGCTTGTTGTTTTCCAAAAACACAAAGATTTTCGGGATCCACATTAAATGATTGTTGACTTTTTTTTCCAACATTTTCCGAAGTCAGGGAAATGTTAGTATCGTTAATGGTAAAGGCCCAACCTTGTTTTAGTAGTAGAAGTATAAACTTCTTTCCTACATTAAGGGTAAAATCCCATATCAGATTATTTATAGAAGAAGGCAACTCCGGATGTTTTCAACTCTTCCAAAGAAAAAAGAAGTATGGCAAATTAACTTCAGAAGAAAACTTTAAAAAAATTTCTTGATATCTTTGATTTTCAAAACATTTGTTTTGTAGTGTTAAGAACTACTTATAGATTTAAACTGATTAGCCAAAAAATTAATCCTAGCCATCAACTTTAAGAACAGGTACTACACCCAAAAATTGTTTCCCTGCCATCACACCAACCTTCTTCCCCACTATAAAGACCGTAGTGGTCGGTGTGATCGTCAACACGTTCCCACAACGATTGCTTGTTTTCAATAATTTTACGCCGGATCAATTTTTCTGCATTGGGACTCGCTGAAACTTGTTGAAACCCCGTTTTTCTTGTTCGGCTTTTTTTATTTCTTTGTTCCACCAAGTAACAGATGACCCAGCTATATCACCGCTGGACTTTAAGACCAACACATTTGCTTATCTAACTAGACTTTCAGACCAACACACTTACTTATCTAAAGTCAAAACTGAAACAACTATTGCCAGGATCCTACCCAAAGTGGGAGATGCGAGTGAAGCTAAAAATTGCTCAAGACGGCAGCAAGTTGCAATATAATCTACGCCACGCCAGCACAGAAAGACTGCAGAACAGCATACCGAAATTGCCCTCAGAATCATTTTGCATAGTTTTCTCAATTGAGGCAACATTCCTGACAGCAACCGCGCACTGTAATCTTGCGCTAATAGAATGTACCAAAATTAACAAAACTATTAAATAAAACCGCAGGAACAAAAAGAAAATCAAAGAAAACACTCTAAAACTAAAGCAAAAAACTCCAACAAAAAATCTTGAGTAAAAAAATTACAGCTGCGCCGAGGCCGTAGCCAAACATAACCAACTTCACGTGATTCCAAAAAGTTTGAGAAGCGAGAAAGAAATGAGAATACGCATAGCAATGGCAAAAAAGCTTAGAATGAACAGCAAGACGTTGCAAGTTAGAATTGCTAAATGTTTTGTATAGAGTGTGTTCTTCAACGCAAAGAAGCATTCAAAGTGTGGCTTTGAAGGAGATTGATAGGCATTAAGTAATCAGACAAGATCCGGAATAAAAATTGTTGAAAAGAGCAGGAAAAGAAAGAGCGCTAGCAGGTACAATCATAAAAAGAACGGGTAAATAGGTCATGATTGTACACGTGATTAAAGGAATGGTGAATGCAAATCCGAAAAGAGGAAGCAACAGACAAAAGATGACCTAAAGAAAAAAAAGTACAGTGAAATAAGCAAAAAACCAAAAAAAACTGGAGAAAAGATACAGGACTTGCAAAAAACAGAACACCAATGACGATGATAGGTAACGTTACTTTAATTAAAGTTTCCGTTCAACCCGATTCAAATGCGCGAGTTTTGAATTGTTGGTATTAATAGGATTTTCACTTGAGTTAGGTTTAGGTTTCTCAACAATGAAAGAGGCGGTAACGCAATGCCCTCTATTAGTGAGGTGCTACATACACAGATGAAGAGTGCATGCCCTGAAACACTAGTGTATGTGTCTCATTATTTCACCGTAAATTGCAGTTTCATGCAGCTTGACTTCTAAATTGCTTCGTAGTCCCAATCATTCAAAAAATTATTAGCATCACTAAATTAATTTTACTTTGCATATTTATTTATTGTTACATTTCACATTCTTACTATAATAAATTCAATTAATTTCCATTCAAACAAATTTCTTACTACACATTTCATAATAGGTGAAAACATATAGTGTGGATTGCTTGATTGAAGTTTGTAATCAGATCGAGTTACGAATGCAAACTAATGAACACAAACTACATTTACAATCAAATATTTGATGATAACTACTGAAGCTTAATTCATATTGACCTAAATTTGGTTGCAATATACATAAAACTATTAAAATAAACAAATTAATGCATTCTTGAGTAATACCAAATATTTAAATAAAAAAAACAGGTAAATAACGTATGTTGAGTCCTTGGCAGTGATTGTATGTGTACTGTACACACACAGGAAGTTAAATGATATGGGCGGAAATCTTATCATTTTGGCGAGAAAGTTACATAGAGAAAAAAAAAGTTGTAGGACAATTTTGCGGGAAAGTGCACCTGGCATGTCAATTAGCATGTAAGCCACTATTAAATCTATTTCTCTCCCACTGTAATTGATAGTTTGAAATAAGCTTTGACAACTGTATTAAATAGGGCACTGCTGAATATATGGCGTCCGACACCCATTATCGACACTTGCGCTAAACTTTGTTTCGTAATGAACTAAGGCGAGAAAGTTTCGCACATATATAAAAAATCACACGTATAATATAAACGTAACTCAAACAAAAAAGTTTTGGTATAATATGCAAACTCAAAGAGGCACAAATTTACATATAATGGAAATCCTAAAAACCTGTCGTTAATTTGATGCAAAACAATTTTAGACGGCACTAATTTAGTTTGTAGCAAATTATAATATTAAAATCTATGTCAACACATAAAAACACGTGTTGATTTTTTTTCAAAGAAAATGAGCTTGTTTCAAAATACTAATTAATAAAACATAAATAACAATTTATCGCGCAACTTTTCAAAACAAAACTGAATCTATTAATCAAGTTCAGAAATAAGTTTCGTTTTATAATATAAATTTTGCAGATTTAATCCATGCCGACGTTAAAAACATAAACAACATCCTCGTCGGTGAGTACAGCAAGTATCACTTTACATCAACATACGTCAATCATAAATGAAAGCACTTCATATCATCATCACATGAAGGAATTTCTTGATCAAATTAAAACCTAATTTTACGATTCAAACAATAGAGTTCTAAGAAACTATAAAAATTCAAAACTATAAAAACCAATTTTATTCACATAGTAACATTTTCAAAATGTCTAGAGAGATAGTATTTTTTTATGAGGGAGCTTTTTATTGCTGTTGTAATAAATGCATGTTGATAACGTAATAATTGCATAATTTAAATGATCTGAATGAAGTCCAATTAAATACTAGAGAATTTGCAACCTTTGTTATATATTTTGAAGCAATATTGTTCCTCAAATTGATTCAATCAAAAATTGTTAGGATCATTAATTTTATATTATAAAAATTATGGTTTTTTATACATTGAATATTATTTATCAAGTAATTTCTTATTTAGATTATTTTCCATTGTGATTGACTCATAATAAATTTGATTCAGGCACGTACATAATTTTTAATTGTAATAATAATAAAATAAAAAACATTCATTGATGTTTTATTTAATTCACTGATTATTTTGATTTAAATTAATTTAAATTAATTAATGTGTATTTATGTATGTTATTACTGTCCGCAGTATTTATTTCATGTGCTATTCAAACTGATTTAATATGAAAATACAATCGGATTTTATGTGTTTTCACATCAAAGAAACAATCAAAAAAGTTTTACGTCCAAACGAAATGAGTTCTTTGTCGGTTTGAAGTTTTGTTTACTTTTCCACATTTTCTATTATTATAACATAATTTATTTAGATGATAAAATTGTAAACAATGTATCTATCTATTATTAAAATTTGCTTCAATATATCGATAAATTTTATTATATTATATTGGTTTGGCTTGCGGCAATTGTTTTAATAATCGAATTATTCGTTAAAATGTGTAGTAATTAATTATTTATAATATAACGAAATGCAATAAATAGAGAGCGGATGGTATCAGTGTTTATATTTGGGGAATATACGGCCATGCACTCAGGATGTGCAAATTAAACATACAAATTAGGGAATGTTAAATATGCATCATGCCCGAATTGAATTTGCTATTGGTATTACGACCCAATTTATTTTTTTAGATATTTTACATCTTTCTGCTTGGTTCAGATAATACTGGTACAAACTTTATATAATTTTCAAATTAAAAAAATAACGTTTTGGTGTATTCTAGTTTTTTAACGTATAAATAATGAATAGTAATTTCGACGAGGTTATTGGTCTGAACAGTGAATTTTGATATTTAAGACCATTCTACCTACCCGCTACCTTGATTTGTAGAATTACAACAAAAGCAGAAACTTTTGCGTCATTCCTATTTCTTCAAATAACTTGATAATTTGACTAAAATTGATCGATTATCAAATTATATGTAGAAATACGAATTAAACCAAAGTTGCCGTTTTCGTTAAAATAATGAAAATCAAGACAGCGAGGAAGTTATTTAGTGCGCTCATTTTAACAGTTTGTTATAAAATACAAATATTTTTAATCAAAACTGAGCAGAAATATTTAAATATTATTTACAAAATTCTCACTGCGTTAAGAAATTACACTTTTTACCTATACAAGATTATGCCAAAATCATATATTATTTACTCCACATGTGACGTCACAAGCTGTCAACTTTTATTTTTCATATTATATAAGTTTCTAACTAAATTTTAGAATTAAGTATTTTTCAAATTTTGTACAACAAATTACATTTTTTTAAAACTGAAGTGTTAATAAGCTCCTGCCGGTCTTTAAAAAACTGTTTAAAGATAAAGATCAAAAATTTCCTGAATTGAAGTAGAAACTTGTAATGTAAAAAAAATTACATAACATAATATTTCTGATTTGCAAAATTTCAAATCTGTCACATTTTTAATTTTTGTGTCATAAACCAACCCTGTATATGTGGACGTCACGATTCAGTTTGAAGACCTCAAAATTACATTTTTGGACCCTATTTGCAACACTTTCTTTTTAGTAATACTTAACTAGTATTTTCTATAAAACAAACATATTTTTAAAACAAAACTTTTGAACAAATACTATTGTTGATATTACGCAAACCATCTGCTAATTGTACCTCCTTTTGCATCTTAAGTAGAATTTAAAATAAAAATGTTGAGGAAGCCACTTCCAGCACCTGAACTAACTTAACCTTTTTTCTCTTACCAATAAACATTATATCAAGTTGCAAAAACACACGATGCAAATTTCTTTTTAATTTTAAATATTAACCATCACCTTTATTCTCAAATTATTTTGTTGATTCCCCCAAACAATTATTTCCTAAAAACCCGCTCTCTAATAACAAGACAATTGATGACTAATATTAATAATTTACTACTCACATAACTTTTATTATATTGTTTTATAGCTAAGTGCACAAATAATATGCAATCAATTTAATTACATACAATATTAATTTTTTTATCTTATTTTAACGACCCATTAGTAATATTCATTAATAAAATATTTTATTCAAATCTGCATAAAAACAAATAGTTGTTAATGAACTGAAATTTACTTCGCTACCCTCGCATTTAAAATTCAAACAATTGATTTAAATAAACATTATTTTAGTGATTAAAAGTGCAGCAGCAGCTTATCTACTACTAAAGGTATGTAATACATAACGGAATATGAGCGACTGGTCTGTATGTACATTTAGTATTGATTTAAATTAAAGCCTTCATACGATCAATATATTATATACAGGCACTACATAAAACAATAAGTACACTTAAACAATGTAATTTGAATAGCTCGCGCTGGAAAATTCTGAAACAATTGCTACTCCACTTGGTATTTATATAAAGCATAACATAACAAGAATATTGTTAGTTGAATTGTTTATGTACATTTGAAATAAATTGGAAGTTTCTTCAAATCATTTTAGTTACTATATTTATATATACAATTATTACGTTAAAAGCAGTGTATTTTACAATTTTTTGTACAAATAACCAACCTATTTATTTTAATGTATATTATTAATAAATAATCCAATAAATGCAAACAACACTTTATATTATAATTAATCGTTACATTTCATTAATTTAAAAACACTGCGCTCGCAGATTGAATGTTACACGCGGTTAGTTTCCGTAAGGATATCTCTTCCATGTGCGCGCCGCGACAGTCGGTATGTAACTGAAGTTGAGTGAAGTGCTTTATCCGCTCGCGGTAACTTCGTTCGGTCAGCGCACTCTACCTGTTCGGTTCTTCCACTTCTTTCTTCCACGACGCTGTATTGTCTTTTACAATCTTTACCACCGACGCTTAGCGTCACCGATTAAAAAGCTCGCGGATAATCACCAGACGGATTATGGTAATCAACCTCTGATGAAAATTTAATTCCTGGAAGCACTGAATCAAAACGTGCTATTCATGAAAAGTTAACAAAATTATTTTATGATAATTAAATATTGTGGGAATATTTTTTTATATGCGGAAAATGTAAATTCACATTCTGATAACGCAATCAATATTTTTATTGAAACCGCATTGTAACAGGAAAAGATAGCGTTGTTAGCTTATACATAACAGTTATGATAAAATAAATACAAGCACTTACAAAGTATTTTAATTTTAATAATTTATCACAGGTTGAGAAAGATTTTAAAGGAAATTGTGTCTGTAAATTCATTATAGCAAAGCTTAATCCAAAATCGATTCGAAATATCCCTTGAGTATTATATCCCAATAAAAATGTTAGTACTGTTATTTAAAAGGCTATTTATTGCATTTCACGAACCTTTAAATTTTAATCAAATGTAAAATTTATGTGTACCATTGTCATGTAGTAAATTTTTTAATTTTAGTTAGCAAATTTGAGAGAAAGAGCCGGAAAGCATTATACATAATGCAATTTTTTTTAATCACTTTCAGCAAACTTTTACCTATTTAGAAGTTCACAACAAACAAACAGAATCATCACTTGTTCCATCGTTACTCTGGTTGACTTTAAAGACTGTGGAAGTGTTTTGATTTAAAGTAGTTAGTCTGTGGCTACTATTTTCAAGAAAATTGTGGAATACAAATTATGAAACTATTCATTTTTGAGTGCTAAATTATCAAACGCTAAATTCTTATATAGCAGTAACTATAGAAACAATTTTATAGGAACCATGACATCAAATTTTCTGCCACATTTCAAGATTTTTTGTCCATACATCCCAATAAAACTATTCATTAAATCATTCCTATTTTACTGTAATATAATAAATTGAACAGAACACAATGAATCAAAGTTAGAGATAGAATTGGACCCAACTTTGATTTACAATGAAGGACATTGAGACTAGCCAAGTGCAAGCGTACACATTTCAATATGATTCAAACTAGGACAGTGTAAATATGTCTGACGTTAAGACCCAGACAGAAGATCATAGAAAATTGCAAAAATTTTACGCAGTGATAAGAATTTTAAGTTTAACAATGCATTTACACCAAATTCACATGTTTTGTTTAAAGCATTTGCAGCAATTTCATCAATTTTGTTTTCAGATTTGGACAAGTACATAGTATAAAAGAGCAAAATTTCTTCCAATACGCCAAGAAATAACTTCAGATTCTTTCAGATTTACAAAACCTTTCAGATCAAACCTGGTGAGGACCTTATACAAATAAACTTAAAGAAACAGAATAGCCTTCCACAACGTGAACGTCATTATTTCTGACAATGTAATGCGTTTTTAGACAATAAACATCAGTTTTCTATATGATAGAAGTGCCTACACTAACACTTATAAATCTAAAAATAAAATCAATAATCTTTTTTGTAGTATAATAAAACCGACTCTAAAAAAATAGTTTCAAAGTTAGATCCAAATTTGGCATCTTTTTTGATGTCTTTGTTAAAAAACTTGAATCCAAATCTAGATGAAGACTGAAAACTCAACCAAAACGTGGAAGATAATTACAGATATTGATGCAACAAGTATAAAAATTACAAAGAACCTGGACATAAAACGTGTTTATGAACTTGCTCTAGTTCATACCTAAGAGTAATTACCAGAAATAAACTTTTGCACCAATCATCTGATATGTGATAGAGATTTATTGAAACACACATTAACCGCTAGGCTCAATGCAAGATGACAATGCGTGAATAAACATAACACCGCTAGGACCAAAGTTTTTCCCAAAATTAGCCATTACCCGTTAGTTGTCGGTTTTTCAACAACACATCAAAGACCTGTGGCGCGTTGTCCATACATGGGTAGTACTTGCAACCGCAAACGCACCCATGGCAAGCTTTTCAAAATATTCATCAGAGCGCGTTTTGTAGGCGTATACACTTGGCTACATGTACTTCGCCCACAGTTGAGCTCAATGTTGGCCTTAGCGTTAAAGCCAATGTGCGAGGTGCCGGTTTCATGCAATCATTTGTGCGTGTTCTGCTTTTCACATTACTGATATGATGTGTTCAATAACGTTGTATACCAATAAAGAACTGAGGGTTTCTTCAAAAACCAAACAAAAAGCAAAGCTCTAAAAAGATGTCCGTAAAATTGCATTTAGGAAAAGAAACAGTTTTGAGTACCAAATCCGGGTTTATCGTTAGAAAGAAATATAATGCTTGCAACAAGATTGCAAAGTTGAACAACCTTACAGAACCAAAAAGATTTCTGAAATTCCATTCAAAGATTGTTTGTTTAGCCAAACAGAAAAATATCACAATTCTTCAAAATAATATTACAGTTAGTGTTAAAAATGTCTTATGAGAAACTATCTACAATCAACTATCTACAAAAATTTGAACATACCGTCTACCAAACTGGTTTAATTTTTACCAGCCCACCAAAGAAGCTAGATATCGCAAGCATTACAGCACTACAACCAATAACCCAGAGAGTGACTTAGTTTGATGAGCGCCTAACTCAAATCTTTGCAGGTTCAAACTCCAGCTCCGGCAAAACATTTTAAGCAATTATGGCACTTATTAACAACTCCAGACGTTAGTATAAGAGCCGTTTAACACGAGACTAAATAATTGACACAAATCCATTCGCCAAAAACACTGGATTATAATTTTTTTTTCAATAATTGGCGCGCTAAACAGTTTCCGACATCAATCTCGTGTCAGACAGTTTTAATACATAATTGTGTCCAAGTAACCACAATTATATTTAATGAAAGCGAGTGTAAGTAGACTACTAGGCCTCGTCAGTATCTTCTCTATTCTCTTAATTAACGGATTCGGTTTTTGCAGGTACATATCCAAAAACAGCTGTGAGGTGGTAACACAAGCTCAAGTCTTAAAATATCGGCCCTTAAAAATAAAAAACACAAACTATTCGCAAATTAATAGAGTGCACAGAATACAACGTTCATTTACATTTTCTATGTTGCGCATTTCACAGCTACTTTACATCGCCCCAGAAATCTTACAACTGTTTGAATGGAGTTGATGAGACAAATGGCTTATTAAGCCACTTCCGAATCAGTCAATAAAAAAAACTACAAGAAAGTCTTTGATTCTGTTGAGCTTTGCAAAATCTTTGAGGTAAAAACTATAATCTTATTATATTTTTCAAAACTATCTCAAAATTTAACTAGTACCAATACAACTAAGATAGAAATAGGCCTCCGGCAAGGAGATACCAATTAACCAAAGTTATTTACCTTCACCAAAAAAAAGAAAGCACAAGTCTCGTCATGCTTCTGTTGTATCTAGGATTTGGAATCGCTATTTAGAAACAACAAGTTTTGGTGAGCTAGTCAGAGTCAACAACGTGTGACAATCATTCAACAAGACAGATTTTTGTGCTTAGACAAAGCACATCTATTGGTAGAAACCTGCAGACTGACGTCAGAAGAGTTTAAGTTGGTACGGAAACTATAAGACAAAATTTGTAATAAAACAATCTAAAATCCAGAAGGCCAATCCAAAAGTCACAAATGACGATAGGTCACAAAAGGAACAAAGTAACGTTCGCACAAAAAACATGCAAATTGGAAATTGGCGCATATTGTCTTCAAATTAGGGCAAGTATAAGTGAACGTAACCGTGGAAAACTGGTTCAAAAACTAGACAAGTTTAAAGGAGGATCTGACATGGTATGGGATCTTGTTTCTATTCCTCGACAAATAAATGCTTACGGATACATAGAGAAAGTTCTCACTCTCAACAGTGTAGTAGGTCTAGAACCTTATAGACCCCGAATTTCTGTTCCAACATGAAATCAGACAAGACACTTCCTGAAAGAAGAAGTTATGAACTAGCCCGATCTCACCTCAACCTATTAGTCAAATGAGATCAATTGAATAGAAAGATCAGAAACTGCACTGTGGCCCTAGAAAATCTTAAACGGTTTTCGTTAACTCTTCAGAAAAAAATGGTCAACATACTTCTTAAGAGAATATCCGGAAATTTATTAAAGGTGCCAAACGACCATTCAATATCGTGGAGGAAACAAAACTTGATTCCATTCCTGAACAAATAAATGCTGCCCGACACATAGAAGACGTTATCACAAACTATGTACTAGATGCCAGAGCCTAAACTTCTGTTCCAGCATGATAATGCAAAACCACACGTAGAAGAACACCAAATCCTAGTTATAAGCTGGCCAGATCTTAACCCAGATCTCAATCCTATTAGTCACGTATATTAAGATCAGCTGGAAAGAAATATCAGAAAAAAAAAAACGTTATCCCAGAAAATCTTCCACGGCTTTTGTTAACTCTTCAGAAAGAATATATCATCATCAAGCGGATATCCCAAAATTGATGTACATCAGTAGTGAGTAGTAGGATTGCACATAAAATAAAATAAAAGCCCGAAAACAGTACAACACCAAATGGGTAGACAGACTATCAAACAGTTCGACTTGAACAGTACGACAAAGCTGGGTTTCACTTTCAAACAACAAAAAGAGCACAATTTGGTAATATGGAAAAACGCAATCGCTTCTTCTACTGCTACCAAACCCAGAAATGCCCTGCCAAACCGAAAGTTGGTGAATCAAAAAGTTTTCCTTCGTCAATCAAAAAAAGTTCCGACTTTATTGCTTGTAAGTAGGTGCATATACTTGTGCGGTAAGTGAAAAATTAGATATAACATTATTTTTTTTAATTTTTAGCATAATTTAATCCTTTAATTTCAATTTAAAAATGGTTTTTTGATATTCTTAAAATTTGTCTTTTTGAGAAAACACCAAATTGGTGGTAAGACGAGTCGAGCAATTCGACCAGCAAAGCTGGATTTCAAACAACAAAAACTTCTTAGTGAGAAGAAAATAATACGCAATTGCTTCTGCTACTAGCCACCAAACCCAGCAGATGCCCTGTCAAATAGCTACGAAACTTCTGTTTGAGACGCATCTGTTGGATTTGGTGGCTAGTAGCAATATCAAAGAGATTTCGTTCATCAATCTAAAACTAAGCATTATAAGCTAAGCTTGATGACTAGTCAGAAACAAAGAAATCAGAAGATAATCTGATGTAATGAGAAACCCAAAATGAGATAAAGTGAGTTATGTGGCTAAGACACTAAGCAAATAATAAACTCACAAAATAGTTCACTAATGCCCTAAAACCATAAAACAAGTCTGGAATGGCAGCATAAAAAAGTGACTGAAAGAAATGAAGAAAGCTAAGGAAGCCTACGTCCAACAGTAAACAATGATAAGCCAAAGAGAGATAAGTCTTGAAGATCATGTAAAAAGAGAAAAATCAAATGGTCTAGAATTGACCGGATAACCCATAATAGAACATTTCAGATTGAAATGTATTTAATCCTTTTCACAAATAAGTTTAGCTGTTGCCACAACGAGAAAGATTCGTGTAGTCTTCAAGACTTAACTGTGGCAGTAGCAAATTCAAAAACAAAACATGTGTAACGGGCCTTAGATTGTAATTAGCACCCAATAATATTTATTTTCCATTTATAAGATAATGAATTTTTATTTATAATAATCTTATTTCTTTAGTACCTTTAATATTTAACGCAACTTTTCTCTGATGTTTTAATCTGTAAAATTCTTAAAATATTTTAATATAATATCAGACAATGACAAAAAAAGTTAAAAGAATCTGTTTAAGAAATTTAGAATTAAAAAGGGGAATATAAATTCCCAACACACAATTTAATAACTTTGTAAAAATTCCTGAATATATTAATATCGATCCTCCAAAGACTATTGTTATAGAAAACTTATAATTAACAATACTATTGAAGTAAACTTACAACTAGCTAGCAGGAGTAAATACAATAGTAATATCTAAATTAGTTCATTGGTTTATGATAGTTTAATATGCATAGAGGTTAAGATGTGGTATTAAGTTATGATTTAGTGGTTATAGTAATATACAGACAGCTCCTGAAGAAACAATCTCTGTGTGAAATGAACAGGTCAATACCGCATAAGATTAACGGCATTTATTCCGTTGAGATAATTTTGCATTTATTGTATTATTTTAAACTTTATTTCAATTGAATTTTAATAATAAAAAATATTTATGAAACGCTGAAAGGATTATTTAATTAAAATTTGATTCAAATTAAATTCGCTATGTATTTTTTTTTTAATATGAAACTGTTATTTAAATGAAAATGACGTAAATGTCAATTGATGCAATAAATTCGTTGTGGTATATATTTTCAAGGTGGTATTGATCCGAGAAAATCCCAAAGGAATTAATTAGGACTGAAAGGGACACAAAAAAACAAGATTTCACGTCTTTTTATACTGAAGCATTAAGATTATGTCTTATCTATATCAATGTAAGACCTATGGGAAAAGTGTGACATAAATAGTTTCTTGTGAAGGTGATTATAATGTTATTAGAGAATTACGGGACGTAATTTAATCAGGAAATCTAGTTTACAGAGAAATTATTGGGAGTGAAAATGGCTGAATTATTAAATTAATATCCGTTTTATTTGTGTGTAACTATGATATATAACATAAAGATACCATCATGAATTTATTTATTAAATTGACGAAGCCAACAAAAGATGGAATAAACATTTTCATAAAAGACAAACAAAGGAATCTGTAAATGGTAATATACTTGTAGACATTGCTCTCCAGATAAATTAAAACATGTCGTTTCCATAGTAATAAGTTGGCTGAGTTATGTATATATTCAAACCTATTATTAACAAAAATTACATCCTCAAAAGATTCTGTATAAATATATATAAACATTTTTTGTTTGATATGATAATTTGAGCTTTAGTTTACCAATTGTTACATTACAAAATTGCCACATTATATTACATCCAAGTTCATTAAACACTAATTAAATAGCCAGATAAGGGTTGACATATGATGTGGCATTATAATAACTCGAATTTCCCACTGCTATCATGTTTACTATGTATATACGACATATATTTTTCTAATGAAGCAGTTTACTGAGCTTTAACATTTTAATTGCAATTATTAACGCCGCGTTAAATAAATTTGAAATAAACATATTTTACAAAATTGTCTCATTTTATAATAACAATAAATTAAATTTGCAATCAAGAAAAATGCTTGAAACTTAGAATTGGTGGCGCCGTTTCTGAGAACAAGAATACGACTGGAAAAATAAACCAACCTTATTAAAAGCTGCATTCTCATATTTGCTTTTGTCTATCCGGACTTACAACCCCTCTATATATTTTAATTGCTACCTCAAAAATACTTTTAATTTAACTTATTTAAATCTACCCCTAATGAGAATGAATGACCTGACCTGCCTTCTTATATATATATATATTGTAAACCTTATACATATTTAGAAAATATGTGGAATATCCATTCTCTGTGAAATTGCATTAGACGGCGCCGGTCAACCCTCCTTCAACTAAATTTGCTCGGTCTAGATATCAGAGCATACTATTAAATTAAATTAGGATAGCCAAGCGACATGTAGCAGAGGTGTTATATATACTACAACAGCAACATCAAAATTATTGTTTATCATTTGAGCCATATCTCACAATATATGATTTATATAAACCAAATATACTAAATTAAAATAATTCATTTGAACCAAGTTATTTACTTCGTTTATACTCTATAGATGTCCCATAAAAAGCTGATAGTAAAAACGCAACTTGAGACATTAGATTAAAAAAAACATTACTTTTTTAGAACAAAAACTAAATGATGGAGATAATGCTTTTTCGTGCACAGTGCATCATTAATCTGTCGTAACATAAAGCCGGCTACTCATTACGCGCAACTATAACCAATATAAGTAAATTTTATTACCTGAAAATTATTCTTGCAAGAGGGAATTAGAATCAATTTTGTTTGATAATGTTGCTTCTCATTGCGACAGTATACAAATTTAAATAATTCTCAATTTGAATCAATCCCATTAATAATATAACTTAACACTGTCTACAAAGTTTTAATATTTATTGCATTTGATCGATAGTTTACCGCAACCGTATTGGTTATATGAACTCCATCAAAGGGACCAACTCATCGACCATAAATGCACCACTACCTATTTTTCTCAAGTTATATATTTGCTCTATATATTCTACTCGGTCTCTTGTGCCCCATTTCAATGTGCAGCATTGAAAAATGAATTATTTTTATCAAACATGGTGTTTTGATTAATCAGATATGAAACACATTGCACCGATTAACTATTTAATAATAATAATGGCAATACTAAAATTCAATATGTAATTATTAATATTGGCACCATATTATTAAGCAGTTGCATTTAAATTAATATTAAGTAACTATTTGTTAATTAATTCTGTATATGTACAAACAATATAATTATGCGTTATTAGAAATATAATTACATGTTATTGTTATTATGTTTCATGTCGCAGCAATGTTACAAATAAAAGATGATTTTATGATAAGGGTTCAAATATATTTGTTGCTGTTGTATTGATTTATGAAATATGAAAGGTTGTCAATAACAACGCTTGTATTCACTAAGAAGTTACATGGTTTTGAACTATGTGAAAAGAACTTACATAGTTGGAGAACTAACTGGCGGAAATTGTTGGTGAAGCTTACCTGAAAATTAAAAAAAAACATTAATAATTTGAAATATAAGTACGTTTAACATTATAAAATATTACTAATTAGATTGGTATCGTTAAAACTATTTATTTGTGGAAGATGTTTCGTTTATATTATATAGAATATATTTTATTCGTTCCGTTGTGTAAGTAAAGTAATTATTATTTTCATTTTGTATAAATTTTTCGCAAATTTTAATAAATGTTTTGAAGTTTTCTGTATATTTATATTTAACCACAAAAAAAATATTTTTTATGTTTTAGCGACACTTTCATCAGATCTTAATATTGTAATTAATTAGATGTCCTTCCCATCAGAGTTTAGGATTGCCTCGCAAATAATTTAAAACCGTAAGTATGCAACCAATCTCAAAACCACCCGACAGCTAAGTGTATAGGAACACTGCAATACGCTAGCTTTGTGTAATCGCACAGCTCCAACCGAGTCAACTAGGATGCACTCACATCATTAATTCATTGATGGCGTGTCAATCATACAAATAACCGTGGCACAAGTTACATATTGTGTGTAGTTAGCATAACCTGCTTATTCACGGATCATTTGTCGGTGAGAAAGCTCATTAATCTCTAGAGCTTTTGCCAAACTTATTCTAGGTGTAGAAAAAACAATTTCCTTTTTTCCATAAAAGTTGTAATCACCAAAGATCTGCTTTTGAGGTGTAATTTTTTTTTTTCAGGGCAATGATTAAATCTTGCCGTGGCTTTTTGGTGTGTCAATGACAAAAAAGCCATTGTGCGGCAAGAATAATAATAACGTCGTTCATAAGTCCAAAAACAGAAACTTCACATAAAAAGACCTTATTGCAGCAATATAAGCGGTACCTATTCCTAATGTACTGCAAAAACAAAACATCTAACAGCCATAAAGAACGCGGCTGGATAATAGAAAAAGTGTAAAGATCAAACATTCACAACAAAAACGCTCAAAACAGAATGTGTGACTCCCAATATTTCAATGTTATCAACAAAAGCCACAACTGTTATACCACTCCCGGCTAACTCACGTCATTTACCGACCTCTGCAAAACTCAACTCAACGTACAACCTAGAAGTACACATTCCCAGGAATATCTTAAAACTTACGACACCACGTAGGTTACTATCACCCAACAACACAAAACTTCTCTAACCAGACAGCACCAAACTCTGCAGTCTATGCGCGCAACCCAGACGAATGACGTACCAAACCCAAGAAAACTACGTCACTTAGGTGCACACTTGTAAAACTAAAACACAAAAAAGCCGCTTACCTCTGTTAGTTCCTTACTGAAAGAGATACACTGACGTTCCTAACCCTAGAGGAACAAAATACATCTGCACACCAGTTGAGACAAATTCTTACCACACCAGTACACAGATCACCGAGAGAGATGCCACGCTAGTCATTTCACAACCAGCACCTCTCCCTACTATCACTGTAGTAGAGGAAAGCCGGTAACAATTCCCCAGTAAAGTCCAAAACAACGCATAGACAAAAAAATCCGTTTCAGTCAATCTGCAACACCGCTTAAGATCTACTTCTAGAGCAGCTTGCAACAGGAACATACGACCAACTACAGCTACATCAACTTTATCGTTATTTTCTTTTCGGATCTATACCAAAAAGAATAAACACAAACCTCTTAGGCTTAAACTCCTCATGTCAAAACGACCATTGTTAGTTGCTTAACGCACCAGCACATCGTACAACACAATCAAATCATTCTGTATCAAAAATCCTCTCAACACCAGCTAGAAACAAATCGGTAAAAATATCACCCAGCATAGGGCTTTGAAGAGCATGGTGTCCCAAAAAACCTCAAAATAAAGCTATGCTAAAAAATCTAACATCGTAGAACACAACATTTTACCTACAAACAATCTCTCAAAGAAAGGTCATTTTACCATGTACGACATCGCCAAAACAAATTCAACAAAAACAGCTTCACAACTATCATTAACCTACCCGACGTAATCAAATATGAACGCCAATCAAATTTACACCCACAATGTACCAACAGTTTCCTTTGCAACTCAACCCCGTGCCCCCCTGGATGTCTACCGGCAAAACCTGCAGCTGAGCCTGGCCTAGCACGAGTGTGGCTAAGAAACAGTTATTGTCCAGCAAAACACTCCAGAATAGACACCCCGCATTTTTTTTCAAGCAATGAGAAACGCGCCTGAAATTTTAATCATTTTCATATAATTTTAATAATTTTTCAAATAACACTTTTGGGAAACCCTCAGCTAGAGAACCCCGATTAAACTGTAAATAGTGAAATGATGAGCAAAACTAGCTTTTGAGACAAAATTATCGAAGAGTAGACTTTAAGTTTACAAAGTTCTAAAAAAATCCTTGCAAAGGTACCTTTAACATAATGGTTGTGTGGGCACCTGCAAAAAAGCAATAGCGTGCTCTTTCCACATAATTTCCATAGTTAATCAACAAAAACTGCTCTACTTACTAGATGACTAATAAAACAACGTTTGGTTTAGATGACGTAGAAGAAGCATAGCATCCTCTTTCCCTCCTTCGATTCAAAATGATGACCTGATCGTGTTAACATACTTCCGTAAGAGTACTTCTTTGTGTTTTGTTCATTTTTTGCAAAGTGGTCATTTGTGATAGTGTTGCTCATTTTGCAGTATGAGTATTGAGCAAAATTTGGTTTGAAGAAAGTTCAGTACCCAAGTAGTGTTGCTTTAACCATAACTTTAACTGTTTCTATCGTACTTAGTTGCTATATATTCGTTGCTAGTTTTGACTTTTTCAAATATTAGATTCTTTTTTTAATTAAATAAACTTCCTTACCAGCTAGACCATGCCGGTGCGTAGTCGGTAACCGTGACGCCTTTTTGCAAATTTCGTTCTGAAGTACTAACGCTCTTCCGATTTTGATGATAAAGTCATCCAAACAAAATTAGTTAAAGACGTTTATTACTTGCGGTAGTAGTACTATTTTCGAACTGCTTAAAAAAGTGTTAAAAAAACTTTTCACGTAAATTAGCTTCACGTGTTATCAAGGCTCAAGAATAAGTATAACCATGGGCCACTGATTATCGGGAACAGGCGTAAGCAATACAACATCCACATAGACAAGCAACTTCCATTGAGATAACATTGATAGATATTGGTTACCCCCGTTAACAAAACTAAGCTGTTAGTCAGTGTATGTGGCTTTGCCGCGCACAGATATAAAGTCTGCCATAAAAAAATATTCTATGACTGGCTGGAAAGTGAAACTATGGTAATTTGAACTCACAAATGGAGGTTTCTTCCCATAACCTTACTCAAAGCAAGTAATTAAGTTTAACTACGATAGTTCGAAAAGTCTGCACATGTTGAAGCTACTTCTTATAACCTCATTCAAACCAATGAAAAGAAGGAAAAACAATAAAGCACTACTAAGACACTATAGAAACTTGGCGATATAACTCCAGCTGGTCTAGTTGACATACAAAAAACTAAGTTGCATGCCCGTAAGCTAACGCATATTACAGATGAAGCCATACCCCAGATTCTGAATAATCAAAGAAGTATTTGCTGACAATCCTTACTCAAGTTTTTAGGGTTGTAGATTAAAAAATCGTTTTTTTTTCATTCCAATGCTCCCGGTAGAGAAAAATTGCCCGCAAAATCTATCACTCGATTAGCCTACTAACTACAAACCTGTAGCCAGATAAACCAATAAAAGCTACTTATCAAGTCAGGACTGTCTTTCAAATTTCAGATCACTGGTGTCAACTTCTTCAAAGTAGAAAAAACATCAAAGATTACTGCTAAAGCGCAATCGCTTCAGGTTTAATTAGAAACTAAAAAATGCTTATCGCACAATATCATCAAAAATAGACACTGTCCGTAAAGTTGATTAGGCATGTGTCTACCCATCGCGCAACAATAGAAAAAGTTTGTCAATGTTTAGTCTCACCACTAACCCTCTTCAACTTGTATGAGGTGTGCAAATTATGTAATAAGATTTTTTTACTCAAAAAGAATTACAATTATTGGCTCCCTCAAAATAACTTTCTTGGAAAACTAAACAATGCTAGACGGTTCTTCTAAAAATCTGATCAACGGTAGTGTGAACCCAATCAGTTTGACAGTCAACCGACAATCTGAACGCACAAGATCCCGGATTCTGTCGACATTATCATCGATTCTTGAAGAAAAAAGCTTTCCGCTGTGTAGTTCATCTTCAAGCAACTCCCATCCCACCAAAAAGCTAAGCTCTTCACAAAACACTGTCTCCGTGGGCTTGCTGAAGTTTTGTAAAAAATTCCGTTGCATTATGCCAAAATCTGAAGCAAAAGCTAGAAATTGATGTCACTCATTTTAAGAACGCACTTGTAAAACCTGTTTCACAAAAAATCGCTACGCAGAACCAAACAAATTCAAACACATACAGTCAAAGTAAACTCTCAAGACAACACACTTTCTCCTCAGAAGACTATCTGCCTCAATAGCACCCCAATTCCGTTGAATCGGTTATCGGAGATCTAAAGAAAACATCAAAGCTTTTTTGAGAAAGTTGCTTCTCATTTAGATCCTCAGACCTCTGCTCTTGAGACAAGACTGCACAATTACGATATAAGCGTACTATCAACATTGCAGTAGACAAATAACGTGCCACACTAATCTCATGCTTACAAAGCTAGGGCAGAATGCACAATCTAGATCTGAAACCTCAATAAAAAGCACAATCATATAAGAGAGTAGAGAGAATAGTTCAAATCTTCCTGGTTAATATTAATTAAAAAAAAATGCTTAGTCCGTAAAGTATCCGGGTAGATTCCCTTTCAAACAATAAAAAAATACTCTTCCCAAACCGAGACGCCAGTTCTTAAGATTTATCTAGTTAACTGACAAAATGCTCAATAAGAGCAAAAAAAAATAGTTAATTTTTTTAATCGGTAAAAGCAAAGCCAATTACAATACCAACACAAAACTTGCAATGTCCAAGTAAAGGATCTCTCTATTAGCACCTCGCAAACTCTTGCTACAGAATTCTGCAGCCTGCACGCATTTGAAAGATCTCAAAACTCAATCAACTATCTTTAAACTTCCCAATTAACCCTAAAAACCATGCACGCATTCTGTAGGCACACAATTTACACCAAAGCAATTTATTTAAATCATCCCAGATTGTTTTCTAGCTGTGATAAGTTAATAGAAGAAATGCAGACAATTTTATTAAAACATTTTCTGCGCAAATATATAAAATGTTTATTTCTGTATTGTGTAACTCAATTAAATTAAATATAAAATATCACAATTCAGGTGAAACAATATTTTTGATTAAATTAATAATTATATAACTGCACCGACTGAATCAATTAATTCTGAAGCAATATACTAATTGATTACATTATATACACATAATTACATTATAATAACTCGCCGACAAAATTTATTTTAACGCAAGTTAAACTGTATTATTCTTTATGGATCTGTCTAGGAGGTAACAGGAATATAAACGTATAATAGAAGTGATGAGTCAACATCCCATAATTTTGTTAGCAGAAGCAGATTTCCCACAAGGTTGTCTTGTTGAAAACGGCAATTGTTAAACGAGTGCAATGTTCTATTTATACAAGATGCAATATTTCTCAACTAAACAATTTATCACCAAACACATTTTTTTTTAAATAAATGTTA
Organism: Tachinus rufipes; assembly: GCA_963932245.1. NCBI lineage: Eukaryota > Metazoa > Arthropoda > Insecta > Coleoptera > Staphylinidae > Tachinus > Tachinus rufipes. The sequence continues at coordinate 114,487,038 of OZ010741.1, read as the reverse complement.
ACCTTTAATTTCTTTAAACTGCATTTAAAATTTACTGCTGATAAAATAATTTAAGACATTAAAACAAATGTTTCGCGGTGTTTCTATTTGAATTAAAAGAATTTCAAATCAACTAGATAAATATCATTGGATTTGATTTCAGTTTGTCACGATTTACAAATCTCGTTGCAATAGTAGCAGCAATAAAAGTATTACATTTTAAATCAGACTGATATAAAAAATTACTTTGAACTTTTGCAAACGGCATGCATGAACAGTGCAATGGAAATCAAATTTAATCAAGATTTTAATTAAATGAATCCAGTGAAATGCATTCACTGGACATCTATTATTTTCAGTTCTCAATTAATTTGAAGTAATTGTGCATGGATGCTATGTTATTAGCACAGAAGTTACAAACAATGTACCAACTCATGTGCGTATTAATAAACTATTACTCTAATCAATTTACAAATTCTTGGAAATTTAAATCTATGTGAGTTATATTTGATTAAAGCAGCCATAATTTAATTTATATGGTTTGATTGATCTAAATGTATCTGTATAATAAATTGTTCAAATGAATTGATCAAAGAACATGCTTATTTGAAATTAATTAATAGTTTCCATTGACAAAATAATATAAAGCAACTTCCCAAATACCACCGTTAAAGAATTGAACTGTTTTAATCCTTCAAAACAGTTCTATAATACCGTAGTTACGTATTCTTTATTATGTCAATCAATTTCTATAAACAAAAAAAGCATTAGTAGTGTAGTCATAGATATAGTGTCTTTACAATATGGGCTTAAATTATCTCAGCGGATTATTTCATTAACAACCGTATGGGAGAGGGGGGGGAAAGCAATTATCATATACCTGGAAGCTATTTAGCTCGTAGTATTCAATACTAAATAGCTTCTAGGTATAATACAAACATAATTGCCTTCTCGAGGCGGTTGGTAATAAAAAAATGCTCAAAAATAATTTTAGCCCATGTCGTAAAGACACTATATAGCTACACTGTAATAGATCAGGTGAGTAAGATAAACTATAGTATAATCACAGCTTCCAAAAACCGTTAGATTAATAGCTCTCTGTGCGCATTGTAAGAATGAAGTGGTGATAAAAACTGTTAACCTTATGTTTAATAAATACATAAAACAACCAACAAAAACCACAAAAAAAAACCATCAAATAAAAAAAAGCCATAAACATCAATGAAAACCAAGTCAAGCCCTTAATCGATTCGAGGGTAAGCCAAAACTTTAATCGCCTCCGCTTACTCAAGTTAGTCAAAGTGCAAATATCAAATAGAAGAGTTAGACAGGCCAATCCAAAGATAACCGTGCAGATTGGCAATCAATGCGAGTTCAATACCTTCACTATCACCCCCAATGGTTAGAAGTCCAAGATAAATTAAAGATTAAAGTCCCACATACTCGTTCCCAAATCAGACCCGACTAGAAAACCTTCTTCAAGAATTCCACATCGTATTCAGCAAAAATTTTGTACCAACAGCCAACAAAACAGTCACTGATCAGATTGATCTCTTGGATAAGACCCCGGAACAAACCTCAAGATATACACACAACGCTCGCTAGAAGGCTGAAACCTTCAAACAGATCTATAAATTACTCCCAAACGGAATCATTAAGCAAAGTAGTAACAGATACTGTGCCCAGTAGTGCTGATAAACAAATAGAATGTCAACCTGCGCTTTTTCACCGGACTACCCAAAATTGAATATAGTAACAAAAACCAAATCAGCTCTGCTTTAATGATCCAGTTGACCCTCAAAGACTTTAGAAGTGCCCGGTGGTTCACTAAACTTAACTACCGAATACAGACAAATGCCAATAGAAAACAGCCAGAAGCCATACCTTGTCTTTGGGGCCCCTGATGGAGCCATTTCACCGTGATGTAGTTTAGATTAAAGAACGCGTTGGCCATTTTCAAAAAATTATGTCTAAAATATTGAACAAACTTCTAGGTATCATTGTTGTTGTCTGCATGATGACGGGCTTACTTTTCGAAGAGCACCTGTAGTGAATATGCTTACCGTGATTTTCCGAGTAAGTCCGTCATTCAGGCAAACCAACATTATGGTATCTCCGAAAAAATCTAAAAAAGCTGCAATACAAAATGTCCAAGTGCAAAATCGGAACCAACACCTGAGACATCAAGTTAGCGCTAAGAACAACCAACCTCTATCCCATGATGACGCTACTATCCGAAACCAAAGCCGCACCAAGAAGTAACTTTGCCGATTCATAGGCATTTGACACATGGGTAAAAAAAACGTTACGAGATTCCGATGACTAGCCTAGTTTGTATAGATTAAAACCAAAGAATTAGCATTCAAAGCCGCAAAACCAATTCTGGATCAACTTCTCTAACTGGTTAGACCCCAATCACACCAATTATCTGATGATGCAGGTAACTTGGAACTTAGAGCCGTATTGTTGTAAGAAGAAAACAAACAGTATCAAACAAATTAGAATGTATATGTAATCGTGTGGGCAATCAAAAATTTATGCGCATATTTGAAAGACAAACCATTTACCTTCAAGACCAAGAGTAGTCTTGTTAAACAATTCGGTAGACGCCAAAGTCAAACTTACCAGGTGGTTACTTCTTCTGCAGGCGTTTGCCTTCTTTACTGTCAAACGGGGTGCGTGCAAAGTTCCAATATCTTCCCAGACGTACTATCGAAAAACGAAAGATAAAGTACCACCGAAAAACAGCAAGTACAGAAGATCAATGTTCAGCAACTTCAGTTGCCAGCACCTACTCATCGCACAAAAATCCCATTGGCAAAATAGTAGACAAAAGAAAATGTGACAAAAAAAACTGTTTCGCACCTCCGCCGGTTGGAAACAACTATCCGTGCTCCCTCACGATCGACGCTGCCTGACATGCTCCCGCACAATACACAACAACCTAAAACCTGAGAAAACAAGTAGCTATAGATTTATTAGACCCTTCGACCTGTCACGGAAATGGAGTGGTTCGAACCATCTTGAACCTGTACACGCGTTTGGTGTAGGCCGTGTCCACGTCATCCGCTAGAAGAGCTACCGTTCAGGCGCTGTAAAACCATCTAATAGATCAAGGTCTGAAAACAAACCCGGTAAACCTACGCATGTAAAACTTAAGAAGCCCATCTGCACGATCCTCGAAAACAGTAGGACAAATTCCTACCACTTGGGGTGTACCACAACAACAAGAAGACCAACGCCACCTTTAAATAAATCACGAGTAAACTTCTTCTTTTCACAAATTGTCGAAAATCAAGATGCCTCAATCAAAGAATTACCTGATCTAGACCAGAGCTAATGGTTTCGTCAACCAGTCCATGTCGTTCATTACCAGCACCATCACAACAGTTACTAGGTAGAAGATCACCTCACCGAGCACCTACCAAACTCCTCTTGAATAACCTCCAGCCTATCAATCAATAAAAAGAAAAGATGGAACCTACAACTGATCAGGAATAAGAATATAAAAAGCCAACAAACTCAGTAAATACAAAACCCACTAGAAGCAGTTGAGCAGAAGAATCTTAAACTTTTCCACTGAGAAAATGCTACACCGCACCGTGTAATACAAACCGACTAAAACAAATTGTAAACGACAACCTCGCCCATCAAATGACTACAGCAAATGTTGTAAATCTTAATCTACACGCGTTCAAAGCCATAGCACCAACTGCTCTTAGTCTGTGGACATAACAAAAAAATTTGTTCCGATCATTGCATCGTATTCTCGCTCATTGCTCAGCGTTCCCACCCTGAAACACTAGAGCTTCAATCCTAAAAATATACAAATACGCGATGATCGGAGCAATGAGCGAGAGTAACAAAGTTCAAGTTTTCCAGTGTCAAAGCGCATTATGATGAGCAAAGGTACAATGCTATAGTCAAAGCAAAGGTCCCCGTTGTGTCTGCTCACTTAAGAGTCACTACTCAGAACAAACACAATTGCATCTGGGTGAGAAAGGAGAATTGAACACAGAGAAACTCGCTCGACCAGTAAATCACCATCGACCATAAAGATCATCTCACACTTCGGCACCGAGAACCACACAACCACCGACGCCTTCTTCATACTATTAACCCGTAGACACACAACCATCCAAAAACAAACAGAAGAAACTCAAGAAATCTCTGCATGTTCCAGCAAAAACCTATTAGCCAAAGTTGGTGGACAAACATCATTTCCGATAAATTTCGGCCTTAACGGGCCGGGCCGCCCCAAGTCTTGGTGACGTTAACAAAGACGTCTTTACTATACAAAAGACCCACTTGCAAAAAAATATGTTAAAGTCAATCTCTTTGTGACCAATTTTATCATTTTGAGTTTTTTTGGTGCTCTTTTGAAGCGTATTTTGTCGGGTCTTGCAACATTACACAAAACTTCAAATTTAACGACAATGTCCACTCACTCGCCCATATCCAAATTCAGTGCCTTATTATAAAAGATATTCCAAATCCACATTAATAGTCCTAGGCCAAACACCGCCGATCAGCGCACAATAAGCTTAAACTTGCCCATCCTTGACGAGACCTTGAATTAAAAAAACTTGGGGACTGTAGTAAGTAATGTTAGGAATTACTATAAGAGGCATAAGACTAAGTAAGGAAACCAAAAACGGAACATCAAAATAAATAAATATAAAACCAAGAGTTGTTCCTATTTCATATATCGCCCACTTCTACTTGGCTATACACAGTAGAAGCAACTCGAGTGCCAGTAAAGCTGTCCTCGTAAATATGATCAATTTCATTTATTAATTTAGAAATAATTAAGTTATAATTTGACAAATTTATTCAAAATTAATTGACGGTTTCCGTTGGCAAAATAATTTGTATATAAAATGGATTTACATTAAAATCATTAGTACACATTTTAAGGTTAACATTAATTATCCAAGAAACATATAAATTAAATAAGCAGAACGCACATCCTCGTAATAATATAAAAATTAACACTAAATTGAAGGTTGAATGAACTCTTGCAAGGTAAAAAAACGCAAGTCCAAGTGCCAAATCAGTAAGTTTCCTGTAATTTTATGTGAATTACTGTATTTTGTTGTTTAAGCAAATCTTTTATTTAATAGGCTATAACAATGAAAAACATTTAAGTGTCCATTCATCATTAATAGAAAATTAGTTACCAATTGAGACGAACGTTTCCTATCCTTTTAAAATATTATATTCATATTATTTCGCACATAATACAAAGATCATTTTTACGACGTACTAAAACATTGTATTGCAATTGTATAACAAATAATGTTACAGTCATCATCTAAGAAGGTTTTACATTTCAAAAACTTCCTCGTATTTTAATAAAGTGCACACAGCAATATTCTCTGAACTTACAAAATATCATGTTCCGTTGATTCCATACAATTTACTGTTAATATAAAAATATCTTATTAAGGAAGTGTTAGTAGAAAAGTCACTCAAGCACAATAAACTAACGGTATTAATAACAATCTAGTTTTATTATTGCAAAATTTGGATTACAACAATCATATGTAATCAAAATTACTATGTAGACAATTTTTTTCTATGAAATTGTTTATTTATTTAAAAATGCATAGTAGACTGAATATTTACATATCGGTTTACATTGAGTGAGGATATCGCGTGTCGTGTTTTATTTAAGTTTCAACTTGAACTCAGGAAAAGCATTTAAAATTAAAATGAGTAGTAACCAGATCGATCATGCGGCCAGACTACTGTATAAAAAATATGCTTATCAATCAATCAGTGTTGTGACGTTCTGTGTCCGACGAGTATCAATTACAACTTGTGTGATTGTAAATTATTAACATTTTTAATAATAAATCAATCACAAAATATGTAATTATAAAATAATTATTATTTTAGGCGTTGTAATTGTTTTAAAACTAATTGTTTTCCTGGTTTAAATCTACTACAAATAACAACTTCCTGGTTTGTTTATTGTGTAAGACATTTTATTATTCAGGCGATTGCATATAACCTCAAACCGTAAAATCAATCAACTATAACTTAAAATGGTGCATTTTAAATCATCCGACATCGATTAATCAGTCTTTAACCTGAATATGTTACTTTTACATTCAGCCAACATATTAGGAGTTATTAATTTTTCTACAACTTTTCGCTTTTAATTAAATTTAATTTCCCAATCTTCGTTTTATTACTAGCGTGCTAAGATTTAATCAAAATCAAGATTGGAATTTTTACAATTACTACGAAAATTTTGTTATAATATTTCTAGGTAATGATAAAATTTAAACGGGTTTAATAAGTAATCAATCTGTGTAAAGGTCGCATTTCAGAAATCTGTTTTCGTGCAACATTAACCCAGACAGAATGTGGTATTCACAGCCCTGACGCAAAGTTCATTAATTATTAATGTAATTTAACTTATATTTAGTGGTCAAATTAGGATTGTTTGAAGTAAAACACCTTTACAATAAATAGCGACGGCATTGATTTATTGGCATTCATGAAATTCGCTGTAATTTAATATAAAGGGCTATTATTATTATTAAAACTACAATGTAATTATAACGAACTAGAACAAAACCAGCTCAAAAATTACTCGCATTATTCGAGAGAAAGGTTCGTTATCGTATTCAAATGTCCCTTTTGCATAATTCAGAAAAGGTCTATATGGATGAAATAATGATAGATCACATTCGTTCAGCACAAATTTACATTCCGTTATACAAGGTTAGCCTTAATAATAGGTTTTTCAAATCGCCATAGCGGACATTTTTAACAAGTAAAACTCTTTAAAATAAAATATCCAATTGATAAATTGAATTAGAAAGAATCAGTTCATATATAATCTAATGAAGAAGAGTAATTTATATATTTGGTGCCTCTAAGGAGTCCATAGGTTAAACAAACATCTAAAAGTCCACTGGCAAAAAGTGCCATTGCGTTTCGACGGCGGTCCGTGCGATAACAAAACAAATTCCAAAAAAACTATGTAAAAATATGTTCCTCTGGAGAATACAAAAACTAGATACATTGTACGAGGGCTATTCAAAACTCAACATCCGCCTGATTTTTTTGCCATAGCAACTAAGCGCATGTGCAGTAGCATGATTAGAGATATCAAACATTTTTTAGACGGTCATTAAACGGTAATAATAGTAACAACATGTAAACGTAAATTGATCAACTCTCTTCTCTAGCAGTTTAACTGAAATATTGTTTAACCAAACAACTGCCTGCAGTCTGAAATTCGTTGCCTTAAAATTTCCATATTGCCACCAAATTAAAAATCCAAAGTTTCTGAACAAACAAAAAAGCTATCTGCTAGCAATTTCTTTGACAATATAGCAAAAGTTAGTGCCACAACACTTCATTGTAGATTAAGTATAATCATGTGTCGTCAACCAATCAAAAGTAAATGTCTTCGTATGTTTCAAATTGTACAATAAAATGAAGAATGCCAAATTCGTTGGTAAGCAGACCAGTACAAAGTTACAATATTTTATATAAACATTAATACAACATACAGGGTGAGGCAGAAAAGCCTCCTTAGTTTCAACCAATCAATGAAGAGTCCCGAAAGCAGGTAGATGGTAGTTTTACTCTTCGATCGGACAACAACGCTAATTTCAGTAGTGATCATGACTTGGTCGGGAAAGCAACTCAACTTTGTTGAGATATTTTTTAAAAACAAGGAAAGTGTGGTATCGACGTAGAAAGCCTTTCGCAGGCAGTTCCGTTTAGCTCGTCACGACATAGTTCCATACTCTAAAATCATTCGAAAATGGATTAGTAATGTAAAGAAAACGGGATTTGTACTTCGTAAAAAACCAGTTGGGCGCAGATGTTAGAGTCTCCAACGCGTTCTGCAAAGATACACGCAGCTGCCCTTGGGTTTTCGCACAGAACAATATAGCAAACTTTACATACAGACCTTAACTTACCCCTATAAGACGATAATTGTCAAAGAATTGAGCCCACAAGACTGCGTTAGACGTACAGATGCTTACAATGCAATCTAATAGCTGTGCCACCGGGCCCTTTTGTGTAGACTTCACAGCCCTAAAGTGACAGTTTGGTGCGCTGTGTTCTCTATAGGCATTATTGGGCTTTATTTTTTTTAAGAAAAAGAATCAAAAAAATTACGGCCCAAAATAGAAGAACATGATGAAGCCTTCCGGTGTCAAAAAGATGAAGCCACGGCCCATACTGCCAAGCGTTCTCGTAATCTTCTGCAAGAGCTCTTTCCTGGCCGACTGATCTCGTTAGAATGTTGTATCATTAGGGGTGATACAACATTCTAATCCCCGGATTTGATTCCTGCATTTTTTTTCTGTGGGGATTCTTCTAAAATAAAATGAGCTCGACCTTGAACTCTGGAAGCTCTGAAAGATGCATTTGAGAACGCAATCACCGGAATTTCTTTAAAATATGCTGGCAAGAGTGACCAAAAAATTCGAGGAACGCCTCAACATGTGTTGGGTGCTGCACCATAACCACCACTAGGCAGAAAAACCAAACAGAAAGTTTCCAACTACAAGTCGAGACCTATGTCGATTCGCAGACGGAGATGATCCAAGTCAGCCATGCACCACTATCTATTATCCAAGTGAAAAATATCATTGTAAAAAACATGAATTGGATTCACGAGCGGTTGATAAAACACAGAAATGCTAGCCACTCTTATGCAATACAGCTATAAAACAGTAACTTCTACTGCAAACGCAGATTAGCCTTCAATGCCAACAACTACTTGATGCTACAGTGCCGCCCTGAAAAAAAAAACCGCTGAAATGGAAGTAGAAACCTAAAACAGCCAAGAAATTCCGGATCGATTTGCAATCAGCTCTACGGACGCACGCAAATCCATCGGTGCCAGACTAAAAACCACCAAAACGTACAAACGCTTACTCTAGCCTGAGAAACAACAAAGACGATGAATCCCAGATCTACGATTTCAAATTAACCGACGTAAACGTAGTGGATTACAAAGTGGCAGAAGCGTTGTACTTAGAAATGACAACGACAAAGAACAAACGCTGTTGCATTGTTGAGAACAGAAACTGTTTCACAACTGAAGTCACCTTGCCAAACATGACGGAAGAAAATACACCGGAGGTGATAATAGAAGGTTGCCAAGTTACTCACAATCAAAGCGCAACTAGCAAAACCCTGACTAAAAACATCCTAAGTACTTGAGATTAGTGGCGGGTACATTGGCAAGTATGAGAAAAAAATGAAGCAAAGCACACCCAGTGCACATTATCACAGAAGTATATACGTAAACCTTACATTGTGTTACGCCATCTGGACAAGAAATGTGATTACCGCCGCCAAAAGCTACCGGTACAACAACAATCTATCAATCGGCACACGCGCAAAAAGATTTGCAATGGAACTTCGCACCATGTAGTTTCAAATAAAAACCTCTTTCGCAAATTCCTAGGTTTTTTAATTCCGCGACTTATAACAGAATCCGTTGCAAGTACTCTTTTGCACTATTACCATTCCCCAACAATAGTGCTATAGACTAAATTTTACATTAAATCTGGATGACGTGCCAAAAACATTTTTGCAAATAAAACAAATTAAAAGAATTAGTTCAACAGTTTCGCGGCAGCATTCGTAGACACCTCATCGTTACTGGAGACAAAAACTATACGTTTAACAAACACAATAATACAAACAAAAAAGTAAACCGTGATCTTCATCTCCGAGATCAACATCCAAGAGCATACTCACTCCTTGCACTTGTGACGGCTGAAGATCTTTTACAAAAACCCGAACCAGTAACTCTTAATCAGTTCCACAGAAGCATATTCTAAAAACACCCTAACACTATGTCCCTGCAAACAACCACGCACCAATTTAACGACAACGACCTTAAACGAGAACTGATACCAACAATTCATGGATGCAAATTTTACTCTAAAAACTGTCCAGCTTCTCTAAACATCTGAACGAGCAGATATTCGTACTAACGCGGCACACTCGCTCAGTAGCATCGCCATTGGAATCGCCTTTCTAGGAAACCACTTGGTTGAGTCTTGTGCCAACTTAACGCTTATGCACCACGCAACCTTTGATTGCACCTGGGGTCCCTAAACCAAAGAGAGCTCAACCAGCTGATTACAACCAACCACACAAAGGCTTTCCCGCTGGCATTGCACACCTTGACATCTGGAATCATTAAACAATCAATGCCCCCAAGCGTCTCCGCACCTGAAGGAGATCTCCAGAAAGTAGGCCGTAATAAAGTAAAACCCACACCTAACAACCCAAAATAAGATTCCACAATACGCAACGGAGAATTTGATACGTCTCACAAACATCATCTCCAGCTTGCGGATTGTCTTATAGACAAAAGCAAGATAACAGAGCAAATCAACTAAAAAAATTTAAAGATAAAGTTAAATTTAAATAAAGGTCTGACTGACAAATCAGCTTCAAAACTAATCATTTTTAATTCAATAAACCAACGTCTGGCTACCCTAGCGGAGCTGTTCCTGGACTACAATTACAAGTCTTAAATAGTGTTATGTTAAAATTGTTTGGCTAAAATGCGCACCTGGTCCGTCCTTTTTATAGACCACAAGACAACACACATGTGACTGTCAAGAGTAACGAGTTGACCAATGCTAATTTGTCTTCAAAGCACAATGAAATATAAGTATTGCTATAAGAGAAAATTAATTCCAATCAAAGTTTCACTAAGAACAATGAAATCACTCATAAAACTGAAGAGATGCACTCCGATCGATGAGTAATCCGATTCTGAACGCTAAAAGCCAATGACAAATCAGCAGCGATCAGAATAGACCTTGGATCAGGCAACCATATAATAATTTGTAGACAAGACTTTTCACTATTGAACAATGCAGAAATGAAAAAGATAGAAATAATTAAATAGCTAAAAGCTATGTCAATTTGGTAAATACCATCGACGGTCGAAGTCTAAGTAGTTAAAATTATAACAAAAAAAACTAAATGGTTTCAAGATTTATACAAATAGAAAAAATTCTTACACGAGACCCATAACGTTTTAAGAATGTTGAAATTGTACGTATTGTGATAAGAAAAATGTTGTCATATTTTAGCTACATAATAGAAGTATATTGCAACTACTATTTCAAGGATACCAGTGCTAACACTCCGCACTTGTCAATCGCATCACAATCAAATCGCAATGACGTCAATTCGATTGCAATGTGATCGACATGGCATTGTCAGCCTTAGCCTGCGTTACTAGTTAAAGTCCGCAAAATCAAATGCAACATTTTACTAATTGATACCAATTTTTCAGCATAGATAGAAAGCAACTCTTTTCAGTAAGTCTTTTTGTGTTTAATTAGAACTCATCGTCAAAACTAATTCGATATCGAAAAAATTACATAAAATCAATCAAGCCTATGTAAAAAAATTATTCATAAAAAAATCTATTTACGGATCGCAATAGGTAAATTTATTATTATTAATCTCATAATATTATATTATGACTAGTATCATGTTTGAATAATAATATTAAACTAATATTTATAAACAAGATACGAATATGAAATAGAACAGCAAGCTCATATAACAAGTCATTCTTGGAATTAATAATGCAATGTACAACTACTCAAACAGTTTGTTATTATATTTGACCAAATTAGGTATACTCTTCATCCATAAAAACTATACTGAGATAATATTTTATAAGACGCTATAAAGATATGTAATAATCAGACGAAAGTAAATATTGACATTTAAATCAACTTCTATTTTTTTGTTAATGTAATTTAGACTGAATAAACAGCGCAAAGTGCTAAAAGTTAAAAATAAAACACACACACACAGGTTTAATTAGTGTAAACAGAGTAATGAATCACTATATAAATCGCTAAAATATTTATAAACGGATAAAATTTATCACATTATCGTCTAAAACTTACACAATTTTATTGCGAAATCAAATATAAATATCATTTCACACTTTAAATTTGTTGCAATATTTATAATATTGTTATTTGATTGTTATTATAAGCAAATTAGGTGAAACCTGAAAATGTAAAAAGAAACTCGGAACGATTGCTCCAAAAGTTAAACATTTTAATTATACCATGTAAATATTATTTTTAAATTGCAATTTGATTTAAAAGGAAAGTTAATGATAATGATCTAGTTTTATGTAACTATTTCCATTAAATTATTTATTAAAGTATATTACATACATTTTTCTTCTAAAGATGAGAATTGTGGAAATATGAAAAAAAAACCACAATACTAGAAAGTTGCAAATGATAAACATCACTTTGTGTGTAACTCGGTTAAAATGATTTTAATGTTTTTATTTATTTATAATTGCAAAGACGAAATGGGCGTTGAAAGAAGAGAAAGGTGTTACCATATCTTAATACTATAACTGTGATGGATTGCTCAGGTAATCTTAAACAATCTATTATGTTATAGGCGTGATGAGAAATGTATTCATAAATTATTATTACTGCAGCCTACAGCGAATAATTCCGTATGAATAATTTTACGTTGACATTGAAAAAAAAACTACATAATGTCTTCATCATTTCTAGCGCTTTTTATTCGAAACTATGTGCCAATAAGGTAAGAAATGCATTTAAAAAACATGTTCTGAACAAGTAGTACTGATGGGTTCTATAGTCAAATTTACTCAGAAACGTAATAGCTTGACAATCTTACCCCATTACAGATTCATTACATTAAATTCGGCTTACATCTGTTTGAGTAATGTAAGATAACGAGCCAACGGGAACGCGCACGCCGGGTGCTCATACACTTCGGATGCAGTGCAGACCGTTCGGGCGGCGCCGTCTGTCGCGCGTTGCATGGTGCCCATACATGGACAACGAAAGCGCGCGAAGGGTGCCCATACACTTCAGAGTATAAATGCCAATTTATTTTTAACACATAGCTTGAATATAGACAAAACAAGTTCAAGCTACTAATAGAGTATTTGCAATTGCCAAAAAGCAAAGAACAAACTAAATACTCAAAAGTTATGGCAATCTTGGCAGAAACGTGATCGGCAAAGGGCGTTTCACCGCCAGCTTCAAGGCCACAACACCATCTCTGCTTCCACCAAACCAGAATAATCAGTGTCGGGTCAAGATCAGTTGATGCATAACCTCCCAACAACCTCCGCCGAGGCCTCTTGGTACTCTGATAACCACTGCCCAATTTGAGTAAATTTCTCAAAAAGATCGAACGTCAACTACTCGATTTGTAAATTAACTTCTTCTGTACTAACAATTCCTGAATTTCCAGTGTAAGCAGCAACTCTCGCAAACTCCAAAATCTGCCAACCAGCTATATCACAGTAGCTCTTTGCACAAAACCAGCAACACCAAATCTGCAGGTGCACAATCTAGCCAACCCAAGAGAGCACCTAAAACTAGCAGACGTCAACTATCACCATTTGCCATACATGGTTCCTTCCCTACTGGGCGTGAACCTACAACCCTAAGAGGAAAAACAATCGGGGCAGCACCTGAATGACCTTAACCTGTTCTCAGGTGCCCACATTTGGAAAAAACCACATCCCCAAAACAAAAAAAACGTCGCTAGCAAAAACAGAGACAAAACCAAGCAGTCGTCAATACCTACGCAACAACACCTAGAACCTGTAAACCCAAGCGCGCTAAGAAAGACAGAAGAGCCGCAAGGTGTAGTGTGTAGTGTATATAAATACAAAAATAAAAGCATGATTGAGAGTAACAAGCTAAGATCCAGTGTCCCCAAAAAAACTATCTGGTACACAGATGCGGCCAAAAATCAGTATGGCACCGAGTCTGGAATATACAAGTACAGGGTCCATTATAAAAGTAATGCGCATTATCTATTGAAAAATAGATTTATTGATCGTACTGGTACAAATGCTTAAAACTTTTCTCCCCCCGCATCAATACACTTTTGGAGACGTGTCTGCTACGCCTGAAGGCACCCTGAAACTCCTCGACAGGAATGTTTTTTAAAAACCATGTAACATGCTTTTGAATGCTTTCCATGAACTTCCAATGCTTTTCTTTCAGCTCTCTCTTCAGTAGGGAAAACAAAAAGAACCCTCACGGAGCCTAATCGGGATTGTTCTTGGAACTGCTCTGCCTTTTCGGTTCTGAGTCGTACTCGAACATTCAGGATTCGTCTCTGGTTACGACAGAGTTAAGAAAGTCCGGCTCATTTTGAATCAAATCCAAAAGTTCATGACAGCGCAAAATTGCGCCGTGTTACAAAGTCAAAAAACACACTTCACGCGGAGACACGTCTTTCCAAAAAGAACAGTGGGAGCAAATTGGCGACCGTCTGCGTTGGAAAGGCAGATCTTCCAGCACATTTCCTGACCGGTTTTACTGGGCTGGGATAGATAGTCGCGTCACAATAAAATCATGCGCATTACTTTCATATAGACCCTGTACAAAAAGCAAGAAAAGCAAGAAAAGCAAGAAAAGCAAACTACAGTACCTCTGCCTGGGCAAATATGCCTCGGGTTCTTGCTGACGGAGGTGGCAGCCAACAAGTAGTGCGCCAAGGACATGATTGAGACGGGACTATACCATAAAAGACCAATAACCATTATGTTATGTTTATGGTGTGTCTAAAAGCAGTAGCCACAATCTGCAGCGTCCGCCTAGTCAGGATACCAAAAAAAAAAACAAAAGATAAAAAAATGACATGGCAAATCAACTCGCCAAAGAGACAGCAAAAAGAGCACTAACTGGACCAAAACCTGCTTTCAAATATCCCATATAAAACCGACAAAAAATCGCAGCGGACTTGTAAAATACTATATAAAATTGACTCAAGAATATTCTTAAATAAATCAAATTAGACTGCAAAGACTGATAACCGGACAATGTGGTCTTAAAAGCATATGTACAGAATACATTCCCTATACCGCGGATGTATGGAAGATAAGACTACGCTACAATTGCTGAGTGAATGCAAAGCTTATAAACTGCAAAGTACAGCCTCCTTTGGCAAACACAACCTAACCGAAGTAGAGCTGAAAGTAATCGCGTGACATAAGATTCTGGAGTTCATCAAGACAGAACTGCTAAAGAAATAAAACATCAGAGAAGTACAACAGATCCAGCAAGACCGCAGTGCAAAAGACGCTCGAACAAAGAAAGGAAAACAAGTAAAGTTTTTGTCAGTAAAACTACACTACTGGACAGTACAAGTTGCAGAATAAAAGAATTTCCCCTACCCACGCAAAAAAGAATCAACCCGTAGGGTCACACTTAGATTTGGTTTTGTTAAGTCTACGTAAAAAAAAAGAATCTGCAGCGTAGAGAACAAAATTTAGGCAAAATTGAGTACTAGTTTACCCAGATTCTGACCAAACATTTTAACAGTAGCGCAAGAAAATAAACAGATGTAGTATCGTTACAAAACGTAACAATGCAGATGACCCGCTGGCAATAAACCCTAATGATCAAAGCAAAGAACTCGATGAAAAAACATCTTCGACAAACCGTCAAATCATTAGTCAAATTCGCAACTAAAGTGTAATCCACAAAGAACAAAGACGACCAAGCATGAGTTACATAGTAGGCTCAATAACATTATAGAAAGTCTGACCAAAGCAAAATGTGAATGTTATATTGAAGCAATGCTCAAAGCAAATTTGTGTGATATACTTAGAGGGTAGTAACACCTCGTAGAATAATTTCCATTTCCTCATCCACAAAGCAAATGTTAGATCTGGTTAGGTTAAAGCCTTCTGTACAGGGTGACCAACTTTTGTCAGGAAAAAAGATTATAAACAATAAAAAATCCAATTTATTTTTAAATCTCAAAACATACATACATACAGTGTTAGTCAAAATTACCGGAACACCTAAATAGTTCTCCAACAGTAAAAAAGTCGAAAAAGTTTCAAACAAAAGTTTTTTTGGTTTTAAATAAAATATTTTATAAAAATATTTTTAATATACAGAGTGTCCATTTTATTATGAAAATTTAGAAAACTATTTTTAAATGAAACACCCTGTATATTTTTACATTTTTTGATTCTAAAAGTAATTCTGAGTATTTTTTGTAAAAATATATTTTTTTAAATGCACTATTTTTGAGTTGTGTTATGTTATGTAATCAATTAATTCAAACTCCAACTAAAGAACATTTTCCCACAAACAAACGGTCGCACGGCTAAATTTAGAAACGGTTTTGTTAGATATCTGCCGCATGCGCATGCAAATGTAGCACAGAGTTAGAAACTTGCCCAGTTTATATAAATAAATTTAATAAAAACCGGTAATTTTAGAACTCATTAAAAAAAAGTATATTTTTGGATATTTTTTAGTTAAAAAGAGTAAAGAGCATATGAGCTTCAAAAAGAGTATACTGTCTTAAAAAAGAGTATGTCTGGTCAGTCTGCTTCTGTGCACGTCCAGTTGAACAAGAATGAGTATCAAAAAGTCTAGCTAATTGATAGTCACAGTACTGATATGTATATCCTTCTCCTCCAACGTAGAGCAAAATATCCTCAAGTACGTCTCAAACGCAATAACTGTCCATTAACAAAGTTCGCCATTTTACCAAAAACAGGCTCCGAACTGAGCATTAAAAAATAAATAGTCAATTTAACCCCGAGTTTTCAAAAGATTTGACATAATAAATTCTACTAAAATATAAGAAAAAATTACATCACATTACCTACTCTAAATTAGAATTCCACATTAAAAAAGCATCAAAACTGTTCCAATGTTCTTAAACGTGTAAAATAATTGGTCGCCATTATCTTATAAGCACGAAAAGCACTAAAAGAAAATCCATATTTTAATAAAACCATTACATCGATCGTGATGGTTTATAAAACTTCAGACATATAAATGCATCAGATATGGAATTTAAATGTCAGTAAATACATAAAAATTCAGTCATCCAGAAGCATATTTTGGGTCATAATTAGATATCTGAATATCTCAACTTATTAAGCTACTTTTTGTTTACAATTTTAATCAAATCAAATAAATACAAACATAAAAGCGCACGCACACAAGATAAAAACATAATTAATATATTATTTTGAAAAAAATACCGTTTGCGATCGAGCTCTAAATAATTGTATTATTACAGTTGCCTAGTTAGTTAGATTGGATGATTGCATTTTGATGCTCATTAAATTAAAAGTAGAAAAATAAAATTTATGATAAATATATACTAACAGTAAAAAAATAACAAGCAAGAATAGAAAATATATTCCATACATGTCTAGGCCGTAAAGTACAGTTAGGTGGTTGTAGTGCAACGATACATAAGACGAAGGGAGTTTTGTAATTGACGATAATGCGCTTGGGGTATAGTTATAATTTAGATGGTGTTGAATAATTAAATAAAAATAAGTAGCCTCTACGAACATAAATTTATGGGGGAAAGATGTTTCGCACTTTTATCCAACACAGTGATTTTACAAGAGACGTTTTTCCCCTATAGAAATATAACAAGAAGGCGTGCTCAAGTTCTATTATCATTATTTTCCTTTGCCGTTACTTCGAAGCCAAAAATATAACGGAGATTAAGAGTACCACAATTGTCGTCCACTTTGATAAATATTGTGTTATCAACCACACCGTGACCCAGATTTTCCACAAATTTACTAGTTTTATCAACAAAACATAATTATACTTATATTACCATTAGTAACACATTTAACAACGTTTTGCGTGTTGTAATTACTAGTAATTTCGATCGTTTGCTTAATGTAATATTAAATAATGTATTGTTTTAATATTTATGTCGTAGTTGCATGTTGTTTGCACGTACATATCTATCTCAGCCCCACACTACCCCGTCGGACATTTTACCATTGATCAATGACGTTTCGAATGAAAATTGTACTAAAATACTACCACACAAAGGTACTAACGAAATGCTTACACTAGACGTTTAAATGAAATCGATTAGTTTGTCACGACATTAATTATTCACCATGGGCGGTGGCGGAAACCAAGCCACATCAGCAATTTAAGCACAACAAAATAAAATATTCTTGAAAAATCGAATCGAAAATGTGTTTTTCTACTTTTCTACAAAGTGGAACAATGTCAAAACATTTGTATACGACCAAAATAACTAAATAATTGGCTTTATTTTTAGTTATGAAAGAATGTCTGTTTTACTTACTTTATATTGTGGCTCTTTTACAATTCCTTTCAATGATTGAAATGTAATTTAAAATGTAATAAACCAATAAATCAATTATAATTATATTAATCGTAAACGTGTCAGCAACATAAATATACATTAATGTAATAATGTACAGCATAAATTAATAAATAATTTTTATTAGACATAAATTTCTTATATAACAAGAAACATATTAACCATATATACAAAGTCTAGCTGTCAAGTAGTGCACCCTAACCCCAGTCTAAGATCCATAATAAATGAATTCTTATCAAAATTACAACCAAACTATCAATAATATTCACAACCAGACAGTAAGTGTAAAGCACAAAATACAACTAATTATGTTCATGCCGCCAGACGCAAGCATCAAAGGGATTCATAATCTCTGCAAGGGCAGTTTCATTAGATTCGACTAAATCTAATAAATACGAAGTTTGGTCCCCCATATATAGTTGACAAACTAGCAGAATTCCACAGGTTGATAGTAAACTGCAGCACGTATTACAATTTGAATATATTGTTGAAGAAGCCTTAAAATATTATACGAGAAATGTTTAATTTTAGTGAGCTTAACTACAAAATACTTCAATCAAAATTTTAATGATATTTTTAACATAACCTCTCTTTATATAAATGCATTTCCATTAAGTATATTCTGAAATGCACTAAAATATAAGCGTAAAAAAATTATAATATATAGTCTATTCAATCCCAAGGTAGAGCGCAGAAATGCAAATATTGATTCATGGTAAGCTGCACTGACGAATTACATCCACACAATATAGGTATAGGATAAACATACAACGCATAGATGCTAAAATCTATCAAAAAAATCCACTGTAGCTATGCACGTAAAAAAATCCGCGCTCCATCTTGCAATTGAATAGACTATAGAAAATTCTACAAACAACTTCAAACGGCAAAAAAAGTTTTTAGAAAAGCAAACAAGCTTGTAGAAAGTACAATAGTTATATACAGTCTATGAAACTATACAAAAATTAATCAAGCTTGTGTTAAAAAAAAAAGAAAATACCAATGATTGTTTTTGGCACATACCATAATCACTTTCCAAAAAATGAGATTAAGTGCTTTCTCTAATTACAGTAAGAAGTAAATTAAGATCTTTAAAATATTTCACAAAACAGACTAATGACATTTGTGAAAACTATTAAGTACTCAAAAACACCTGAGAATTTGTCCTTAAAATCAAACATTAATCTCATTATTGGCTTCCAACAGAATATGCCCATAAAACCAAACGTACAAAACTGAAGACGTTCAAAATATCCTCCTTCCGAAATACAATAAGCTTTAAACAAAAACAAAAAAACGCACATCAACTTTTCCATATCATCCTAGATAAAACGAGTAAGCTCAACATAAAACAGATTAACTTTTAACTAATAGAACCTATAAAACCTCGAGTATAAAAATCAAAAATCAGACCAATAATTGCAAATACCAAAAGACTGCTAAAACATAAAAAACTGCTACCCAGAACAACAAAATTGCGTCAGCCTGGGATCATATTCAATTTCTTAAGTCGTCACATCCTGTGTCTCATATATTCCGTCAAAATCGAGTGAGATGCAGTACTTATATATCTCAATTATCATTAAGAATTGGAACATATGATCATGTGATCGTTTTTGTTCAAAATAAGCGTTTCAGCGTATACACGCCACTGCTGACGCAGCCTCTTCTGTGCCCGTAATGCTGGCAACTTACATTACGAGTGGACCTACAGTTTTAAGTGGATTCCAAACTACTGGAGAGATTATTTATGTACTAAGAAGCAGAAAAGAATCTTAATAATGAAACCCCAAGCTAACAAGAAAGAATTTGAAATGATTTCAGTTGTCAGGTTCAAACCCACGATATTTTGTGTAGCATTTGGATGCAACTCTCTCCCCTTCTAAACAATACTATATCATATTACAGTATGTACAATTCCTCCTAAAGCACACTGTATAATAATTATTCACACATAAACCAAGAGGATCTTGCAGGTACGAAGAAGTACACTGAGATAGAGATTTTAGTCATTAAGGTACTTCATAACTGTCCGAGATTATTCATACACACAAAAACCCAAAAGTTTGTAGTCACTAATGTACTTCATAATTCTCAGAGATTATTCATTCACACATAGACCCAAGAGTGTGTGTCAAACAATGTACACTGGCATCAACGAGGTACTTGACCGTTGGAGCATGCTAAATTCTCTGCCAGAGTTAAGAGTTGTACTAAGATCTAAAATATTGTTATTCAGACACTGGCATTAAAAGCGTTAGGAATGTGTGTTAACACCTTTTATGTTAATAGCATGCTATGCACTGGCATTTAAAGCCTTCAGGTGGCACACCAACTGCAAAAGATTGTTATGCTTACACTGGTAAGGCATCGAGGTTGTATGCAGAACAATAGTAAAAAGACAAGTGTATGTGGGAGATTGTGTTGGTTAAGTTACTGTAAGCAGAATTCTTATGAATACTTGGGTGTTATAGTATAAGGTGCAGCGCCAAACCTTAAAAAGTCTATAATCAAAAAAAATTATATTGATCGTTTTAATCATAAATAAAAAATTAAAGTTAAAAAAAAATGTCTGGCAAGTGACTTCCCTCATTATCAATAAACTGAGTTAATTGGATTCTAAAGTTCCCATCCAACTCTGTCGAGCATATTATAGATATGCAGGCTATTGCTTGTCAAATATTCTCCTTCAAGCAGTCTAACGTCCTCGGATGATCGGTGTAAACAATAGATTTCAGATATCCCCATAAAAAAGTCGACTAAACCAAGCAAGCGCGCCGGCCACGGAAAATCACCCCTCAAAGAGATCAGATGCCCAGGAAAGTTTCCTTCATCTTGTTGGAACCACACATCCCTAACATCAATTTCTGCAAGATTAGACAGAAGAAAAGAAGATCTTATTCTCAGCAATGCTCACCACCAATGAATTACACGTTTCAGATAAAAGGACCACACAAAAAGTTCTCTGAGATGGTTATCACGTGTTTTGATTATTTAAGCACCCAGACAAGTGTGTTTCGTCACTAAAAAACACAAGCGCGTTGTAAGGCAAGTTTTCAAGCAACGCTTCATATTCATTTTGCCGAGCAACAAAATCATAATAAGTGACTTCAGTTGTGGTGCACCCACATCCAACTTGTCTGCGAGGAAATAAAAATCATGAGAAAAATTTGCATCAGAACAATCGGCTGCTAGCTGTATACTTGCGTGCCAAGAGTCGGTGAAATCGCAAAACTGATTTACTGCTTCGAGTTTTGAAGAGTTCTCATGAGTAACCCTATTCTTCTTCTTTCCAGTTCTCCTGAAGATGTCCACAAACAAAACAATCAATTGCCGACCAAAAACAGGACCTCGGACGGAAATATTGAATTGTACGCAAAATGTAGACTGCGTGGCAATAACCGACCGGCCGTTAGAAAAGTGAGCCTATATCCATTAGAAAAGTAAACCTGTACAACAAACGCGTGTTGCTCCTTCGACCAATGTATTTTTGGTACTGAAGAGAATGATAAACAAACTTCACAACTCACCTCTTCGAACGAGAGACCCATTCAAATCAGCAATTTTCGTTGACGCACCCTGTATATTATGTATTGGTGTTATGATAGAAACTCTGGCGTCACAACCTATTTGTCTTATTCTATATTTGGTAATTGTGTGCAGATTAAATATATAGATGAGTGCATAAGACCTAAAATCAGACGCGCGCTGAAACAAGATTCTCTCGGCCTAACAAAACCCTAGAGTGAAGACAAAAAGGTGAGGATAGACAGACGATGCGGTCGCTTGAATTAGCAGTGGTGATATTCGACGTTACTCGGTGGAGTGGTTGGGAAACAAAGCATTCTATTGCGTCAGTTATAAAAATGATAAAGTTTAACACAAGTTTCCTTCAATTTGTAAAAAAAATTGTACGATTTCTGAGTTTCAGATAACAAAAAAGCAAGTAACCAACCCCCAGTGCTTCTCCTTTAAAAATATCAATCATTATCTTAGTTTGCTATTTAAAATGGTCCCCAGAGTACAATTCCATGCACCGACCAGGTGGTGTAGTGATCTCTGATTCCTCTATTTGAAGAGTCAGTTTTTTTAGAAAAAAACGAGTTGTGATGAGTACGCCTTCTTTCAGATAAGATGAGAAACTTTAGTAACTCCCGTGTACTGCCTTGATGTTGCGTGCACGTTTAAAAACCCAATAACTTAAGTTGGAATTCCTAAATTTGCGGCAAAATTCTGAGATGTAAGTAGTCTTTACCCCTAGCGTCGGTGATTAGCCATGGCAGCAAAAATAGACAGACATTATTTAAAAAAATAAATTAACAAAAAATGCAATTCCATGCGGGTTAATTTTAAAGTTTCCGCAGCTGTCGTCAATTCTCGTGTCACCCGAATAGCAAAATATACTACTTCTGGCTGATAAAAAATAACGCAATCTCTCCCACGGTAATCCACAAATACTCTTGCAAATCGAAAGTTAAAAAAAAAAACGATTTGCCTGCAACTGATAAACATAATCGTTCCTTTAGATGAACAAATCTTCATGGCAAAAATTGTTCAAATACTTATATAGCTGTGATAGAGAAGGTGTCCAAATATCGTTTTTAGTCTTGCTCGTTCTCGATACTTGTTCCACTAGGTAGAAGATTCTAAACAACTGAACATGGCAAATTGAGCTAAAAGTTCTAATGGTAGTTATCAAACAATTGGCGGAAACCAAAAAGCTAATAGTGCGTACACACTTGCAACAATGTGCCGTACTGCAACACCGCCGCGTAACATCCTCGCGCAACATCACCCCGCAACAGCGTCCCATCGCTTGTTTTCTGCTGTCGGATCAAAGAAATTTGATTCTGTGGTGCGGGGTGATACGCAGTTGTGTTACGGAGTGATAATACGCGACAGTGTTGCGGTACGGTACATTGTTGCAAGTGTGTACGCACTATTAACTGCATTCACAGCAGCAGCGACGGTACGACTCCAGAGCGGTTCAAGCGCGTTATCTATCAGAACACCATCAACAACATCATTTTGAAGTGGCAGTATACGCTAATCACAGGAAATGATAACAAAACCATTCCGTCGTTGCTTTTAGTATCATTGTCGGTAAGTGTGACATCGAGTATAGTTGGTACTAGTTGATGTGTCTTATAAATGCATCCAAGTAAAAAAGAAACCAACCGCTACATGTGTAGCGGTTTCCGCTACTTTGGTAGCGGTTTCCGCTACTTTGGTAGCATTTCTCTCCTGATAGTATCCGCTTTGCAAACCGGTAGCGGTGAGCAACTAGTACCCTTCTTGCCTTCCTAGACGCACTATATGTCTTCATCATTAAGAAAAAGACGCACAGTACAATTATGACTTCCAATGTAGTCGTAATTAACAAATAAGCCATAGTCTTGTGTTTGCAATTTAATAAACCCATCCGTTTTAATTTAATTTTATTGTAACAACAGTAAGAAGTAACCTTTTCATGTTTGTCCAACCCTTAGGTTGGCTTAAAGTATTAGCTGACTAATTTTAACCGCATAGCCTTGTTGACGTTAAGTATTTTTAAACGTGAATACCGTACACCCAAAACCAATGCCAAATGACAAAGAAACACTAACGTTTGAGATGAGCAGACCAATCACCAAAACAAGTTTACTTCCGAATTTAATTAAAAAAAACTAACTTTGATAGAAATTTAAAAAGTAATTGTACAGATAGCCCAAAACCTACGATTACAGTTATACAGATTATAGTCTACAAAAACTTAATCACTATGATATCGTTTTCTGCTAACAGGATTTCACAAACAATACTAAAAACTCAAGCTTAAAACGTTTGATATCATTGGTATTTCTATAGATTAGATTAAGTATATCTCCCCTCTTATTAAAGTATTTTATTTTTTATAGAAATACCAACTACCTGTTTTAAATGCAGTTATGAGGTAGTTTATTTACGTATATTATATTTTAGTAAATGATTGTTATTATTATTTTCCCACAAACAATTGAATGATTGAAATGTAATTTAAAATATAATAATATACAATCAATAAATCAACTACTAATGTTATTATACTTATTATATTAATCACAAACGTCTACTGAACATAAACACATATAATAATAGCATAAATTAATAAATAATTGTAAATTTCCCAAGCAACCACACAATACTTTATCAAGTTGAGATAATATGTTTTTTCCCGCTTTACAATATTTGCACTTGATTGTGATGATGCGAATTACAATTATGAACTCATCAGTTGGTTTGTACAAAGTAAAAAGAAAATTGTGTATACATTTCATGAACAAATAAATCAAGCTGCATTTCCCACAATTTATAATAAATGAGAGATGTCTCTAACAAAACCATAACATATTGAAAGCGACACTTCATACAACAGTACGTCACCACAGCATATGCAAAACATATGAAACATTCCTTAGATTACAAACACATTGCCTACAAAATTCAAATGAATACAGATTTATTCTTTTGTATTTAAACATAACAATATAGTAGTAAACATGTTATAATTTGATATAAAAATCAATACACAAGTTTTAGCTGCAGAATTATATTTTCATTTAAAGCAAATTTAAACCGCGTCACAGCAACAATATTTTAATAGAGCGTTTAATTAATAAAACGTTTTGTATGTATGCATGCAATGTTCTGGTAGCCATCTGTTTCTGATATCTGTTCAGACTCTATTCACACGATTTTATAATGAATGCTGGCTTACTTATATATGTTATTACCATAAGTATAATTAAATGATACTGCAATTAGTATAGCTTTATTATTGTTATTGGAAGAGCATTATTCATATAATTGATCTATTTCCGTTTATGCTTAGAGAAATGTAGGCAAAGTGTTTTATTATATTATTGCCTGTGGAAAGTTTTCAGTAGGAAATTATCTTTATGATAGGTGACATATGGGATATTTCGTAGCATCCGTTTAACTGTACTTTATTAGTTGTTGTTTTTTCTTTAGTAGTTGCAGCAGATCCTTTATTTTGTGCTAATTCAATTTTAAATGCAGTGTATTGCAATATTATTGAATGGCATCTATTCCAGCCCGAAGCGTGAATAATAATTAGATATTAAAAAAAATCAATGATTGTGGTTCATTGTTCAATTAGGCACGCTTCAGATGTATAATGTCAATAATTGTTAAAACTCAACAATGTGTATCATTATGCGAGGTAATTGTTCGGTTATAAGAATTAATTGATATATTTGCTTATAATACAACATACGGCCTGGGTGATCGGACCGCGTATCAAATTTATGAGCGCCAAGGTGTAATTATTGATCTCAAATAAAATCACAAATCTTTTTATAGTTATCACACACTGCAAAATTTGCAAAATCTTGCTAGTACTTTGAAAGTTTTCTTAGAACTATTTAATTTCTCCAAAGACCAGCAATTAGGTCTCAAACTGGTTCAGAGTTTTAGCAAGCAGTATGCACAGTGATTCTTGTAAAATCTTTAAAGGATTTCTCAAGTTTACCCTTAAACAGTTACATGTACTTTTGTATCGGTTTCGTGGTGTTATGTACTTGTCTGATTTCTTGGTTATCTTAAAGTTTTTTAATTATCCTTCTAAAATTTCTAATACTAAAGTTATTTCAAAGCCTCTCAAAGTGTAACAACTTAAGATTTACAAAACTATTTCTGTTGTTAAGCAGCTTATTACGTCAACTTTCAAGTTTTCTCGTACCTTCCAAAATCTTTCAAAGATAACTAAGGTTTCCTAAAAAAATTCCTAGTAAGCTATCTCAACTCT
This sequence comes from Tachinus rufipes, assembly GCA_963932245.1. Taxonomy (NCBI): domain Eukaryota; kingdom Metazoa; phylum Arthropoda; class Insecta; order Coleoptera; family Staphylinidae; genus Tachinus; species Tachinus rufipes. The sequence goes on along the minus strand of OZ010741.1, from coordinate 114,461,090 downwards.
AAAATAACAATTAAGTTATTTGAGCTGTCAGAATTCAAACCGTTAAAGGTAACCTCAAAAAGCTTTCTTCACAGTCTTCAATGATCTTCAAAACAACTTTTATGTTTTAGGTTTTGCAGACCATTTAAAATGTTCTAAGAGTCTAAAAGAATTACTTACAAAATCCTATCCAATCTTTTCAGGCATGAACCTTTTATGAGTCGTTATTTATATCTAAAGTACTGCTGCACTTAGAGAGTAAAAATAAGAGAATACCTCTCAAGAGTGACACAGCTGAGAATCATTCTAAATGTAGCATCACCTTAAGACTCTTATGGTCAAAAAATTTCTAAAAGTTTATTACAATCTATAAGACATTCTAATATCTCTCTTCTGTTATCCTCGCAAAATGGTCAAAAACTGTTCTTCGAAACTGTGGTAACCCCATAGATAATCTTTTTTTATCGTGTAAGACTTTTGAAGCACTAGGTATCAAGGTAATACACCCCACACTAATGTTTCTGGCATCTTTAAAAAAAATAGTCAAACAAAATCAGAAATATACTAGACAATCATAATATCTAATAGATAAAAAAAAATTAAATAGTAACCTAAAATCAAAATTAAAAAAATATGTAATAGAATCCACTAAATCTAAAACTGTAGATCTTCAGAAGCAGCTCTTAAAATCAGGGAACAGCAAGAATACTTCTTCATCTCAAACCAAAATTAAATTCCTAAGACTACATCATTAAAAAAAAAGATCACAAGACCCAAAAAAAAAAAATCACAAACAAACTATCAAGAAAAAAAAACTCTAAAAAAATTCCTAAATCAAAAATATGAAGAAACTAAACGGTTTCATAAGTCAGAATTGTGCAAGTTAATCAGAGAGTATTGCCCTCATAAACCATTACAAGTTCAGATATACGAGAGAACTGTAATTATGTTACGTACCTAGCTATGAACAAAATATGCTATAATAAAAATTTTCTTATATAAAGTTTCTGTGACTTTTTCTAGTACCAATTCCAAGTTTAATTCCACTTCCAAGTTTGAATTTAGAGACAAAAATGTGTGATTTGAAACTTGGAACACAAAAACGTCAAACAATTTTGATCAAATAAAAGCTATAGCTCAATGACTATCCACGAGTGACTAGTGGTATGAAGAAAATAAAAATAGCCCGTCCTATTTCCAAATCCATTTATGATGATACAAAAAACCTCTAGAAGCATGAACTGACAAAATCATCAAAAAAAGTTTATTCCCAAGCTGCTCAGTCCCAAACGATAACTGTGTATACAACAAATTTGCAAGAAATTTTTTTTGAAAGTTTTACGGGTTGCAATTTTGTAATTCTACTATTTTTAAGTATCTAAACAGAAGAAAATTGGTAGTCCCACAATTTTTTAGTATAGAAAATAGTAAATTTCAATCGCGGCTTTTTTCCCAAAAGAAGAAATTTTGTAGTCCTACCGTGTTTTAGAGTCTTAACAAAAAAAAATTGATAGTTCCATGGTTGATTAGTATAAAAAATGAAAAATTTCAATAGGCCCACGGTTTTTTAGTGTCTAATAAGAAAAATGTTGTAGCCCTACCAATTTTTAGAGTCCAAAAGGAAGAATTTTGGAAGCCCCACAATTTTTAGCGTAAAAAATAGAAAAGTTTTATAGTCCCATGGTTTATGAGTGTCTAAAACGAAGAAATTTTCATTGATTTTTGCGTTCTTTTGTGTCTATACAAACAAATTTTGGTAGTCCCAAGGTATTTTAGTGTCCAATCAAAAGAATTCTGGTAATCTCACTTTCTTTTAATATCTAACGTGAGAATTTTGATAGTTCCACAGTTATTATAGTTTTAAACAGAAGAATTTTGTTAGTCCGACAGTTTTTTAGAATCTAAACAAAAGAATTTTTCTATTTTCTACGGTTTTTTATTGTACAAAATAAAAATGAGTAATTTGACATTTTTTTAGTATCGTAAGAGTTTTGGTGGTTCATCATAACAGAAAAATTTTGGTAATTACAGTTTTTTAGTGTAAAAAAGAAGAAATGTTAGTAGTTCTACGGTTTCTTAGTGTGAAAAATAGTTTTACGGTTTGCTAGTGTAGAAAATAAAAAAGATAATTAGTTCACACAGTATTTTAGCATCTTAACAGACAAACTTTGATAGTCCCACAGTTTTTTAATGTAAAAAATAAGAAATACTAGTAGTTCTACTGTTTTTTAGTATAGAAAATGAGAAATTTTTATAGTCCTACGGATTTTTAGTGTAGAAAGTACTCCCACAGTATCTAATCGAAAGAATTTTGATAATCTCAGTTTTTTAGTGTCTTAACGAAAGTATTTTGGTAGCCCGTCGGTTTTTAAGTGTAGAAAATATAACACTAGAATCCTGCCACAAACCAAGAGTCCAAGCAATGGGTTCATAGTTGCTCTCTACCAGAAGACACAATTAAAAACTCAAATAAACAAGATGCATAAAGTACAAATTGTTTAAAAACCAGTCAATGAATGCGGCGGCGTACAGTCCCGACATTGCTATATGTGATCTATTATCTCTTTCCAAAACTTTTAATCGAATAACGAGTTGGAAAATGCTGTGCAGTCGTATTTTGCAGAATTATCAAAAAAAAATTTCTTTTTCAAAGAATGGCGCTACTTGCTAAAAATTGCTATAAGTGTGTTGAATGGTTCTTACAATAAATTTTTTTTTTTTTGTCCTTTAATTCCTTGTTTTCATAGATAGGTTAGGTAGATATCATAAAACCTCCCTCCATAGGGAGATTTATTGATCGTACTGGTATAAACGATTAATTCTTCAAAATACTCTTCCCATGCATCAATACACTTTCGGAGACGTGTCTGCTACGTCTGGAAAGCACCCTGAAACTGCTCGACAAGAATGTCTTTTAATAATCTTGTAACATGCTTTTGGATGTTTTCCACGGACTCCCAATGTTTTTCTTTTAGCTCTTTTTTCAGTCGGAGAAACAAAAAAAAGTCGCACGGAAAGAAGTCTGGACTGTAAGGAAGCTAGGGGACCACCGAGGTGTAGCTTTGAGCCAGGCATTTGTTAACGAAGACGGCCGTTTGACTGGGGGCATTGTCATAGTGGAGCTTAATCGTGTCTTTGATGTCAATCCTCACGCGTGCAATCCGGTGTTTCAATCTTTTGAGCACCTTGAGGTGAAAGGTTGACAGTTTTTCTTTACAGTACAAACTCAAAATGGACGATTACTTGGACGGCAAAGAAGATAATGAGCATTGTTTTGATGCAAAACTTCCTTATTTGCGCTTTCTTGGGGGGATGATTTTGTGTGCCACGCGCTGCTATAACTTTTCGGTTATGGGTCGTACTCAATCATCAACATCCAGAATTTGTCCCTGGTTACGACAGAATTAAGAAAGTCCGGCTCATTTTAAATCAAATCCAAAAGTTCTTGACAGCGCAAAATCGCACCGTGTTACAAAGTAAAAAACACACATTACGCAAAGACACGTCTTTCCGCTCGAGACTTCGGGGCAAATTGGCGACTGGCTGAGTTGAAAAGGCAGATCCTACAACCACATTTCTCGTCCGGTTTTACCGGTCTGGGATGGATAGTCGCGTCACAATAAAACCATGCAAATTACTTTCATAGTAGATCGTGTATGAACATAAACACGCTGGCTCAGAGAAAGTAATAAACAGTTGCGTTCGCTTAACAAATACATTGTGTTTGGTAAAGCGTTAGTAAGTTTTAATAAAGTCCCTGCGCTTCGCCGTCTAGTAGAAGTTAGGTTAGGTTAGAGCAAAAGAATAAAACAACTCAAAACCAGTTCTATGTATCAAGCAATTAGACCTAAATAGAAGTCTTTCAAAATCCATTAATCCAACAAAATCAAACTTGGTGTCTATACTAGAAAAACCACAAAAAATACTCCAAATTAAGGATAAAAAATAAAGTTTTGTTGTTTCTTATGAAGAAGCAATAGAAAGTTTTAAGCATGTAGATCTATTTATCTTAAAAGAAATCCTAAAATTAGTTGTTTGCCTGCTTTTTCAGTCCTAAAATGCGAGCCAAAACAACAATTTAGAGCCACAAGACCAAAAAACCATTTGCGGTATTTGATTGGCTTTGAATCACGATTTCACACGATGTTATACCTTAAAATCTGACAGTAGTGAGTTTTCTGAAACAATGTTTTTATTTGTTGCAGACAAAAAATATTGAGTGTAACTCGTGCCAAAAAGCAGCAGACTGCTGAAGCCTGTTTTCGGCCCTTAATACACTATATAATATAGCAGCCCTCACTTGCTTCGCTCCTTTGTGCTGCTAAAGCCTATTTTCGCCCCTTGATACACTATATACTATTTAAAAAACACACATAGAATACTAAACCAAACTATGAACATTATAAATAATTTATACTGTTTCAAAAACTTTTAAAATGTATTGCTAAACAATCTGATTAAAGTGTCATACAACCAAAATTAATCATATTAACGCAATAATTAGAAACTGCACTAACAGTTAATTCAAAAATAATATTTTTACTTACAAATTACTAATATGGTTTTCAGCTGATATGTATAAACTCGTCTTACCTGAAACAAAAAAAGAAAACAATTAACAATTACCTTGACAATTTTTTTTGTGCGATTTTGATTAAATTGACTCTCTGACCAGTGAGATGCTAAGCACACTGATAAAAAGTGCATACCTTAAAACACTAGGTATGTGTCTCCCACTGGGTGGCAATTTACATAATATAAATCATTTATTAAATATAAATATGAAGATTGATTTTGCTGAAGTAGTGCCAAACATAACCTATTCATGAGACTTTCAAGTTTCTCCTGTGACACCACATCTCAAAACCTCAATTTGCACATTTTTTGTAAACATTGTCGAGTAAACACAGTAGTTTCTTCATCTTGGTAGTACGCAGATTGCAAATTGTTCGTGATTTCTTGAATTTTAGAAACTCTCGGGTTAAAACAGTAGAAACAAAGTCGGTTGCTATTTTAAAAATCAAAGCAACCACGCTTTTAGTAAATATAAATTCCGAATAACTTGCTATAGTTTAGCTTCCATAACAAATTATTTAATCCACATCATCAGTTCACAGATTCACTGAATAGTAGATATTAAATATTTGTACAATCCTCTGATTAGTTCGCGTGTAATTAATTTAAATGAACGAAACAAATACCGAAACGGTCAATTTCAACATTTTTTTCACTATCTATAGGAATTAACATGGAAATTAGAAATTCTATCGCGTGTTTATTGGTCGATAAAAATCGCCAGGAATTAAAAATGGAAGTTGTTAAAGAAACAATGTTCTATTGCATCAAATTTATTAAGCAATTGTTAGTGTCCATTCTAGCGTACCTCATTAATTATAGGGACCACTGTTAATTTGTCACAATACATCTCAGGAACGTGAAGTATTCTTGCATTACCACGCTTGATCGTCCTTTATAAATTGCTACAGACAATGTTTTTTTAGTTCTGTCCGCTAAATTTAATCAACTAAATTAATGTATAAAGAGTAAATAAACAAAATAATTAATATTAAATTTCAATTTAGGTCAAAACATCTACTGAAATCTATTGCTTCATAGCGTTTGATAAATATCAAAGAAACGTTTCAATTAAGAATAGAAAAGCTTTCTATTTAATGTATCAGTCCTAAAAAAAGTTCAGAACTATTCATTGGCAGTTTTGTTAAATTGTAACTAATAATGTATTGCTTCAAGTTTTAAACTAACTGTTAATAGATAATTTATAAATTGTTCAGTATACTTAATAATAGGTTAGTTGGAAAATTGCTACTGACAAAATATAAAAAATCATACCCTAACGCGTTAAAAATAGAGCGTGCCACATGTCGCTTTAATATCACCACTATCAAATCAAAAAGAGTAATTTCAAACTTCAATCAAAGTCGATAATCTAATTCCGGGCAACACTCTCCATAAATGGTTTGAATGCCTCTGATGAACGTTTATTAGAAAAGTAATTACCTGACGTACATAGAATACTGCAGACCGGTTCGAGAATAAAAAACTAAATTGCTACATTTGAATAGCGGAATTTTATGTACTTCGTTTTTAATAATGAAGTCTTTGAGCGATTAGAAAGGACCATCAAGCTTTAATCTTTTAATAAATAATAAATTCATGGAAGGTACGAGCTCCTATAATAACGCATTATTGCAGCACACGACAGGCATAATTGGGTATAAATAATTTCCTCCAGTTGCTACACTGTAATTAGCCTTCATTGGTACAAAATTATTATTTCTTATTTTTAGAATGCTAATGTCCTCTCGATATATTTTGTCATTTAATAAATAATAATGTATTTTATTTTCGTCATTCTTTAAATTACTTACGATTTATTATTCAATTTTAATCTGGGAATTGTAATAATTAAATTTGAGCAACGATAGACCCTAAAAAAAAAAATTCCACTTTACCACAAAAAAAAACAGTTAAATGTGATGTAATCTGTGCTTTCTGTCTCCAATTTAGTAAATAAAATTATGAATACTGAAAACTGAAAACTAACTGAAACCTGAAGTATTACAAGACAAAGAAATTTATAGACTTTGGAATTCAAACTTTGCTGAAGTTTCTCTGATTAGGTTCTAGAAGATTATCATTTTTAGGTTTCAGGTTCATGACAGTCTTATAGGTATCAAGAACTGTTTTAATTATTAATGACTTTATTTAAATCTAAACTTCATTGTTTAGACCTCAAACTAATGATGAGATCATTAAACAAAAGTATCCATGCGTTTATCAAGTGCCACGGTATCGATAAATTCCAATTGTGTTCTAAACTCGCAGCATTATTTAGCGCTGTATTCATAGCATTAAAGATGCATCAATTTAAGACAAAATACTGCAAAGTTTTATTTTTTCTAAAGACCTGTACAACTAGACCGGGGTAAAAAAATCTAAAATAGTGATAAAAAACGCAAGCTGTAAAGTAATATTTTTTTCTAAAAATCTATGTACCTGACAGATCTGACCGTCGTCGATCGTGTACGGTCAACATGTTTCAAAACTTTTGACAATCGCTGTCGATCGACGTGATTTTGGGTGGTCTAATTTCAGCCTAGAATATTGTTCCAAAGTTCAAAACCTAATACTTGAAGCTGTCAGCACAATATAAGCTCTCGGCATTATTTGGCGCTGTATTCATAGCAACAAAAAACAATTAATTTAAGACAAAACTATAAAGAAGTAACATAAAAGAAAGAACTATTGTTAAACCAATCTAAAAACCAAGTAACCAAAGAAATAAAGTCTCCAAAAGTCTGCACCAGAAAACCAAAAACCAATCATAAATCAAATTAAAAAATAATTAGTTTAAATTTTTAGCCTATAAAGACCATTCCTCAGTTTGAGCTTGTTTGTAAATTTGTAAAAGGAGAGCACCTTGCAAATCTATTGACGTTAACAATAAAAAAAAAAATGTTGATTTTTCATTTTAGTTACAAATCGTTCGAAATAAGTAGTATACACTACACTATACACTAGTGTTCAAACTAGGTACAGCCAAGTTCGGTATAGTAAAATGATAAACACATTCAATGCTCCAAAACAATTTTAGATTTTTGAGTTTTAGAAAAATTTGAATGGTTATTTTATACTCTTCAATCTAACCCGGATAGTTTAAGCAGGCAATTTACGTGTATAGAAAGAAATGCTAGAACATGACTGTCCATAAATCTTAAAACAACTAAAAGAATGAGTGACATTGAAGTACAGGGAGTTTATAAATGAATGGGATTATGTAATCACTTTAAATATGCCGCTTTTTTAAAATCGTCCACTATACTACATATGTTTTCATATGTTTGCTTGACAGCTGTCAAAGTTGATCTGTCAAAACAAACAGTTTAGTGAACAATTTAACAAAAGCGGCACATTTAAAGTGATTACATAATCCCATTCATTTATAAACTCCCTGTAGTAATTAACAATAAGACCACAGAGTATGTAGGCAAATATAATTATATAAGCCACAATAAAACAAACTCGGCAAAGAAAAATGCTGAAATAAAACAGAAGAATAAATATTGCATGGACAGCTTTCTGCAATCTAAGACACATCGAAAAATACCGGAATGTCCTTCTATTAGTCTGAAAATTATGATACATGTATTCTCCCGAAACCTACGGCCTAGAAACAATAACACTCACAAAGACGCGCAAACAAACTCGGAACTGCCCAGCACAATAAAAAGAAAAATTTAACAAAAAAATAGCTAAAAAGACCACAGAAAAAATGACAAGACGTAAATCGAGTGACTCGGAATCTCTGGATTCAGGTAGCACAAGACAGAAGGGCATGGAAAAGTCTAGTAGAGGTAGAAGTAGATGATTAGTGAATAAAAAATTAAAAGAAAAATTCACGTAAAGCGGTTATAGCAGTGAACACAACCATAGTATATTAAGTGCCAAAAATAGCAGCCCGCTGCTTCAGCACAAAAGAGCAAAGCGAGCAAACATTTTTAAGTTTATTATTTTCTGTCACTACTGTCAAATTTTAAAACATGAAGTCATTTGAAATCGTAATTTACAACCAATCAAATGACTTTTCGTCGCCTCTAAATCGTCGTTTCGGCCAGCATTTTAAGGCCAAAACAGATAGTTTCGATAGAAGCATGCAAACAATAATTATAAATAATTTACGGCAGAGAAAAGATTTGTTCTCGAGACTCCCAGCATATGACGTAAGTACCTTAGCTACTAGAAACATGTACCCTGCAACTGTCGTGCAAAAGCATAGTATTTTTGCGCATTAAATGGCGTCTTCGTATTCTTAGGTGAGAGAAAACCCTTATAAACCCATTGCATAGACTATTGTTTTGTGGGAAGATCCCAGTCAAGAGAATCCGCTCAGTGTTCTAGAAAACTGTAGCCATCACTTTTCGCGCAGAAAACTGCGTCATTACATTCTTAGATGATGAAAAGCCCTTATAAACCCATTGCATAGACACCAGGATCCCAGTAGGGTCCTAGGTCTCACCCCCAGTTACAATTCTATAGAAGAAGTCTTGTTATCTCGGTCAAAATCTCCTCGCAAATTTGTCGTTTACATAGTATTTGTTCGTGACTAAGCAACTTTCATGTATAATTAAAAAAACTCATATCTCTTGCAATAACTGAAACTTTTACTCAGCGGTCAATCAACACCTAATTTTTAAACTTAAAAACTTGAAAACAGAAGGTACTTTCTCTATACACTGCCTCTCTTATAGATATGCTTCGTGCTACTGCCTTCTTTCGATAAAAAAAAATTATGACGCTTCTGTAAGTTATAAAAGTGACATTATAAAATGTCACAAAATGTTGACATAAACAAATTTCGAGATAGCATATTGTTCTCATAGCTAGGTAAATATCAAAAAACTCTCCTTTTCCTTTAAACTTTTATAGCAAAATTACGCAGCAACTGTAATAAAAATGATTGAAAAACATTCAAAATATAAATGACTGTCAGAATATAATATATATACACAAAATAGTAGTAGTAGAGAATCTCACCACTGCATGCCTCCATAATTTCTCTAAATTTGTCAACAGATAAATAGTGTAACGTCAATAATCTCTTTTTCAAATTAGTGCTTACTGGTTGTACACACGGCGGGGTTTTCCCAAATCGGTCATCGTGCATGACTCCTATCCAGTAAAAATCGACTAGTCTGAATACAGTCATATAGAATGCACTAACCATAAATTCAGCTTTGTTACTGTGTTCAGAATTCGGTAATAAATCCAAATATAAAAATTGTCCAAACCATTTTCTTTTTATTGTGTAGTAGACAAAGCAAACACAGAACAAACTGTATAGGAGCTGCAACGTACTAAAACCATTTAATTCCGTTCAAATAATAGCCGGCGGCAAACAAAACAGAAATTCGCCCTAAATAAACCCTTCTTGTAAGATGCAACCGAGCACAACACAGAAAATAATTCAAAGATATTTATACCGTGTGTTCATTATGCCCGTATGACACTATGCATTTTTCTGTATAACTTTCTATACAGTCGATTGTACAAATTGACCTTGAGTAGTTTCTATATAATTTTCTATACAGTTAATATTTTCCTGTATGATACTATGCAGTTTATTGTAGCAAAAATGCATGAAAGACGGCATTCTATTGGCTGCTTTCTGCGGATCGCGTCAGCTGTTCGAGATTGTTATGTTTATTTACCTATTCACGTCAACGTCGCTTTTAATCGATTTGACATAACCTTTCAAAATAACCCTTTGAATACTATATTTTGCTTTAATTTTGGTTATTGTTGTGGATGATTCGTAAGTTTTCTCTAATATTTCTTCTAATGCCTCATTCTTAGCATGCTTATTTTTATATTATGTAAAATTAATAATTAAAATTAAAATCAGCTGATTACATGCGCCGCCATTATTGTTTACATATGTGAATTTGTGTTCTGCGCAGAAACTATACAATAAAATGATGTTACCATATATTTCTGTATAACAAACTATATAGAAAATTGTATTCGTGTATGACACTATACCTTTTTGGATTGTACAGACAACTATATCGAAAATTATACAGAAAAATGCACAGTGTCAGACGGGCATTAAACAGTAAACTTAAAACAAAAAAAAACTCGCAGAAAACTTTTAGTAGTTTCGGGTTCACCCACAAAATATTACCAGTAATAATAAAGTTAATGATTATTAAATTTATTTAACATAATAAATTGTGAAAAGGACTAAAGCGCCAAATCAAAAAATGCAAATAAAAAAAAAATCACTGTAATTAAGAATTTACCCTTTAACATTTTAATTGTCAACAATTATTGAAAAAAAATGAGTTACGCCTATGGTGAACATGAAATGAAGCGTATATTCGCACTTAGTGTACATTTGGTTGCCTACATCGTAAAAATCCTTTTCTCACTCACCTTTTATAATACTGGGTGATAATGCAATATTAAAGTTAGAATAATGTAGTTAAAATAAACTCCAGACAGCGTACTAATAATAATAGGTAACGTCTACATATTCCAAATTATTGCGACGCGACGCCGAGTTTTTAACCCATCCATGAACGCGCATTCAGAAATGAGATCAAAACATGAAAGAATGCGAAAAACAAAATAAGAATATATACTCCAAATTCAACACCATTTCATGTAATTTATGACAAAAAATAATATCGTTCGGCTCTGCTGTATATCTGAACAAAATTGTAAAAAAAAAATATTAAAATTTACAATAAAAGAAATTTAATTAGAGCAATAACAGTGTTGGCTTAGGTTAGTGTTTGCAACCAATATTGACTTAAAAGGTATGATAATCCTATACAAAGAAACCGTTATCTCAGGCATCCTTTAGTGGCGATTTTCGCATTGCAATGATGAGCTTCCATGACTCTCGTGTCAGTTAAAGTTTGCATATTGGCACGATAATTATTACAGACTTTTGTCACGACAGTAGTTGGAACTCATTGAATAAAAAATATATCCCGTACTAGCTAGTGCAACACATACAGTAAACACCGAGCACAAATTAAAATCATTAATAATTATTAAAAGAATATTAACATTCTATTAACATTATATTTTGATATACCCTAAAAGGCTTTTTACTGTCAAATAAGTTAATTTCTGAAAATTATTTGAATACCTGAACAAACGACCACTTCTTTAAGAGAGATAAGGTATGCAAATAACTACGAGGGAATGGATTCTCTTCTCCCCCAATTGAGGGGAACTTTCCACTCTACAAAGGGCCGTGTAAGGATCAACAATGGCACTCCGACGTTACGTTGTTCCATAACAACCTACTTTTATATTTTCACCCCCCAGCAAAAATTTAAATAAATAAAAATCGCAATTTTTCATATTAAAATAATAATTGACGTGCTTAATAATGCAGTGAAAGAAAATGCGTGAACATTCCCCCCAACTTATATTATATTTCAAAGTTTCAGCGATATTGAATTTAATGACGTTGACATTTCACAAATATGTTAACATTTCCCTTCGCCCTTTTTGATAGGTCGTTGTAACCTATATAAGTTTAGGGTGGAGTATAATTTTCGAGTAATATCAATTACATTTTATTGCTTCATCATAAAATCTATTCGAAAAATGTTTAATTTTCTCGAAATAAAATTAGATTTATATCCTGATAAGAGTATTTTATTACTTTAATATAATTAAAAATGGCTATTATTTTTTCTTCCATAAAATATAATTAGCTAATTGGCTTATATATATATATACATCCTCGAACACGCAAGTGAAATATGATATTGAGATGAGCTTACATTCGGTTTATATGACAAGTTTATCGCGTACTGTAGCCTATTTTACGCTTTTAGTGTTGAGCACCACCCCCCTACGTTTCAGGGATAACCATATTTATTTGCTTAAAACGTTGCAGATCGCGTGCTGTTAGAATATATTTCATACTTTCAGCCAGCAAAGAGCCTTTCCCATCGCTTTTATAGGTCTACCAGTTTTCCACACACGTAGAAGCGTGACGGGATCCAATCCCCCTCGGAAAGCCAACACCAATAACTCTTTCGGAATGGACCTAAATTACATTTTTATAAAACAATCTATTTCGGCAAAGTGTATTTTATAGTAATTGCATACTTTTTACATTGTTACAAGTGTTACATCTTCAGTTCCACTATGCGATTTATTGTTTAAACGGTAAATTTTCCGCTTTAATTCATTTCCTACAAGAGAAATCGCGGTATTAAATCAATTATTATGGAACACTTCACGCAACAATTTAGCAAAAAGTGATTTTCCACGTCGCAATCTCATGACGAATAGCACAGGTAATTGATTCCAATTCATCTTACCAAAATCCCTTTAAATCACGCCAAATAAATAGATTCCATTTTTTATATACGATTCCAATTTTTAAAAGCCCTATTGAAATTAATTAAAACTTTATCTTTCTTAAGTACGTTCTTTGAAAGTTTTTGGGACTATTTCACACCTAGTTAAATATTTCCGACATTTAATAAAGTCAAGCAGTGAAAGCATGCATATTAATGAACAGAAATTTAATTACATGTGTTTACACATTCATTAATGTTGACATGAAAGCAATCAATTAGCGATTGATTATTTGCCCTTAATACATTTTTATTTTACATCAAACATTACTGGTGATATATTTTAATTAGACAATGTTGGGGGAGTGAGGATTCCGACATGCGATGTCGCGTGTTCTTCGCAATAGAAAGCTGCACCCTTCGGGGCGCGTCTACTGAACAACCCTTCTCGTATCACCCGCGCTAAAGGAGTGCTACATTTTTTTTATGGCTAACAATAGCAAAAATATATCATCGTCAAAATAACTCCAGCTAATTTACATACATTCATTTTCTTTCATTATTTTTTAATATTTCATTTCGTAGAGCATATAATTTGTATGCTTTATAGGTAATTAACTTATGTAAAATAGAATTATAATTAATTGATTTAATACCTCAGTCAACGTTGGTATTAGATCTAAACTAAAATCGTGCATATATTATAATATAATATTAAAGTTTGTACATACGAATAAGTTTAGATGTTTCTTATATATTAAGTAGTATCAAATTCTGTTATATGCTTACAGAGTTAACAAAATGATTTATGCATATACAAACTTTACAGTTTTGCCAAGGGGTAGATTATGATGCACGATGCATTCATTAATGTCCGAAGTCAACTCGTTTTATTTGTAAATTTCAAATTAATTAATATTTTCCACCGTGAGCTTTTACGCTATTTATTTTATTTTTAATTCAAAACTTAAATATTCAATAAACTTGTGAAAAAAATAAAAATTGAAATAAATTATTTGTATTCTTCTTACGACCAGTGTAACCATAACTGTGTAAAATAACTCGTTTTAGAGATATCGCAAATGTTACTAATACAGATAATTAAATACAATTTATATAATACTTAAATATAATTGCATATGACTTCTTTTATCGCTATACTAAGAATACAGCGCAAAGTAATGCCCAGACTTTATATGGTTAAAGCTCGATAGCTAAGTGAAATCCCAATCCAATGCCAGCGGTAGATGTTTATTTAGCTGGAAATTAGCAAATTTGCCACTCGCAATTCTGTAACAATGGCGTCAAACAATTCATTAATTATAGGTTCTCCTATTGTTATATATTACTATAACTTATGCTTACAGATTAACCAGTAAAGTAGTATACAATGAGTATCTAAATAATTTTGTGTAATACCTCTATAGACCTTTCATACACTACATACACTATTGTCACTAAGGGACTTTTAACACTTACAGAAAAACAAAACTTCCAATTCTGTGATAACAAACACTCGGACGGGTGTGTGGGCCATCAGTTCAAACTACTAGCTGGTAATTATAATCTGAAGTAGCCACCCATCCAAGTGTTTCATTCATCAGTGGTCATTAAGAAATAGGGTGTCTCTTTTTCCTCTAACTAAAAGACTAACACTTGCAGAAAGAAATAATTTCCATTTTCTTGTTAAAATCTCTTTGATGGATGGGTATTTACTCCATTTCAAACTACTCAATAATAATGATAATCTGGAGTGCCACAGCTAGGTACCACCCGGACAACAAAAAGAAGAAACTTCCAATTTTTTGATAACAAAAATTCGTGCGGCTTTGTAGGCATTCCAGTTCAATCTACTCGATGGTAATAATGATCTAAAGTAACACACCCGCCCGCCTAAGTGTTGGCTTTTAAGAAAATAGATATCACCTTTCCTTCTTGGACAAAGAAACTTTCAACTCATGCATTGAAAAAAAAATTTTCCACTTATTTTATACCAAACTCTTGGGCGGGTGGGTGTGGCCTCCAGTTTAAATTACTCAACAGTACTTATAATTTGGACTAACCCACCCACCCGCCCAAATGTTGGTCATCAAGATATTGGATATCTCCTCCTCCTATTCTGACTAACAAACTTCTAACACTTGCAAAGAGAAGAAACTTCCAATGTCTTAATAACAAACTAATAATAGTCATCATGATCCTGAGTAACCCACCCATCCACCCAAGTGTTGGTCATCAAAATATTAGATACCACCTATTCATCCTCTGCAGAAGGGACTTCTAACACTAGTAGTAGAGACTACTCGCTAGTAATAATGATCTGAAGTGAACCAACCACCCACCCAAGAATTTGGTCATCAAAAGATTGAATAACAACTCCTGCTTTTTGAACAAGAGACTTCTTTACTTGCAGATTAGAAAAAAACTTGTGTCATTGTAACAAACACTCGGATGGTTAAGTGAGTACTCCAGTTCAAACTACTTAATGATAATAATGATCTGAAGTGGAGAGCTGAATGTCAGCTCCTATAACTAACACTTGCAGAGTGAAGTGACTTCCATTTTCTTGTTAAGAAACTTTTGAGCAGATGAGTGTTTACTCCATTTCAAACTACTCAATAGTAAGCATGATCTGAAATTACAAAAGATTGGATATCACCTACTCCTCCTATGACCAAGAAACTTCTAGCACTAGCATAGAAGACAAACTTCTAATTCTTAGACACCTCCTGTTTTAGAACAAAAAATTTCTTACAAAAAAACATCTAGCAACGCATAAAACGGTTTCCACAATCTCGGAGTGTTACAAACGCATGCAACCCTCAAGACTGTGACAAACTCCACAGCCGCAGCTAGGTACCACCTTGACAACAACTTCCAATTAGTAGCAAACCTTAGCAGCATTATCAACTATCTCAGCAAGAATTTATTCGCCCCAACAACCAACTTTTGATGCTTAGAGCAACTGCTTAAAATTTTTTTAAATCACTCTCAACCCTTCTCAATAAACTCAAGTGACCTCAAGACTACCTTTAGTGCCTAGAGCTGCATCTTCTAGACCTAAACAATAACCTGAGTTTGCTGGCAAAGAATTCATAGCGTTTCAATAGCGGTCAGTGTACTTTACCTAACAGTAAAGCAAGTCTGTAGAAATCCAAAACGTTCAAAACAAACAGAAAAAAAAAACGTTAAAAAAATCAGCTAAAGAACAGAAGGAAAGTAGAGTGGTACCATTCATAGTTCTTTTTTGAAGCATTTTATAATGTTACCTTCAAATCCATTTCAATGGCAATAAAGAACAGAAATAAATCCTCTCGTACAACAATTAGTCAATTCTATGCTAAAGAATCAGGTTGTAACTATAACACTCTATGGAAAGACTGTGAAAACTAAATGTCTCAGGACAGTGTGCTTTCACCTCTACTGTGATGCCTCGTCATAAACTGATACTTCAAAATAAGGGCGTTTTAGGCCTTACACTAGTGATCTCATTAAACTAGTAAACAGGAATTTGAGGGAAACCGTATCAAACATTATGCAAAATGCACTAAACACAGTAGAGAAGTGTAGTTCCTAAAAAAATGTAATTACAAATACCATTGAAAAAAAGTGCTTTTCGCAACAAAAATAATGGTCGGACGCACATGGGGACTAACACCTAGTACAAAGGTTGCTATTTATGTATTGAGAATAGAAAGAACAAAAAAATAAATTTTATCAAAAATATTTTTATTGCTTTTCAAAATAATCGCCTTTAAGATGTACACACTTTTGCATGTAATTGAACCACCCTTCCAAGCACTTTGTCCAGTCAGAAGATAATAGCTCTAAAACATGTGTTTTGAAAGCTGGGAACCAATTACTCGTTTATTTTATGTGAGTGTGTGAGCTCTTATTGTCGTGATGCAAAATGATTCGTCGTTTTGGGTTGTTGTCTCATAACTTACCAAAATCTTCAGGCAAATAAATGGTCGCTGAATTATCCGCCTTTTGATTTTAAAAAGCCACAGTTGCCACATGCCCGGCTTTCGTGAAGAAACACGCCACCATTTGCTTTTTAACGCTTCGAGAACGAACAACTTTCGTTGGCTTTTCTTCACATTGAAACACCCAAACTGCCGATTCGCCATTTCTTTCTGGCTCATATGCATAAATCCACGCTTTGGATGCACCACAGTTGTATTTTGTAATCATTTTACGGCACCAATCGACACAGACATTTTTTTGAGCATCTGTCAACAAATGCGGAATCCAACGTGCACACAGCTTTCAAACACACAAATTTTCATGCAAAATCTTATGTATGCTGATCATACTAATGCTTAAACATCTCTTTATTTCGCGATATGTCACATGACAGTTTTCTTCAATTAGTTTTCGCACAGCATCGATATTTTTCCGGCACAACGACCAATTTTGGACGACCTTCTTTAGCTTCGTCCGTGAGCAAACTACGGCCAAGTTTAAACTCAGTGCACCAGCGATATACAGTGGCGGTGGATGGCGCTTCATAGCCTAAAGTTGAATTCAGTTGATTGAAGCACTGTTCTTGAGTTAGACCACATCAAAAGTCATAATAAATCATAGCTCGAACATTTTCGCGACTTAATTCCATCTTTTGGCTGAGATGAAATTTTCAACTTACTGTAAACAAAGCAAAACGTTCTGAGTACTTATAATGTCAAACTTTACGATTGCAATACATAAATAGCAACCCTCGTATGTCCAAATGGATATACACTGTAGTGATCAAACCAATCATTCTCAAAAATACTGAAGACAACTAAACTAGGCAAAGTACAGAGGTTGGCATGACTGCTGATAACGGGGCTATAAAAACAACGCCAACAGCTGTCATGGAAGTATTACTCTCACTAATACCAATACACTTAGTGTATGCAGTTGTATCTGTTGTACAAATGAGGTCAAAGACCAAAAAAGCACTGAAGCTGGCATATACAAAAGCAAAAACCGAAAAAAGCGGATTACATCTTTGAGCAAATATGCCTCGTTATTGCAAGCAAAGTAAGCTGTAAGCCAAAAACATAATCTAGTCGGGTCTTTACTCTATCACACAGATAACCATTATTACCAATAGCTAAGCAGAAATACAGGCAATATGTTTGCCAGTAATAAAATCTAAACTAGTTATGGCTTGTATAAACAGTCTGAAAGCTAAGGTATTTAAAAAAACCTTAAAGAAAGGCACATTTATTGAACCTAAACCTGCTTTCGGGATCCCATACGAGTTAAAAAAAAGATTTAAAACACCTGAAAACAAAACTGTCAGGAAATGAAAGACACACAATTATTCTAACAGAACCATCACAAAGTACAAAAATCGTGTCACATATAAGTCAAATCAAACTACAAAAGCTTACAGAACTGATAACCGGACACAGTGGCCTATGTAGCATTTCACTCCAAGCTGACCTTGGCAAGCACAACTTACCAAAAAAAAAGTAAAAACAATCTTGGCAAAAACTCTTGGACTTTATTGAAGAAACAGAGTTGCCAAAAAAATGCACAAAAGCACAATCATGTCTGCAGTGTAAGGACGCTAAGTCAGCCACCTCAAAAAAAAAAAAAACAAACATTGCAGAGGTATATTTTAAGCTATGTTTATTTGATAAGTAGATAACTTGTTTTCTAGCTTATCAATTTTTACCAAGTTTGCAGTAAAGTTGTTTTGAGTAGTACCGACTTAACGTATCAATTTTGACCATATTTAGTTAGACTAAAAGTGTTTTAAGTAATGCCAACTAACCTGTCATAATTTCAAGAATCTTAAAAAAAAAAAAAATTCCTAATGTTTGGTTTCAAGTTGTTGTTTCAAGTAGTTCCGCGAGTTCGGTAGTGTACACTTGATTTATACAAGCACATATTCAAAGTCTGTGAGGTGGTAACACATGCGTAAAATATAAAATATTGATCAAATCCAAACAAAAATGAAAAAGAAAGTGAAAAATACTAAAAAAAAAATGACTAAGTACCAAGAAAACTGCACCAACATTTTTAGATAAAAATCATAAAATGATTCGATTGAACCTTAATCTTCAAAGTTTTAATATCAAAAGCAATTCACCATGTATAAGGTTTTCTAATAAAAGGTTTCAATTTGATATTAAAAAAAAAACGGGTATTTTTTAAGAGAAATCAATAAATGTTTATTTCATTGTAAAGAGGAAGGTATGCCTTTAACATTTGAAAACGATATCAGTCAAATGGCCGCCACGGTCCACGATAACTTCACGAATTCCATCTTTAATGTCTTGAATCGATTTTGGAGAATTGACATAGACCTTATCTTTCGCGTGGCCCAAAAGAAAAAAGTCTAAAGAAGTTAAATCATAAGATCTCGGTGGCCAATTGTGATCACCTCTTCGAGAAATAACACGGTCAGGAAACTTTTCTTGCAAAATTGCGATTGTTTCGTTGCTTGTATGGCACGTAGCGCCGTCTTGCTAAAAATAAACGTCGTCCACATCAATATCTTCTAATTCCGGCCATAAAAAATCATAAATCATAGCTCGGTAACGCCATCCATTCACCATAACAGTTGCACCAGCCTCATTTTCGAAAAAGTAGGGTCCAATCACACCGCCAGCCCAAAAACCGCACCAGTGACACGTTGAGAATGCAAAGACTTTTCAACAATCATTCTTGGATTTTCTGAGCCCCAAATGCAGTTTCAATTTTTCACATCACAAACTTATACCAACAGCTCAAATTTTTCTACTAGGTTTACTATTGCCGGCCGAGAAGGTGCTTTACGACGACTCAAAAGTGTTTTAGTTTTGCGGACTGTGACTGAAAAATTTTCACCATTTTTGTAGTAAATTTTAATCATTTCAATGAGTTGTTGAAGCGTGTATCGTTCCAGTTTTAATAATGGCTTAATTTATAATTGTCACATGTCAAAAGATAATAACTTCAAAATTGACAGCTGCCCAAACAGCCTGCTATTCAAAATGAAACTTCTTATTGAAAAACCCTTTATATCGTTAATATTATAAGATAATAAAAATACTGCTAACAAGACCCAACCCTATTTTATAAAAGTCGTATGAAAAGCAAAGCTATTACAGTAGTATTCTTTACAAAATAATTCAGTATTTAGTCTTCAACCATCAAAATCTTGCTGTCTACCATTCTTTGCAATATCATTTGCAACAATTCGTATTTATGTGTGAGATAATTATTTTTTTCTTCTTTTACAGTTTGTACTACCTATCTCTTTCTCTCAATACTCTCAACCACCTTATGCTAATAATTCTAAAAAATCGTCAGTAGATGCAAACCTTAAAATCATTTAGTTTTTTAGTTCAAAAGTAACCAAAACATTGCACTTCACCGGTCCAACCTTAGGTCAAGTTATATAAAATATATAAAGAAGAGACGCAATGTCCTCAAATGAGACAGTTGTAAAAGCAAACCTCGAAACGCGTCTATGGATGTTTTTTAGTTTAGAATATTTTTTCATAAATTTAATTTTTTAATGTTAGGTCAAGTTAGGTTAGGTTTACTTTACACTTCACAAATGTAAGCGTAGGATAAGTTAAATTTTTACATAAAAGTCCAAACTTCCTTCATATGTAACCAAAACTTTTTGCACTTCACCGGTCTAAGCTTAGGGTAAGCTGTTTGTTAGATTTTGCAATAAGATAAAAAAAGTTGCTAAAAAATTTTGTGCATTATTTGCTTAATTATACGTATCAACAAAGTTGTGCAACATTTGGGAAATGAAGATAGAAAGAAACAAACCAAATCTAATAAATGCCAATTATTAAAAATTTCAACGGTTCCTAAGGAAGACCAGAAGGTAAATGATTATATTTAACCCACCTGATTAGGTACTATATACTGAATAAGCAGTCCCTGATCAAATAGCGACATCACTACCAGAATGAAATGACTAACCCTTGGGAAAGGCTAGTCAATAAATATTTCATAAATCCGTTGACGGTGATGTGACATGGCGAGTATTGCCGCCAGTAAATAAGCATATCCTCGGGCGATGAGCAGCAGTGTCGTCTGTACTGGGTTAAGGCGAAGAAGAAAGGCTTTGATACGGCTTAACACCAGAATATCGACAGCAAATACTAAATATTAGTTCACCCGGTGCCGGTACTGCGTGAGGAAGGCAAGAGGAAACCACCTCATACAACTCCCTAGTACAACCATCATGAAAGACAAACTAAAATGGCCCCGAGTATGGGCGTCCCTTAGATGGGATGGGGGTGCGAAGAATCACCGAGTCTAAAATGATGAAGAATACAAAACCAATACGAATATGTACATGGAACGCTCGAAGTGCGTTTGAAGACGGAAAAATCCATAACATCGTACAAGAAATGAACAGACTGAAAGTAGAAATAATGAGTATAAGTGAGATGCGTTGGAAGGGCTCAGGATACACCAAAATACTAGATCACTCTGTATACTACTCCGGAAATGACGACAAACATCATCGAAATGGTGTAGACATTTTGGTAACAAAAGAAATTAACAACTCGATAAAAAATGTAATCTACCACTCAGATAGAATTATAATGGTACAACTAGAAGCAACACCGTTTGACATTAATATAGTTCAGGTATACTACCCAACAGCAGATAAGGATGATACAGAGATAGAAGAGGTATATGGTCAGTTGGAAAAGATCTTAAAATCTGCTAAAAACAATGAAGTAACAATAGTAATGGGCGATTTCAATGCAAAAATTGGACAAGGAAAGGAAGGAAGCATAGTGGGGCAGTATGGTCTTGGGACACGGAACACAAGGGGAGATAAACTTGTCCAGTTTTGCAGAGAAAAAGAAAGGGTAATCATGAACACTTTTTTTAAACTTCCGCCTCGAAGACTATACACTTGGACATCGCCGGCAGATACTGTGGGGAGAATAATCAGGAATCAAATCGATTACATAACAATTAACCATCGTTTTCATAATAGCATAACATCTGCAAAAACTTATCCTGGGGCTGATATAGGCTCTGATCTTAACCCCTTTATCGGGGTACTTCAGACAAAACTTAAAAAAGTAAAAAAACAAGCTAAACCTCCGGTATACGATATAAGAAAAATTAGAGAAGACAACACTCTCAAAGAAACAGTATCTGAATCTCTGACAAAATATTTCAAAACGAACAACAGTGAAAGTTTAGGAGTAGAAGAAGATTGGAGTAGCTTACAAAATGAACTTGATACAATAATTAAGAAATATGTGCCACTGAAGAAAAAAGAAAAACACAAAGAATGGATGACACCGGATATTTTTAAAATGATGGAAGAAAGAAGAAATATGAAAGGGAAAGACCAGGGCAGGTATACTTTACTAAACATACAAATAAGAAACAGCATAAGAAAAGCTAAAGAAGACGAAATGAAAACGAAATGTCTCGAAATAGAAAATCTGCAGAAAAAGTATGACCTGTTCAATATGCACCGCAGAATCAAGGAAGCTGCAGGCACACATAAGAAACAGCAAAGCGGTAGATTAATAGACGCAAATGGAAATGAGATCTCAGAGATCGAAGAAAAACTAGCAACCTGGGAAGAGTATATCCAACAGTTATTCGAAGACGATCGCCCAGAACATCATGGCATGAACAACACGAATATCGGGCCTCATATTACAAAGGAAGAGGTCCAGAAAGCAATAGACACAGCGAAAAATGAAAAGGCTGTAGGTCCAGATAAAATACCAGCAGAGATCCTAAAATTATTTAGTAAAGAAAGAATAAACATTCTTACCCGCCTGTATAATATGGTGTATAATACGGGAGAAATACCCACGGTTTGGCTCCACTCAACATTTGTCACTATTCCTAAAAAAACAATCTCAAAAAAATGTGAAGAATATCGGACTATTAGTATAATGAGTCATACACTAAAGATATTTCTAAAAATCATACACGCTAGAATATACCAACATCGAGGAAACGCAGTTCGGATTTCGCAATGCCGTAGGTACCAGAGAAGCACTTTTTGCATTAAACGTTCTAATTCAGCGATGTAGAGACATCAATTGCGATGTATATCTATGTTTTATAGACTTTAGCAAAGCATTTGATAGGGTGAAACATGAAGAGCTGATCAGTATACTTAGGAAGACGGGAGCCGACGACAAAAATATCCGTATCATAGCAAATCTATATTGGCAACAAACAGCAGAAGTTCGAGTAGGAGACCACAAAACTAAGAAATTAAAAATATGTAGAGGGGTGCGGCAGGGGTGTGTGCTCTCGCCTATGCTATTTAATATATACTCAGAGCAAATTTTCAAAGAAGCACTGGATAGTGTAGAGGAGGGAATCATAGTCAACGGTGAACTACTCAATAACATCAGATATGCAGACGACTCCGTCATAATGAGCAGCAGTGCTGAAGGACTCCAAATTATGATGGAAAAGATCAAATCCACTAGTGAGAAATACGGAATCTGTTTAAATATAAAAAAGACCAAACATATGGTAGTGAGCAAAAATAACCCGCCACCGGTAAACCTGTTTCTTGACAATACGCCTATCGAACAGGTAGATAAATATCCATACCTAAGTACCTGCATAAACCAACAATGGGACCATTCTGTGGAAATAAAATGCAGAATTGAGAGAGCAGGAGCTGGATTCATACAAATGAAAAAAATATTCACCAGTCCAGACCTGACTCTACAACTTAAAATCAGAATCCTACGATGCTACGTATTGTCCACTCTTCTGTATGGCGCAGAATCCTGGACTCTTACCAAGGATTTTGAAAGCAGGCTAGAAGCGTTTGAGTTGTGGACCTACAGACGTATACTGAAGGTAACGTGGATAGATCATGTTACTAACGAGGAGATTCTTCGGCGAGTGGGGAAGGATCGAGAAATAATGACTACAGTAAAAGTTAGAAAACTAGAATACCTTGGGCATGTTATGAGGCACAAGGAAAGGTACAGAATACTCCAACTTATTCTGGAAGGAAAGGTGCTGGGAAAGAAAGGTCCGGGGAGGAGAAGAATATCCTGGCTTAAAAATCTGCGCCAGTGGTTTGGAGTGACCTCAATACAACTGTTCTGAGGAGCTGTGGATAAAGTGAAGATAGCCATGATGATCGCCAATATTCGCAACGGATAAGGCATGGAAAGAAGAAGAAGAAGAAGAAGAAAAAATAAGCAAGACTTTGCAGTTGAGCAGTTTAAGCTTAGTTAAGCAAAACTTTGCACTTCACTGGTCTAAGCTTAGTTTAGGTTTTTGCATAAACAGCTCCCTTCAAAATATAGGGTAAAACTTTGCTCTTAACCAGCCTAAGCTTAGATTAAGTTAGATTAGATTTGTGCACCAAGGTCCAATCGGCTACCTTCAACAATAATCAAGATTTTGCACTTCACCAGATAAGCTCAGGCTTTAAACTAAGATTATGATTTCTAAAACTTTGTTAAACGTTTTTAAATGCTACTCCCAGCCCGTTAGCAAAAACTTTTGTCATAGAAATAAAATCAGAATCAGCCTCTATGCACTTACATTTCTATTGATTATATTTCTGCGCAGTGGTTCAAACTCGCAACGATCGTAACTCCCAACCTTCTCATAAGAATAAAAATTAAATTATAGTTGAATACCACACTGAGGTCCTGGTTCAAATTTCCACTAACTCGTAAATATATTTTGAGTACACTCTATAAGAGTAACTCACTCTAACAATTTGAGACATACAAAACTAATACATATTTCAAAATAACTAACAAAAGTTTCGAGTATTTAGAAAATATAGTAATAAAAAAAAAATCCCGTACGGAAAAAATACGCAACGGCTGCAGAATGAGAAATATTTTATAGTTTGTCAGAATAATGAATAACAATTCAGATTGTTAAAAAAAAATTGCTCAAATTCAAAATGTAACCAACTGTTTAATACTACTAGTCTAATATAATAATAAGCAAATGTTATATTTATGCTATGTAAATATCTCTTCACAAGGTAAAGTAAATTAGCTTGATAATTAAATAAATACTAGCAATATACTACTAATGTGAACGCAAATACTAAACAAACACATTAGATTTTTTATAGCCTATATTAGAACTAATTTAATAACCTGTGATTTATGATGAACGGTTTCATAAATTAATATAATACAATCCTGTACTGATCCATTGATTGCACATTATTGCATTATGTGTGAATCAAGCTACGTGTAATTAATTACCTCTACGCTGCTGAATTGATTGAAGCAATATCAATTTAGTTTAAATAAGATTAATTTCCACTGCTATTCTTTAAATAAAACCAGTGGTAAATTTGTCAATTCAAATCTACACGTTGTCTCGCAAATGTCACACAAATGTATGTTAGTTTATTTTACGACTAACAGAACACACATGTGACAGTCATGTTGTATCATGATATCTTCCAAATTCCAATTCCAAGTGCAATACTGTTAATCAAACAGTAGTCAAACAAAAAATTTGAAATGTCATTAACTTCTGAAGGAAGTGTGTGTATTTCATGAAATTACTATGAATTAATCAACATAAATAATTCGAATGGTTTTATGTATATGGTAGTGCAAGTCGTGGGTTGAGAGTACGCCACGCGTGCATGATTCGTTAATTCGTCTGAGTGATCACAGCACAATAATGGGCTCAACCTTGGAAGGAAAAATGAAGACAATGAGCACAGGCAAAGGCACGGCGACGTCGACCAGCAGATGGAGTTCGTTCACCGGGCCGTTGCGGTTCAGAGCACCGAGCTGGGGTTCAAAGATGCGCCGGCGATGGCAACGATCACGCGAAGAAAGACGTACGACAGCATTAATGTAACCATGCTAAATCGGTAATAAAGTTCTCACACTCGATTGAAAAATCGTAGTGACAATCAGATTACGAATGCGCTGCGAGATTGAATAATAAAAAAACAGAATAAACGGAAAGCGATTAGCTAAAAAGGGATTCCATCGATTTTATTTCCGCATGTTTTCAGCACAACTCGTTCTATTTTTTGTGCATTATTCATCAACGCTTTAATAATACTGTAGGCCACAAGCGTATGCAACAATTACGTAGTCTTTGTTCTAGGATTATGCAATTGTCGCAAAACAAGTATTGCAGTACATTCCATACAAATCTCAGATTATTTTCTAATAATTAATAAAAACATTATAATTTTTTGTTCACCATTCCAATTGAACCAATCAATCAAAATTTCTATATCAATTAAATATAACTTTCATATCATAATTTGTTTATGTGTTCGAAAAAGTAGAGTTGATTAATCTTGTTTAATATTAACATAGATACTAACATAAAAAAAATATTATATATACAGCATCAGCAAAAAAATTATCTTATGTAAAAAAATACTTCCTTACTACCATAAACGCTGTCTCAGCTGTGTTGCTGAGAAAGACAAAACAACTTCTTCGCAATAGAAAATTTATTATTATATATTATTATTTATTGCAGTTTTAAAACAATTATTCACAATAAGGCCGGTAACACACGTTATGATTTCCATATCTGAAAAACTCGTAAGGAATTTAATAACATTGAAATCCAAACGCATGTAAACGCATTATATTTAAATACCAGCGTTTGTTTTAATAGAATACACCTATGTACAGTAGAGCCACTTTAACTTGGCCCATAGAATGTTAGAAAAAGATACTAAAACGCGCAAAGGTGTAAGTGCAACAGAGCAAACAATATTTGTGTGTATATTAAGTTGCCTATGATAGCGGCAAAGCTATAGGCAAAAATATGTTTGCTCTGTTGCACTCATGCCTATGCCCTTTTTAGCATCCTTCATTCACGCCTACATTTCACACAGATTAAGATAAGATAAGAACAAAAACAATTCGAGCCAATTGCATTCTTCATAGTAATGGAACAAACTCAACTAAGAATTAGATACATGGTGAATAAAGGTAGTCAGAGTTGGTAAAACTTTATCATACCAGTTTAAGGTCCTGTTTTTCATCTTTGAGTAAAGTAACATGAGCAACACTTGACGGATTAATGAATTATAATTTTTACTTACAAGTAACTTGCCAAAAGTTCCAAACTGTACCTGAAGTCTTACAAGCTGTTCATTAGTCTACTGAAGTTGTAAATGTTCCAATAAGATAAGAGTTGCATTCAAAAGTCCCACAAAGTGTATCTGAACTGTTTTCAAATGTGCTTAAGATGTTCTCAAGTGCACTTGAATCGTTTTTAAATTATCTAAGATATTTACAAGTATAGTAAGCTATTTTTAAACTCTTACAATATATTATAAATTGCTCTAAAGTGTTACAAGATGTAGCGGAGCTTTCCCAACAGTACTTAAAGTGTTCTAAACTATTCTTGGGTGTACTGAGCAATTTCAATTAATAATCTAATTCAATGTTATTTAAGTTTCTCTTTAAACAGCTTACGTTTCTATTTTGTAATGTTAGGAATTGATCTAAAGTGTACTGTAACTGTTCCCAACTGTACCAAAGTGTTCCAAGCTATCTCTGAATGTATTTAACCATTTCCAATTTAATATTGTTCTCAGTTACACCTGAACTGTTCCCAAGTGTATCTCAGCTGCTTCCTAAATTAGTGAGCGATATCTGATTAGTTATACCCCCGCAAACTGCCTGATACGACAGAATTTGTACTAATCAATCAAAATAAGTTTCCGTTTACTACTCAACACTGTAATAAATATAAAAAAGCAAAAGTTTCAATTAAAGTTCCAAGTATGTAGTTACATACTTTTCACATTACTCGCAATATGAAAAACCTAATCGTCACTAAAAAGACTTCACTATACCTAGAAACTTGACGTATTTTGTTCTTTTTGCGACCCATGTTCGTTGCCACGATTAGACCAACCAGCTACATAGAAACCAAGTTTTTGTTGATACTCCCAAAACTTCTTCGACGATTAGTCATATTCGTGTTCTTGTATCTCCAAAACAAGACCCCTTTTTTGACTAAAGCTTATATTGCAATCTATATTTCGTTCCTTGTAGCAGGTTTCTACGCTTTATTATATAGCTCATGTAAAAATTTTACAATTTAAGTTTGTTAACCATAGTGAGCAACATCGATAAGAAGCTTTCATTCAGAGATAGTACAGAAGCTTTAAGTAAAAGCAAAAACAGCAATTCGTCTAAAAGATATGATGCCTTTGAAACCTAATATTAGAAACTTATCAGTCGGTATCACACTAGTTGGCACACACCAAAAGCATTATCTCAAAAACAAGGCGTGTCCCAGCTGACACATTCCGACAAAAATGCCGCCAGAAGCTGAACAGTTAAAGAAGCGAGGCACCACTACTGAAACAGACTGATCATAATTTGAATGGCACCAACAACAAAAATCCTAAGACACCTCGCTCGTTGCACTGACGTCCAGAATAAATTAAAGAACACCCTCCACCTAAAAAAGTCCCCTCGAGTGGCGTTCCGTATGTGAAGTCCGCCTTACACTACCGCATTTCCATTCCAGCGTCATTGCTGGGTCGAGATTATAAACCGCAAAACGTCACGTGACTGGTTTCCTCCTATCAAAATGCTCCTAAAACCTTACCTTCTAATTACGTCAGCAAAATTAAAATTTTCGACAAGACTCGACATGCTCAATTTCAATGAGCTACTTACGCCCTTGTCTGTATGACGTCATATTTTTAATTATTTTCTCACACTTCTCAACAGGATGCATCTTTTAATTACGTCATTCCAATTAAAATTTTAGACAAGTCTCAACAAGCTCAACTTTTCCAAAATCCACTTCCGCTACACAACACTTATCACTTTTTATACCAATTAAAATTTTTAATTAACCATTTTCCCACACTTTTCAACTGGATGCACTTCCGGTACATAAATCCTTATATTTCATCATTAATCACACACCCATTATCTTACCGAATACACTTCCGGTACATAAATCCTTATCGCGTTTGCTACTTCCGGTACACAATTCTTATCTTTAATCGATGACTCACCCCAATTAAAACTTGACATGTCTCGACACGGAAAATGTACTTCCGGTACATAAAACTTATCGCTTTAATTACGTCATTCCAATTAAAAATTTTGACAAGTCTCAACTTGCAAAATTTCAATTACGTCATCCATCCCAACTTACTTATTCTGCCACCGCAGCGCTGACGTGCGCTCATTCTCCATCCCAGTCATTCCGAGTTTCCGCACACCCCTCCCACTCACACACTCTTATGGCGGTACTGCCCACTTTGCGCACAGAAGGACTCACCGGCGGCGCCCACTTCACGCGCTCGACCTTACAGACATACCCAGATAGGCGCTCCCAACCGGATGTGAAATCCAAGATGGCGGCAAACGGGATTTTTTTGGCCCCCATGTAAATCTCCATAAGAAATTAAGCCAGAACTTTCATAGCTCCTCTACTGAGACGTCCGTCCCCACATCAATATTGAATAAATCACGATCTAGTTAAGAAACCCTGGACTGTCCCCTGCCACTAGCCGTGTCGCACAGCTACCACCCACAACAGACTTAGTTCAACCACTCCACTATTCATCGCTTCCACAAGAGACTTTGAATCATCAAGAAACCACCGCAAAGCAAAGCAGGATTTGCCATTTCTTGATTGCACAAATAGCACGATCGGCGCACTTATTCGGTCGGTAGCCTCCGGGAACCATTTAAGGTGCCAGAATCAATCTTTCTAGATTAACTCCAAGCAATATCAAAATACTGCACGCAAAGTGCTGAATATCCGTGTAAATTATTCTTTCTGTCCACAAATAAATTACATAAACCATCCAGGCAACACGTGTGAAACCCAAAAACAGCCCTTCTGTTCAAGTTTCACAATACTGCCGTTTCGTATGCGGTCCGTGTAGATTTTAAATAACTACGGTTGCAGACTTGGTCATTCCAATCAGACAAGGAAAATTTATTCTATAAACGACCGATGATTCAAGTAATCGTACCTTAACCTAAAGTGGGTAACACCACATTCCACCCCACAGCCTATAGGGCAAAATCTCATCCATCTCCACCCAAGGAGTTTAGTCGGTAAGCGCCCCGGAAAAGTGAATCCGACACTTGTCTGTGAACAAAGACTCATTCCAAACTTTAACTCAATTTGTATGTATCAAACATACCTTGCCTAGTGTCTAATATGCCCATTAAGCCGACGATATGGCACTGACAAACACTACTAAGCAACCAAAAGTTATCACTAAAAGATAAAAATCAACCCTGAAAAAAGCAACACTATCTTCTTTTCAAAGAAATTTTCGTTAACTCCTAACGAGAACGTTTAATTAAACGGCGCTCCTATTCCATTTACGGATACTGTAAAGTGCCTAGAAATAGAGTTTAACAGAGGATTAACTTTCAAATTGCACATAACAGCCATATTGCCAAAATAGCAAGCAATCTATTAACTTTGTTGCTACAAGAACAGCAACACAAGTACTAGCAACATGTTATGACTATTCAACATTCGTCCAATACTGACATACGCATGTCCAGCATGAGGCATGACTGCTTCTTCCTATATAAAAAATGTAAAATTATTTCAAAGTTAGACTCTGAATAGATTCTCCTCAAAGCACCTTACTACGTTCATAAAACCAAATTGAGAGCCGATACTGGATTAGACACGATCAGAGATCGATAAAATCGCTAACAACTCAGATCCTGAGTTAACTTGTCTTGATTTACAAGAACAGACTTCCAAATATAAGCGACCCAATCAACATGTATAAGAAAAAATCGTAACTCTTCAGCCGCCACCACACTAAATCAAAGCCTAAAAGGAACTTACTAGTGTGTGTTTACACCAGGAGGAGTTAGGTTAGGTTAAGTCTACCAAGCGCTTCCATACTTTTGGAATGTAAATCCGACAATCTTTTGAAGATTCTCTTTCCCAGCCAACAAAAAAACGCTAAATTATACCACAAACGGCATTTTCACCTACCAGCAGTCACAGCAGCTTCACCATCTTAGAACGATTAGCATTTTATAACACTTACCAAAGCAAATAAACATTAGCTCAGTTAATAGAATTGACACTGACCATAAAAAAAAAACATTCATCGGAAGCCGCCACAGTTGTAGCTTAGTTGTACTTTTTCAAAACATCTTGACTGCAATAGCCTAAGCACGGACAAATATAACAAACCAGCCGATTACTCATCACAACTTGTAGACCATTTCGAAATAACAAAGACCCATCAAAACTACATCCTAAAGCAATGAGGGTCTGCAGTACCCAATTCACAAAGCCTTTCCAGAAGAGAACCTATGACTAAAAATGCTCAATGCGCATCATACTATGGCTATATAAAAATATAATCGCTTGACAGACGTGTTTTGGTTTGTATTGCGCATTACGTCACTACGTGATCTACGACAAGAGACGAGGCAAGCAACCAGAACTGGAAAATTGTAAGAAATGCCGCTCATTATTCAATCACAGCAGAGAACAAGTTCAAAAACTGCTATTAATTAAGAAACACAATAAGATATTATTGTAAAAAATTAAATGAATCGTTTATTTAAAACTCAATCCAAAGATCACAGCCAATACTAGACAATTGTTTCATTATTGATATTGCAATAATTTTATAATATTCGTATAATTTATAATATAAATATCAAAAATCTATTTTTTTTTTAACTTATTTATATTTTCTATAAATTTCGTATTCCAAAAAGAAAACTAAATTATCTCCACTAGCCCTTGAGTTTCAAGATTTAAAATACTATTTGCTGCTCATAAAATATCACTGTATAACGTATGTTGTATATATGTACATATTCAAAAACAGCTTTGTACATTAAGACTGACACATGTGATTCCAATTATCCTCCAGTAGTTGGATTAAAATGTGCGACTTATTATATAAAATAATTGGCAATTAATGATATTTTAATATTATTTAAAACGCACAGAAGAAATTAACCTTGCAAGATTATAATTGGCCAATGTAATAAGAATCCCATGTAAAAATCCACTGACTATGATTGATGTTTCATCACGTAACAAGAAGGGTGTAAGATAATTAATATGAAAACATGGCAAATTGCATGCTAATAATAATTTACCCTGATCATTTGTTAGAATTTGATGAAGTCACGGAGTATTTAAAACTCTTGTTAAATTATTATTTTTATTGTACCACATAAAAAAATAACATCGTGATTTATGAACTGACATCGACAATGAGACGAAGGTAAAAGTTAAAAGCATTTTTATAGATCACTAAAAAAAGTCATAGCACTTGCATCCAAATAATAATAATAGTGTCCACTCGTTAGAGACGGAAAGTAATAAAACGCATTTACAAGTTCATAAGCATTATCATATAATATTCTTGCAACATTTACTTTTTACAAGGGACACAACATATAAAAATGTATAGGGAGGAGTTTTTTTTTATAGCCACGCTATATTTTCTAATTTCGAAACTAACAGTAGTACTAACAAGTAGTAGTAATATGAATTTTACACTCTGTTAAGCGCCTAATTTTATGTTAATTTAATGCAGCCGTTGGCTCAGCTCGGAAACCAAGAAAAATAAGTGTAGAGTTAATCACTCTCATAAATAACAGGAATTACCTAGCATAACCGTATAAACCAATAGAAATGTTTATTTAATTAACAATAATAACAAAAATTAATTGTCCAAGTGGGTTGAGATAATTAATATTTGGGTAAATAAAACTTTTGTAAAAAAAAAACGTTGTTTTTGCTGAAAATATAACACCTAAAGCAGTGTTGACAATTGAAAATTCATTTATATTTAACAAAAATAAATGTTTTATTCCGAAAAACAATACAAATACCCTTTATTCGATTTCTTGATATCAGTTCTAGGTGTAAAGGCGAAACCAAAATTTAATATTGTAAGTTGTGTGTTGCATATGACGTAAATTTATGTGTGCGTTAAGCCGCGTCCACATTAATAAATATTTACGTTATATTTTGAATGCGGCGTTATATTTATGTGTAAGTCAATGTACAGAGCAAATAAACCCACGTAAAAATTGTGCCGAATTTATAAAAACCTGCTATTTTATTAGCTTTTAATGTTTACATAATCTAAGGCAAATTGTTAGGTGCAAAATCAAAACAATTGAAGTAAAAAAAATCTATGCAACTTATTGTACATCTTTGTAATATTACAGTCATTACATTGTTAGGTATGACGAAATAAAATTAAATATAAAAGAAGGATGAGAATCATTTTTAGGCATTTGCCATTCTCTCTTATTGATGTTAGAAACATGGCTTCTCTCTCAAGAGACGATCCGCAAAGTATCATTATATCAATAATAAATATTCTCTAATATGTACAAGGCTTATCGTTGATAAAACACCTGTACGTAATTGTCATCAAACCATTTGCAATGTTCGAATTGTGCCAAAAGAAACTTTTTATTATTTTTTTAGTTGTCCAGCCGAAGACTACATCAACGCATTGCGCAAGCTCAAAGCAAAAAATGTTAACAATAATGAATTAAACGCGTTGAATGAACAGTAGTACAGCCAAGAGATCAAGACTCGTATTGAACATGCTGGATCTTTGTAAAAATGCAAAAACTGTTGACCAACCGTAATTTAAATCTAGCTTTTAGGTTGCAAATGGTAAAATGCCATATCTCCCATATGCTGCTGTATGGACTCTAGACATGGATATGAACATATGCCTGCTTAGCATCTCATGAATCGACAAAATAACCAATGTGTGCGTTTAGAGAACGTAACCGTTGGTAACTATTGTAAGAACGCTATTTTTTTAAATTTATTGTGCTTTTTACGGCTATTTTACATCACCACAGTAACTCTACGACTTATTTAAAGAGGTTTGATGGAACCAACAGCTTATTAGCTGACTTCCGAATGCATTGAATATACCTTGACAACCAACAGTTGACCATTTCAGTCAGCGGTAAAATTATAGGTTTTTTAAGTGAATTCTTGCTGACTGATTTTTTTTAACTTTTGACAGTAATCAAATTGCGCTGCAATAGTTGTGTATCCTAAACGTGTAAAAGTGTTACAACAGACAAACACTGATCCTGAAGTTGTCTCCAATATAAAGAAACAAACATTTAAGTATACTTCGGACATGTGATGCGGCATAACAAATACCAAATATTGCAGTTAACAGAAAACAATAAGAAAGAATCCTGGGCGAAGAAAAACGTCATGAGTTAAAAATCAAATTTAGGATTAATACGATCAAAACACCAAATCGTTATTTCAAGTTGCTGCGTAAGCAATATACGTCGATAGATAAGATACTACAGCTAGTGCTCTTACTGTTTCTGCCTAATACTGGGTTATTTTTATCCAACAAACGTCACTTGATCCTGCAACAAGCTGGGCAGAGTAAAGTCAGCAAGAGAAGGGTGTGTCCATCACACAACTGCCACAAATCATCCACAAACAAACCAGTACAGCAAAAACAAGCAAAAAAAACCCATTTGGTTTATGATTCCCAGTAACAGTCCTGTGTTTACTAAAAGATTTTGAACAACTGCAACAAGCAAGTGAACGTCAAGTACAAAATAAGTGTGCCCCTCATACAACCGCCCTAAATAATCCACAGAGAAACCTGTAAAGCAAAACCACACCAAAGTTAAGAGAAGTACGGCAAATAGCTACAAAAGACCCTGCCAAAAGTAGTCACCGCCCACTTAACAAATTAATTCTCTATTAGATCCTAAATGGTTTGAGGTTCTCGCAACGGTCCTGTGTTCGCAAAAAGCAACAACCAACAAGCGAGTCAATGTACCAATGACATCGCTGCTCCCACAATAATAATGTCTCAAAGCTGCAATAGACCGAAGACAAACCAAAATAGAATTCAGTCCCACATATTGATTCTAGCACAAATAAGAAAATTGTTGCAATCAAACTTTGCCTTTCAAAAATTAAAATCAAAATTTTGTTCTCGCAAACCGTATAATTGCAACAAATGCAAAACTAGCAAATCCTAATACAAACCAATGTTTTGTCTGTGCCACCATAAGCTCGCACACCTTTTTACTACTGCAAACCGTAACAGGTTGTAACAGGCTCTGGCACTATACTCAATTTATTCGCAGTTTCCACGGTTATTAAGCTATAAACAAAAGGCATGTTTGCCTTTCGGCCAAAAATATAGCTTTGTCGTTATTTTTCTTACAGCTGAAACCAAAAAAGTTGATTTTGTATTCAAGTTTACTATTATCGGACAAAACAAAACTGAAACAAACAAAATTTGCCAAAACGATTTAAAATGAACCTGTTTAACATGTGACAAAAAACATTCAATATTGGCCAAAAACCACATGTTTGTAACTGACTTACATTCTGAAACCAAAAGTTAGCAAAAACTCTAAATATCGACCAAAAGTACCAAAAACCAAAAAGACCAATTTATTTAACAATCAGAGACGTAAAAATCTAAACACTGCGATAAATGACCTACTGCATACCTAAAAAATACTGTAAACAAATTAAGTACTACTACAACAGCTGCACAGTGTGTAGACGATCCTCAAACTAAAACCTATATCACGCATACCAGCTTATTACAAGCCTGAACTGTGTCGCAAATCTAACATAGCTGCGTAATTTTGGTAAACCATTGCTGCAAGTTGCAAATCAAAACCTCATATCATCAAGACCAATCAGAATCTAACAGCAAATCCAAAACTGCTAAAATCCCAAATACCTTCAAAAGGTTGTTTCATAAGTTGACTGTGTCAGTACTGGCCAAAAATATCTTTTGACCAAAACCTGATACGCCAAAAGTCTAAAAATTACATTTTTGTCAGCTTCAGCCAAAAAAATTCAACTGACTGAAACCAAAACTTTTTCAGAACTCTAAAAATGGAAACAAAGTGTCAGAATCAAAAGCAAAATTTCGGTATCACTCGTAATGTAATCTCTACTCTAAGCTTGCTACACGTGCAAACAAAAATATTGTGTTCTAGTTACATTGCAACTGTTAGAAATGTAAACATTTTTAAGATAGTTATTGCAAACCATTTGCCCACAACTGCTGGTCAAGCAAAACAATAATGCAAACCAACATTATGTTATTCAACAAAACATCTTTGCATACCATTAGAGCAGCAATCGGTGTAGTTACGATGAATAACCAATATTTAATAAAAATCAAAACTCTAAGAAACAGAGAAAATTACAAACAAAAGTCAACATAATCCCAATAAAATGTTAAAATAATCTTAACTTTTTAAACGCAATGTAAAAAATTAGCAAATATTGTACTAAAAATAAAATCGTATGAAAAACTGCCATATATTCTAAAAATTGTCAAATGTTCTAGAAAACTGAAAAACATATTAAGAAACTATCAAACATAAAAGCAAACTGTCAAATATTGTATGAAAACTGTAAATAATTATAGTAAACTGTCAAATGTTGCAAAAAAACTGTTAAAAATTCTAGAAAACAGTCAAAATTGAAGAAATCTGTCAAACATTTTAGAAAACTGCCAAGCATAGTAGTAAAAACTGTAGAATATTGTTAAAAACTGTTATAAATCCTTGAGAACAGAACATTAAATAAATATGTAAAATATTATTAAAAAAGTTTTAGCAGACCCCAGCTGCAACCCCAAACTGTGCAACAAATCTAAACCAGAACCGAACAGAAAGTCCATATACTTCCAAAAAACTGTTTCCAGTTCAATTCTGCTGATAAAGATCTTATTAACTTATTAAACCAGATAGAGGCGTTAATCGACCCAACTGCAAATCAAAAGGTTTCCAACACCTCAAAACCTGTTGTATGCCTCTTCTTGCGTAGTACCACTAATGCAAATCAGATGCTACCATAGTTGCAAATAAGTAAAATTCTAGCACAAACTCTTTACAGTTGTAAAGAGTCATTCAATAGTGATGCAGAGACCAGTACTGCCGGTGAGCCAATTTTGTCAAACTCATGCCGTTCTCATCAATTTGGAGCTTTCAAAAAAGTCATCATGGCAAATGTTGCAAAAATATTAAAAACTTAAAAGTAGTATTGACTCGAGAGTTGAAGCAAAACCCAATCTATGGAGAGTTTACATAATAGGCCGTAGAGCAGTTAGAAAATAATCATTAGCCAAAAAATCTTCTCAGACAAAGCTCATTTTTGGCTCAATGGCTTTGCATTCTTACGAGAACAACCGTAAAGTGTTGCAAAAACTTACTAATTTTTCCAAAATGAAAAGAGAAGAGAAAAGCCGTAACCGTCAATAGTGACAATTTGTGTAGCCAGAATTTGAGAACATCGATATTGAAGAGATGTGGTCCTAACAAGAAAGCGCTACATCTCATACACGATCATGTGGCTTGACACCCATAGATTAATTTCTATGCCAACAATCCACAGACTTTGGAACATGTTAGACATAGCAATCGGATGCATGAGTCGGATGCCTAGGCCCTAGACTACAGCGCTACGCTCCCCCGTTTTTTTCTTTAAATCGGAGCTTACTGAAAACCATACATGCGCACACAACACAACATGATTTTTTAGCACACCATGAGCATGAGCTGCTGTATCAAATCAAAAGTACCAAATCGTCTGTGAATACAACCATATACCATATACGACACTAAAGAGCAATGTAAACCGTTTAGTATATTCCAAATTCCGGGACAAAACTGTATATTGATGGTACTCATTCGAGTATGCGATTATTCTAAGAACTAAATTAACATCTCATATAGATAAACCGTGATGAAACCCTGTATAGCTCAGTCAAAATATATTCGACACACTACCTAGCATTAAAGTCCATTTTAACAACCTTTTATTTTTGAAATAAAAAAATTCTCTCGTATATAGTAATTAGTAAACAAATCCACCAAGTAATAATTATAAAAATTATTTTATAATTATTATTTTTAATTATGATTAAAAGTATTTTCAACAAGATTAAATTAATCACGCAATACTATTTTGATTAAATGTCACAATTAAATAACACTCGTACTTCCTTGACACCACATAATAATTTTTTCAAGTAGCTTCCTTAGCCGGTTTTAAAATTGTGTGGGTAGCGTTACAGGTCACAGTGAAGGCCAATTTTTTTCATCAATTAG
The DNA here is from genome assembly GCA_963932245.1 of Tachinus rufipes. Taxonomy (NCBI): domain Eukaryota; kingdom Metazoa; phylum Arthropoda; class Insecta; order Coleoptera; family Staphylinidae; genus Tachinus; species Tachinus rufipes. Next base: position 114,423,196 of record OZ010741.1, on the reverse strand, counting down.
TAATATATAACGCCACAATTCATGCGAAAGAGATTACATGAAATGTTGCTTAGAAGTAACAAAAAAATTAAATGTAAAGAGGAAATCATTCCGTTGCCCCAGTTCATACATTCATATCAATGTAACTGTAACTTAATTGAATGAAAATGATTTATGTAATGCGTTATGATATGTTTCTCCATGACAATCAATTTATATTGATTAGCTGTGTTCGCTCCTAAACTAGGATTGATTGACAATTTCTTTTTAGTTCAACGAATTTCTGAACTACTTTTACATTTCGCCTGCGGCAAAATCGATAAAAAATTATTCAAATTAAAGATATATAAAAAAAAGTAATAGGATCCTACCTGTACATCGAAGTTATGCTGTTGCTGCTGCAAAACGGCGTTGTCTACTTGATGAGGGGGTGGCGGTGCTGCGGCATACTGGTGTTGATCATAAGGTGGCGGCGGTTGTTCCCCAAAGTGTTCAAATTGCTGATTGACCGATTCGGCTAACGTTACACCTAGATGTGGTGCAAGATGCGGTTGTAAATGTTGCTGATGCTGTAAGTGCGGTGGTAATGAGTCCTGTGGTTTCAATATTACAAAACCAGGCTCTTGTTGCATCCCATTTTTCGTTAGCTCCTCTTCTGCCGGAGAGGGTTGTCTACTACCCGGAGTACGACTGTAACAACAATAGTAACAAACAAAATAAATATATAAGTTCCACAAAACAATTACAATGTATTAAAAAGAACGCAGATTATTTGGATAATCCTAATATTGCGCATTCAAGTTGCAATGACATAATGATTAAAATATTGCAGCTTATATTATTTTTTACTGATGTACGTGTACAGTTAAAAAACTGATATTACTTATATTAGAAACTATAATTTTGTTCTAATTTTTTATTCATGAGTGTTATAAGCACTTGTTTACAGAAAGTTACTGACAACCACAATTATATGCTACTTAAGCTATAATCGTAGCATTACATTACAAATTAAAATAACCATAGATGCACTTGAGGTTTAACCTTATAAATAAAAAGTCGTAATATAACAAATTTATTTGTGCAACAAAACTAATTCTTAATTGTTTTATTAGTTTATAAATTATTATACAATAATAATTAGTTTAATTTTGTATAAACAAAATGTAATACATTTCCTAACAAAATTCCATCTGCTTTCAAATACCATTTACCTTATTTGAAATTTTTGTTGCTAATTATTCTCTTTTATAATTTCCTCACACTTATATGTAATTTATTATCATTAACCATAATAAGTCAATTGCATAATAAAATTAAATGTCCGTAAATGTGTATAAAAATATGTATTAAGAAAGCAAACACGATAAAGAACAATCGGATAAAATTGCATTCATATTAATAGATTATTATGTTGCCTACACGAAATAGGCGTGCAATAATGTATAAAGATTTTATAAAGAAACATGGATATTTCGTGGTAGATACACGATAAGAAAATTAAATATTTACATGTGGGAAGTATTAACAAGTTTGGAAATCTACATATAGTGTGATTTTTATAGTCATTTCTATCATAGATTATGACATAATTTCAAGTGATGTATGATGGAGTTTTATTACAAAATAAGGCGCAAATCCTATTACAAGTAAGTAGTAAGAGTGGAAGGATACAAATTGATACTATAAAACTAAGCGAGTGGGATTGAGTGAAATCAATTGAAAAACGTGACATAAAAATATGAAAGTTATTATAAGAAAGAAAATTAAATCTTTACGTGACAGTAATGACAACGCTTATTTAAACCAACCACAAACTGCTTTTGATTAGTTCTTGATGGGTGCATTGCCAACTTCTTTTAGTAAAGTAGGATCCTTAAATCCTAGAATCCAGCATTCTACGCACGTTGAAGTGTGGAGATGAAAAATGCATTCATAAATTCTTGGAAGGAATTAATTTAATTAATGCCTAACCATATTAAAAGCGTCATGATTGATTGATTCTCAATCATTAAATCAATCTAACTAAACCGATAAATCGCTAGTAAGTTCTAAACTATTGTTTGTAAACAATCCAAATTTAATTAACTCAAGTAAGTACAATATTGTATTATAAACATCAAACACTGTTTAGATTGGAATCTTAGTGAACAACATAATGATACATTATTACAATAATGTATTGTTTGCAATTTGTTATTCAAGTTATTCAAAGCCAATCAGATCTGGATATGATTAATGCATGTTTAGATCGAATCACACCGCCCCAGACAAAATTTCATTTTGTGGTTTCCTCCACCGTTTAATAACAATGGTCAAGATTATAATAAGCGATATCTCAAGTCTGGTTCCGGTTCCACACGAAACCTTTAAATTAGTTCCCAAACACGCAACTGTTAAAAGGTCAATTTGTTAAATCAAAACATTTTAACGTAATTAAATATATTATTAAACTAAAATAAGGTGGAATATGATATAAAAGTCCTTGTACTATATTAAACGTGTATAGTATATAGGAATTTCATTGTATACGTATATTTACTTTCTTATTGATATTTTAGAATTCCTGATAACAATTTTAATTATAGAGAACTATTTCAAATACAAAAAAAAAATACACACATAAATACTTTACTTTACAATATGCATTTATACCAGTGGCGTAGCTATCTGTAAACTAAGTTTGCAATGCAATGCGGAAGCACCCACAGTAGAGCCAAAAACCCTAGCTACGCCACTGATGTGTACGTATTAAACATGAACATATCTATTGCCATGTATGAGTACGGAATGAAAATTTGTTTTTGCTCAAACCACTGAAAATGCCTTCCTCTACATGAATCGTGATATGTTTTTTTTCAGATTTATTCAATGAGCCATTTCCGAGAATAAGCAATCAAAATTTGGAAAAATATTGATTTTTTGATCGTTTGTAACTTCTCAGGATGAAAAAAAAAATATAAAGCTTAGTACACACTAATAAACATGTTGCGCGGTTTTGGTCTCTGAGATGTGTCTCAAGTTGTCTACGTAGACATCTCTATAGACCAATCCCCCCTCTACTGGCCTGTTGCGAGACCAAAAATCGCAGGTCTAAAGACAACGTTAGACATGTTGCGCAACATTTTGACAGTGTGGACGTCATTCGGCGTCTAGAGGCGAGACACGTCCCAGTCTGCTTCCAACTACCGAGTGGTGTGGTTTGGCTGTTTACAGTTATTTTCTAAAATTTTACAGTTTTTATGAAAGCAAGTGGTCTAACAAGTAAGTTTTAAAACTGAAGATTACCATGCGTCTTCCAATCTTAATTTATTTAATAATACATTACCGAACCCAGGTTCTTAGCAAGAACTGCGCGCGTCTACCAACGTTTACGTTTTCGCGTTCTTTTACTTGTAATTAGCATTAAGCAAGAACTCATTTCACACAAAACAATGTCCTCCTTGGTAGACTGCAAAGATAATACCGAGAAGTTCACATCGTAGTGTGGACGCTAGACGAGACAAAGAACGGTGTCTCTAGACGGTCTATAAACCGTGTCTCTAGACAATCTATAGGCGGTCTATAAACAAATCGCGCAACATGATCTACTAGTGTGTACTAGCCTTAAGAAACTTTTTTCTTCAAAATTGTCCAAACAATAAGTATATTAAATACATGAAAAACCAACTACAAAGGCTAAACCTGAAGGTAGCACATTACTACATGACAATATCAGTAGTAAATTAAAAATAATGTTTGAGAACCCGATCATTTCCAACACAACAAACAATAACGAGGTCGAAACAAGTGAAATTAAAGGGAACGTTGACTCAAAATTTCCCGTGGGTGTATGTACAGTAAAAATGCCCAAAAATATTGAGTCCGTCACACAAACTTTAGGAAGAAGTTCGAGCCCTTCCGAAAGAAGCTTAGTAAGCATTTTGCATTCTGTTGTGCACCGATAAACCGATAAACTAGTTCCTCAAAAAATCAATTATTTTTTATTGATGTCAGTCAGATGAACCTCATTTCCATCTTAGTAGTTATGTTAACAAGTAAAACTTTCGCAACTGAGCTGAAAAAACTCCACACCAGCTTAATGAAAAACCACTTCATGATCGTAAAGTCACCAATTGATGCGGTGTTTCAATATTTAGAATCGTAGAACCATATTATTTCGAAAAAAATTATCAAATAAAAATATTTTAAAAGCCAAAATTACGCAGACCAAGTATGGTTTCAACAATTTTATGCTACCGCACATACAGCATAGCAAACTCAAATTGCGCTGATGATGCTAAGCTCAGACGGATCAACAGTTAGCTCAAAAAACTAGAGCTAGCTGTAACGGAGAGCAAGAGATGAGCTTATACATACACACATCTCATGAGGGAAGACAACAAAAGACCACCCTCATTATTTTTCCCAAGAAAACAATATGATGACTACATTCAACGCAAAATATTCCGAAGCAAATAGTTCCCTAATCGGATCTCCAGGAGGAAAAGCCTTAAATAGAGCCATGAGAACCAACTTACGTAAGAAAACCAATATAGAGACCTGGAATGTGCAAAGCATATACGAGGAAAGAAAGCTGGCAAATCTGAGCCAAGAGGCAAGGAGGCTGAACATAGATAAAAGTGTTCCATAACTAAAGGGCACTTAAAATAAATTGTTCCTTAGTTTGGACTTACATTGCACCACACAAAATAAGTGATCCTTAGATTTGACAACACTGTACAAATTTAGTGAAATTTATTTCCGCTACGTTTTTCTATCAAATTTCTGACATTAGTGCAATATTAATTTAATTAATTTAAAGGTATGGATATTTGTAGATGTTGTAAATAAATATAGAAAAGAGTATAAGTATAATGTTTGTGTTTTTACTTTATTATTACATTAAAAAATCAAATTTATGAAAAAAATATATTAAACTAAATTTTTTTTATTTATTATTACAGTTTCAGAAAAAGGAATTCTCATGCAAAAAGAATTTGTTCTGATAATTATACTTCTACATATCTATTTTTTATTTGAGAACTATTAATTATTGTCGCATCATGAGCGGAACCTGGCCATCTCTCAACCAAATTCAGGGTTTTTATTTTACTATCTGAAACTACCTGAACATTTAAAAAAAATAATTCATTCTATTTCAAAAAATGTCTGCTTTGTTTCCACCTATAAACAAATTCGTACTTTACAGGAGTTGTTTAATAAATTATCAAAAATTACCAGCTGATTGAATTTGGATGTGGGTTCTATCTATAGCACCAAACACTCTTGGAAAGGCAGCAGTATTGAAAAACTTCTGGCATAATTGTCTTTTTTCTAAATTTGTTTCAGGAAATTTTACGTATGTCGGACACAGTATTGCTAGTGCCACCAAAACTTTTAACAATTCTACAAGCCGTAGATACTTGTTGAGGAATCCCAACTTCTATTATTTCTAATACCTCTACATCATCTTCAAAAACTGGACGTATTTCATAATCATCGTTCATTTTTATTATTATTGTGTAGCACTTTTACACACACTATTTACATTATTAGGTTAAGGTGATGTTTAAGTCGCAAAATTTTAGGACTTAAATTTAACCGTCACTTAAGCCTTTAAGTATTCCTTAAACACTTGGTGCAATGTAATAAGGAACACTCATGACTATTAAGGGTTCCTTAAGATTTAAGGAACAATGGTGCAAACGGGCCTAAGTATATCAGAGACATAGTGGCCAAATTCAGGGAAAAGTTCGACTATAGACTACACTCTTTACTACTCGGGCAATCAAGAAACCCCAAAAAGGGGATCGGAGTTTTCATATCTAATCAACTCGAAAAATACTTCACCAATTTTATTCCTTATACTCACAGAGTAGCACTCATAAAAATCAAAGCCAAGTCTGCAAATATCAACATCATACAGATATACGCCACAACAGCAGATGCAGCAGATGAGAAAGTAGAGCAATTCTATTCTGACATAAAAAAGTCTAGTAAAACTCACAAAAAAACATGACAAATATAATTATGGGAGACTTAACGCAAAACTGGGAAAAGAAAGATTTGAAGACCTGGTGGGTCCTTTTGGACTGGGAGCAAGAAACGTGAGAGGAGATCGGCTCCTACAATTCTGCCAAGAAGAAGATATGAAAGTCAGCAACACTTGGTTTCAAGTACCACCCCGACAACTGTACACGTGGAGAGCCCCAACAGACCAACCGCACAATATACTTCGAAATCAAATAGATTCTCATACTAATCAATAAACTTCGGCTCATCCATCACAAAGGCATCTACATATCCGGGGCGGATGTGCCATCAGACCACACACTACTTGTGGCAAATATCAGAATCAAGCTTTCAAAGCCCGCCAGACGAAGAACTGAGAACGGCGGTAATAACCGATATTAGACAAAAACTTAAAGTCAACATACCTACAAACATAGAAGAGAATGAAATTACCGGTTTATAAAACGAAGTGTCAGATATCCTGATGAGCAGCACACAGAATAAGTTGGGATTCAATGCAAAAACCCGAAAACAAACATAGATGATAAACGAAATTCTAATGTAATGGATGAAAGACGCAAACTCAAAAACGAAGGCGACGGAAGCAGCTACAAAAATACCCAAAGAATAATAAGAAAGAGTAAAAACAAATGGCCGACGCGGGAGTGTAAAGAAATCAAAGCTACTACTACTACAGACTGTGCACGACGACTTCAATCTACAGAAAAAACTAAAAGAAACAGCTGGGGTTTTCCGACAAACCAACTTCTCCATGTTGGCAAATCAGAAAAATAAAAAAATCCTAGACATTGAGGAGACAAAAAAAATATAGCAGAGATATATTGAAAATCTATTTGCAGACCAACGACCAGACAATACCACAGAGACAAATAACAACTTGACAGGTCCGTCAATCAGTAAAAATAAAATTGAAAAAACCATAAAAACAGCATAAAACAATAAAGCTGTAGGACCAGATAAAGTCCCACTAAAAATACTTAACTCGTAGATGAAAAAGACAAAGACGTATTGCACAATATCTTCAATAAAGTGCATGATATTGGTCAGTTTCCCAACCAGTGGCTCTCATCAACGTTCATACCTCTGCAAGTCACACCTTAAAGTTGTTCCTCAGAATAACTCACCAGAAACAATTAGAAATCGATCAAAAATATATTAGATGTATAGAGAGCCTGGTAACCCATGTAAAAATAGAAGACAAGAAAACCAGTAAAATCAAGATCTGCAGAGAAGTGAGACAAGGATGTGTTATGTCACCTCTATTGTTCAACATCTATTCTGAGAACATATCGGAAGATGTCGTAGCTGAGAAACATAAGACAATGGACAGGACTGAGGACCATCGGAAGCATGATACACACAGCCAGAAACCGTGTAGTGCAAAATACTATCCAAAACTAAACGATAATAAACCCAATATATAAAACCCTCAAGTTGGTTCTAGCAAGCCGAATGTCCAAGTATGAAAAGTGAAAAAAGATAATTATTTGTCGCTAAAACCATAAATGCCGAGGCGGTTAAAGGTTTCCACACATTGGCGCGCGGTCTGAGTGGCGGCCATAGCCTTAATCTAACCAAACCCAAATTAAACCAATCAAAAAATATTAAAACCCATGCTGTGTGTATTAGGTCAGGCTGTATGTGGAGACCTTAAAACGTTGAACATATTCACAAATAATTTACGGCAGAGTAATATTCAAACACGCTAATCGCTTCGATGTATGTAGGTCCGACAATACGCACGGCTTCTAGACCTCGCGGCTATTGACCGGCCAAGTAGCGGGTGCCGCCCAATTTTCTCGCTTTGGTGTAGTCTGGCAATTACATACATAAACGCCTCAACAATCTTATAAAGCTAAAAATTACATCAAAGCGCAAAATTCGAGAAAAAGGAGATTTTGCTTCTATTATAATGTTTTTACTATACCTCAAGAATTACGTAACCAGAATGATACAAAAACTTCAAGATATGTATACCTTAACCCTGTATCGCATTACCAATAAAAAGCCATAAAGATGATGTTTCCATCTGCGCAACAGTGACCCAGTGTCGTAGCTAAGGCCCAGCAAGCTTTGCAGTGCATTGAAGCCAAAAAAAAAGGTATAAAATACAAGCACTTTTATTCAAACTGACTGTAAAAAGTATATTTTGCGGAAAAGCTTCAAATCCTAGCTACGCCACTGCCATGACTTACTGGTTACATACAATGTACAGCCAGACACGAATAGTGTGGCCTCTATAATAGGCAACTTAGTGTACACAAAAATTATGTAAAGTTTTTCATTTGCGCTTACATTTTAAACATTCCATAGGCGACGTTGTTCTGGGACTGAAAGATGCTAAAACGGACAAAGGCATAAGTTTAACCGCATTCAACATAATTTTTGTGTATACTAAGTTGCCTATTATAGAGGCCACACTATTCGTGTCTGGCTGCACAGCAAACACAAAAGAGATATGCAAAAAAGCAATATTCAATTTAAGCTTATATAGCCACAGCTTCAAGTTGTCACTGGAGAACGTACAATAAGGCCAACTGCTATAAAAGTAGTTTTACTTTTAATTCCTCACTATAAAAAAATCATGAAATCAATTTGGATGTCATAATCATTATAGAGAAATTAGTTAAATCCATAATTTATTTTTATTCTAAAAGTAGGTCACTACAACCAGCTGATCTCTCCAAAATTATTACAAGTAAGGCCCTAAACCAGGTCTACAACTAAAAAACAAATCTGAAATTAAATTGATCTACTTTTTTCCTAGATAATTTATATTCTGTAAATATAAAGAATCTATAACAAAAAAAAGTGTGATTTCAAGACGAGAGTAGTAGACTGTCAAATTTGTGAAGTCGCGAACAATCCAAATCAGAAAAATAGTAGAAATCTAAAAGATACTATATAGAGTTTAGTTTGGTGTTGGTTCATAAATATCTAAAGACTAATAAACCCTAAACAGAGTTAAAATTTTCAGTTTTCTTAAAGTTAAAATAAATTGCTAGAAATAAAGCACATTCCAAAAACTTTAAAGCTAAGACAACTATTTTGAAATGTAATATTAAAAAAATCTATAAAAAGTTTTAATACCATTAAATTAAATTAAAAAATATAATCAAATTGTTATCGAACACTTACAAAATTAAGGTATTTGTTAGTTAAATTTTAGATCCCCACAATACAATTTGTTTAAATCAGTTTCCCACTGTGACGAAATATGAAGAAATCTACTTCAGGTTTTATTTTGTTCACCCTTCCTGCATTTTCCATTCCATCTAAGTTTATGTAAAACATTTATCAAGAAATTAACTTCAATTAAACCTATCCAGACAAACAACTTCGCAGTGTAAGAATTAAAATTTTAATGACCTTTCCTATAAAGATTCATTAGAAATTACGGTGTATTAATATTAATAATTACGTTGATCATTCACAGTAAAAGCAATCAAAACCATTTATATATATAAAAATAAAATATCTTCTTATTTTATTATTTTCTTATTAATACTAATCCGATGAATAAGGTATAATTATTATTAATGAATTGAGCTTTATATCGCTATTATAATCTCAATTGTAAGGTCAAAGTTATAAACTTACAAACCTAGTCTTAAGCAGGCCAAATGTCCTTGTATGTAAAAGTAAATATATGAATTGATTCTTATAAAATTATTTAATTGTAGAGAAAGGAGATGATAATGGCATCTAAACAACTAATAAGGCAAGATTTTGTAGTCCTATATTCAATAATAAACCAATCAACAGATGCATGTTGCCTTAGGTTAGGTAGTCAATTGCTATACATAATATAGATAGCATATTACAAAACCAATCAACAATAATAGAATAGTTAATAATTGCATCATAATAAATAATATAACTATTTATTGCGATTGAATGATTTTAAAGAAACTGTACTGAATGCTCCATCTAGCGACTATACGGCGAAGCTAAACAGCCGATATTATAGTACGCCGTAGAATAGAGCGCTACCTACCAACTACAGATTTCATTTATTCCAGCAACGAATCAGTTCTTTATTTAGTTCATGAATTTAATGGTAGATGGCGCTAGTATGACTGCTAGTTTGAAAAATGTGGATGAGTTGAGAGGATGGTGGTAGGGGGCCATCACCTTGGCAACCGACGGGTATACGGTGGGCAAGACACGCACATGTCATTGACTCCAGACAAGGTAGAGGCGAAACCTTGAACGAACCGTCGCCTGCGGATGAGTGGAGAGAGGGTGAGCAAGCAGACGGTCAGCAGCCGCAACCGTCGTCGCCATCACCATGGTGAATAGAGAAGAGAACCGGCTTTTTATATACTCCTGGGAATGATGATCACATACGTTACCAGACTAATATGAGAAAGCAAATGATAACGTTAATTTAATAAGGTTTTTTTATACGAATAAAATAGTAGACAGCATAAACAAAAATATTTAGCAATCCTGTTTACTGATTCTATTTTTGCTTAGACTATTTAAAAATATATTATTATCCTGTTTCAAAACGATGAGATGTCATAAACATAAATATATCAATCTCGGTAGTTAACTTAGTCAAATAAATAAACAAAAAAAACTGTATTCAGCAACTTTGTATGTGATTTCGATTTTAAGATAAATACTACGACAATTATTTTTATTTATAAACAGAATTTTATAATTTTAGTTAAATTTGCTAACTACAGTAATTAGTATTTTAAAAACAAATAACTTTCAAATTTAAATTTGTAAAATCATCACTGCACTGCTACCATCTTAAATCGTATTATACATAGATTTAAGTTATTGGATTTACTCCTTTTTTGTATCAGACTTCCGAGATAGTTTTGAAATTCAAATGTAAGAAGTCGGGTGCAATTATTTGATATTTGATACCAAGTAATTAGCATTATTGTTGTTGACATTGAAGTGAGGTAAATTGAGAAATGTGGAAGTCGGCAAATTTTAATGTGATCTGTAGGTCGATACAAATGCCAGACAGTGAATAATAAAAATGTTTAGATTTTATAATTAATTAATTCATTAATATGAGTTCAACTCAATAAACTTAACATGAAAACGATCGATTTTCAGAATTCCTATGTATGTTTCTCATAATCTCTGCATCATTGACATAGGTGATCCATCAAAAGTCATACATTTTTGTTTTTATCTATAGGACAATCAAATTAATAAAAAATGAGTAGGTACGAAGCAGTAGAAGCAATTGCGATCTGACGTCACATGGAATGCTCAGCTGTCACAGTAAATAAAAGTTATACCTTACGTTGATTGAGAGTATTTTGAGTATAAAACTTATGTATACAATATTATTTAAATATTTTTTTTAAATATTTATAGGAGATATTGAAAATTTTTAGATAAAGTAGTTTTCTAAACACGTTTGTTTAATTTTATATCGCAACGTTTTATGCCCACAAATGACGTCACGCGCTTATTGTAAGAATAAACTTTATGAGTAATTAAATCTTATGCGCCCGTCATTTTAAAAGATTAAGTGTTATAGTTCTTGCCATTAAACAGCCAACAAGTGACGTCATACGGTGCAATCATGTTTGCCTCGTTAGCAAAAAGCAAGTTTATCTATGGTCTAAGCTAATGTACTGTGAAAATAAAGCAAACTGAAACCTTTTTTAGTTTTAAAAGCTAGTAGGAGCAAGTTAAACTACAAAATAATAATTTCGTTTGCCCATAAATAATTTATACTATGAGTGTAAATAAAAGCAAAATCTCAAAAATGTTTGCAAAAGCTTTCTAAATCACCCAAAATTTAGTAAAATTATAAAATCAAAATTTTGTAACCACTGCAAATTCCAGATACGAGATTATCTAACCAAAATGTCAACAAATTAACCTGCTAACTTCAAATATGATGCAAAAACAGGAATGTTTGACCAGTTAACTTCCAATTAAACAGCTGTCTATAAAATTGACTATAAACCATAACCAAACAGAACCGGCAAGCATAGACATAGATCTACACACACCAAAAAGACTATCTTAATGCTGCGCAAACTACCATCCACATCGATATCATCCGCAACATGTCTCCCTATATGGTGATTCATGACGCAAAATATCCAATATAGGAACAATTTGCTTAATCTGGAAACACTTCAGTCAATATAGAGCAAAAGCTGAAGAATAGACAGAAAATCAGTTATCGTAGAAACTTCAATGTCAGCTTATACGCTTAACTATTATATAGAGCTTTTATTATTGAGAGTGATTCTCATGACTACTCTGTACCAGAATTTGTTAGGAATATATTCTCTAACAAACCAAGTTATATGCTAAACGGCAACAACATTGTCATACTAATTATCCGAGTTGCATCTTCAATTCTGTAGTTGACAACAGTAATCATCGATTAAAAATTGAATTATGTGGCTATCAAAAGCAACAAGATGGTGACGAAAAACCAGATAAATGATAATCAGTCTATAAAAAGATTGGCCAAAACCGCTAGCATAAAAAAAATAAATTGTCCATAAAAGTGAGCCAACAAAAAACACCAAAAGAAGCAATGCTATCCCATGTCGTTTGCAAATGGAACATAGCAATCTATCTAATATCTTCAAACTGACAAAAACACCAACATTCGACAAAATAGTTTGTTTCTGTAAAACGAGCAAATATTTGTATCTCTTAAAGTCAGAGTTTCAGTCTTAAGACTAATATCTGAAAATTTCCAACTGATTTAATGTAGTCTTTATATGGTGAATGCAAATTTCATTATATTCATTCTAGTTCTGTTTCAAGTAAAACTGCAACAACAAAAGTTTCATTTGAAATAATTGAGTTTATTAGAATATAAGCAATAAGGCGTACATAGATTAACAAAAAGAAGAATAGTTACACTGAAACCGTCGCCACTCAATAGCCACAACAAGTCGTCGTTCATAGAGGAACATTTGACATATCAGGCCGTTGTCAAAATTATGAGCTATTCGTAAAGTTTCTAATCAATAGTTTTGTGTTCACAGAACCTGGTAGCGGCCGTGACTGAATCATCACAGACCCGGAACGACAAAATTAGGAACAATGTCCAGCTGCACTCCCATACAACAGATATACCATAGGAGAGGATATCGATAGACTACGTGAGCCCGTAACAATTCACCAGAAAGATCTTCACCAAAATCTATAAGTGGAAATGTTTCCACCACACCACATGGAAAGTTGAAGAAAGATCCTCATCGCAGAGAAAACCAGCAAAAACTGGGACACAATCACTCTTGCTTTGTTTCAGCATCAGCAATGCATTAACAAAGCCACTAACTTAACCCTCAAAGAAGCCCCGTTAGAAGCAAACCTCACGGGACCAGGCACCTGGGACGATCCCAAAAAAAAAAAAAACGCAAGGCGGAGAACAACCCGAAATCCGATACCGACAGAGTACCTACCGCAACAAAAGGTATCCTCAACAAAAGAAAGCTGCCATCATATACGGACCGGTAGACAAAGTCTAGTCCAAGAGAGAGCAGGTGGATTTGCTCCGAAATAGATCGAACCAAAGAAAGTAATCGTAAAAGCAGGTAAGAACTGTTACTGGATCGAAAATAATACACACAAACCCCCAACCAACTTGGGGGTATAGTTTGACCATAACATGAAGATGATAAAGCACGTCAGACATAGCATTAACAAAACAGATGCCAAAGTTAAGGATCCGTCGATCTTAACAAACAAGATTCTAAGTATAGTTGCACATTCAGTTATGTTACATGGTGCACAGATATGAGGCAATACTCTTAATTACAAAATGTATCAAAGCATGCTAGAAGCACAGCAGAGAACTATAGCGACTTATAGTCAAACAAAGAATAAAGGCAATCAGAAAAACAAAACAGGAAAAAGAAGCCATCAAAACTGATATAACAAAAAAATAGCAAATAAAATAGGCACAAAACATGGGAGAGGCAGCTAAACTAATCAATGAACTGAGCAAATAAACCACCAGAAAGCACGGCAACGTCGATTACCAATTGACACAATTTCTAAGCGAGCACGAGTGCTTTAACGCTTATATCAAAATTGCAAGGTAGCGGAGACTCCAGAGCATGTATTCTACAGATGCACAAAATGAACCTTTGAAAATCGATTATACAAAAAAGTAAGAGATCTAACAATAGAAGGCAGAAATCTCCTCTGGACAATCTACCCCAACGACAAAAATGATTCCATATCGCGAAGTACAAGGAGGTTCAGTGGGTGCAATCTCACACTCAGACTGAGAAAGCTTCCATAAACCACAATAATAATTTAAAAAAAAATATAATCGGTCAGAAATAGTAACCAAAATGAGACTTACCACAACTAACTAACCTAACCTAACCCAAATAAAACTCAACCAAATTAAACCAAACCTAACTAGATCCATCGACCAAAAACGTTCTAAACAAAAAAGTCAAAAGCAAGTCAAACATATCCAAAACCAAAATGAAGCCTTCCAAATTAAACCATCCAAAACAAACAAAACAGTAAATTAAAATTCAAAGCGGCGCATATAGATGAAACTTCTAAGTAGTCTTCAGCGACGTAGGCAAAACCCGGCAAAACGCGGGGCGTGGAATAATTTTTAGAGCCCACAAGCCTTAAGAATTAAGTAACCAAATTAATTAGATAATCAGTGTATCTAACACTACCTTTTAGTGGCGTAGCTATCTGTAAGCAAAATCCTGCAATGTGGAAGAGCCCAAGAACCTAGAGGAACCTGCAACGTTTATTCGAAACTTGGAAAAAAGAGGTTACAAAAAGTCTGTTCCAACCTACAACAGTTTGCAATAAGGCAACTTATACACAGTAATTTGTTTGTGTGTACAGTTTGAGCTGTTATATACCGACTATGTAAAAGCATTCTTAATATTTTTTGGTAAAGCTCAAAAATACTAGCTACGTCACTAGTGGTCTTGATATACAACTTATATGACACCAACGCCACCAGATTCGTGTGTTAAAGTCCTTGCTAAGTAAGAAAATTATATAAATACATACGATGCACTAAGTTGAGGTGATCACTTTGTGCTGTAGACAAGTTTAAAAAAAGCATTCATTGCTCAAAGCCAAAAAACAGCAGAATACTTCTACCAACCTTTAAAATAAATATAATCTAACAAAGTTATTACAAGCCACTCAAGATACACATGATGATGATAGACATTGTATATGTATAGTAAAACAGGAAGATGGTGTAAAATAAGATAATGTGAGTGGCGATCAATAACGTTTCCAGTTACCTTGTATGCATAAGAACCCAGCAAAAAAAGTTACATCTGGAAGATGTACAAAAAGTGAGCATAAATTCGCCTACTCTGAATCCAATTGATTAAATAATATCTTGGAAACATAAAAACAGTGCAGAGACGCAGAAAAGCTATCATGTTGCACTCGATTGAACACATAATTTTGATTCTAAATCGAAAAATCTCATATGATCAAACCCCTGGATGCCTTCTGTCGATTAATCAATTATTATTGTAAAAATAGAATTAATTTCAAAATTTTAAATCCTGTGTTAATATTATTTTCCAATAATAAGCACCACAAATCGCCTCTTTACACAATAAATATGTATTATATAAAACTTTATTCTACATTATTGCTGCGACTTCCCCTAGTATGGCTACTTAGAGCAAGCTGACCTCAATTAGGCGTTAAGTATTTCACAATAAATAGCAATTAATAAAAGAAATAACGATACAACTTGTAGGTGATAATGGAACTAGATGTAATAAGCCAAATTACAACAAATTAAGGAGGTTAATCGCCCTTCTTATAAAACTAACAATATTGATTAATAAAAATATTATGATAATTAGATACACGTTATAAAATAGACAATTAAACAATAACGATAAATCAATGTTGAACTATTTGCATATTCAATTACCACTTATATCTCTCTCATCCGATTCTGCTCGCTCAATAAAACATAAATCAAATTGTATGTATGAAAACATTTCCCACAGAATAATGCACAAAATAGTAATATAAAAAAAGCCGGAAACAGTTACGCATGCCTATGCTCAAAACAACCGCAACAATTCCACCTTATCACGACACATTAAATGAACAGGGCACCGACGACCACCAGCACAGCACACATACGCGAATTTGGTGCGCATAAATTTTCCGCAGAGCCCATAAATATAAATCACCATAGAAATTCTGGCCGCTTACTGCACCAAAAACCGCAAGATCCTTGGTGCAACGTGTCCAGCATCGAAACTTTAGCAACAGTATGTGTGTAAGGGGAAGTTTTGTCATAAGAATTTGTACGTCTCTGGAGTACATAAAAAAACCTTACCAGAAGGACGCATTAAATATTTAAAATAAATTTATTGGTATTCTTATACGAGATGACGGTTTTATGGGTAACATTTCAATTTATATCTTTCCGTAATACAAAATAAAAGAACTGAAATATAGCGCGGAAAACGTGCAATATAAATGTACCCCAGTATCAAAACGCTGAAAGTTTAAATTAAAAGTAATCGAGTTTTTGATAATGGCCTTGATCATAACACCTGCGCGTTTGTGTATAATATATCAATTATTTACCACCCCTTTTTTAATTATTGAAGTAAATGAAACCGGCATATGTTGATTACGTGCTTCCACTAAATCGCACCATATTTTTCCAAACGCTTTGACATGTGCTAATTAAGGTGCTTGAAATGCGATCGATTGTGTCAATTACTAACTTGCTTAATAGTTTATAACGAACGTTTTGCATCGAATACACAGATAAAGTAACAATTTTCAAATTTAATCTGAATTATTTTACTTTGTGCTACATGGTTTGAAATAATTGTTTGTATTCGATACGATACATTAAAAAAGAATAATGTTTTCAATTGTTGATAATTTAATATTTCCAAATACGATTGTTCTGCCTACTCTAAATGATACAGTCAAGTTGCTAAATAACGTACAGACGTTTCAAGCAGCACAATTGCTATGAAATAAAACAAAAATAAATTGTTTTGGCTAATAATTGGTATGCATGTTATGCATGCTTTTATTCATTCAACATATGTTACAAAAGTGTTTTTTTTTTCTTTAGTAACATATTAATTTAAATGTTACTGACAATGTAAAATCTTCATATATTATTACTCTATTCAAGCAACTTGATTATCATCTTAAAACAGTTGCAAAATTATAAGAACGAAACAAGGCGTAACAAATTAGAATAAATCGAGAATATATTAAATGCGTTAACGTTTTATTCATCCATCCAGTAAATGTGATTAAAATAATGGTACATTTAGGATGGGTTAGAATGTCCCAATAAATTAAATTAGAAAAGGTTTACAATTTATATAGTATTGGAAAAGCCATTTGATGTAGGTACTTGAGATTGGATTACTGGTTTTTGTTAAAGTTAATGAATTATTTAACAAGAAATAGTTCACACACCTCACTTCAATAATAGCAAATAATCATTAATAAAAGTTAACTATTTATTTGGCAATAGTTAAATCATGCATTTATTATATTAATATTTTTACACATTACAAGAGATTTTAATTGTAAAAACCGCAATAAATCGACTTGTTTGTAAACTATTTGGTTCCATTTTACTAACAAATTTTATAAATTTTGTTGAGAAGTATTGAATAACTTCAATCACATTAAATTAATTGATTTAACTTCGTAATTAAATTAGTTTCTAAATGAAAATTGAAGAATAAATTTTCTATTCAAAATTTAAAAAAATGCATTTATCATGAATTAAAAATTAAGCACAGATTGTTCTGGCGATTTCAATTGCAGTGGTAACAATAATAAAAAACAAAAATACAAAGAAGCTGCTAACTACAGAGATCTATTCGTATAAATACGTGTATACATAGAACAAGCAAGAATAAACGAACAGCAATAAACAAATTCGCTTAATTAACGTAACGTAGAAAACAAAACTTAATTGAAATTAATATTGAGTGCTATTGAAACCCTTGCTTATTATAAAAGTAAAGTAATAATACTAGATCGATAAAGCAAAGTGACTGGAACGAAATGAATCCAAATATATTTGTTCTTATGTCTATATCTTCATCCGAAGCAACGAACACTTTAAGAACCATAAGAGTCAATGTATTTTAACAAAATTGACTATTGACACTCCTTCTGAAATGATTTTTCGTACTAAGGCTTAGCAGTATATATCCTTATTCTAATGCAAATATAGTCCGTAATAACTCCAGTGTGGTGACCAACAAAGTGAGCGTAACGTTCTTTCCAATCGATCCGTTATCTCACATAGGCAACCAAACATACACGTGTCTTCTCTGTGACTCGGTGTGCCCGACACCTCGACACCTAACAGTATAAGATGTTGTAAAAATTTGTCAATCTGTAGTTGTATATCAGAAAGAAGTTGAAAAGTGAGTGCTTTGAATCGTTTCTGGCACACCGAAAAACTTAATACAAACTAAATTAATAGCAGCCAAGTTGCTAACTGAGAGATATTCGACATTCCTTCCTACAGCCCGCATATAGCTTTAGCATCTTTTCACCAAAATAAAAACCTAGGTGTGTACCCAGTACTTCGATATCAAATAACATCTCCAAAATAAATCTAACAGTTGTACATTGTTGAAAAGTCATTCATAATCAATATAGAACCGCTACAAAAAATGCTACGCAACATTCTAGAACAAAAAGTTAAAACCCAACTCAAAGTTCTTAACTACAAAATATTATCCGTCAAAAGAATAGGCAAGAGTGACATCATTTACCCCCTGCGTACATCCAACTCCTCCGATACAAAAGTAGTAAGAAACATTTCAACTCACCCAGCTTTTCAATCTAATAATCAAGAGTGAGGCTAAAAAAAATCAGACCTAATACCACAGTGCCACCACTGCCAGCGCTCAGACGTTCATTATCAGGATGTTCACTCCCATACCGATGCATTAAAAGCACAGGTAGCCACCCGGCCGCTAACTGCAAACAAACCAGAGAGACATCAAGCTTCTCCAAATCAAAAGAGCTCACCGCTCGACACAAAACTTTACTATCCAAAACCAATCCTACTCATCCACAGTTAATCCAAACCAACAAACAAGACCAATCCCAAAATCCCTCACAACCTAGACCATTAAACACCACAAACCGCTCATTACTACGAAATCAAATATTTGACCAGACGCGTAAAGACAGCGAAGAGGAACTTTTCTCCGAACTAATCGCCTCCCTGGCAGCAATCGGCCAGCAAAAGTACCGATAGCTGTCCATTTGTTTCTAACATTCCAGAGGCAAGATGTTAACCACGTAGACCAATCCTACATATCTGTCACACCTACAAGTAGAGAATAATACGCATCAAATTCAAGTCACAAATGACAAAAACAGAAAGTTACTTGATCAATAGTCGCAGACTCCGGACACAACAAAATGGAAGAACGTTCCGCGACGGCATTCGTAGGATCCATCAAATACCAAATCGACGTTTTGAGTGCTCAAAGTCACTTGTTTGTGCCGATATGTATAAACTCGCATTGTCGAACTGTGGAGAATGATCAGACTTCAGGCGTATGATTTCTTCATTTCTCCTAAGTATTCTGGCATACAAATAATTGTGTTCCATTCAGAATTAACCATTCTACGTTGCAATAATGATACGATTAAAACATGTCCAGTTTTTCTAAAAATAGTAGTTGCAAGAAACTTTTGTTGAATTTGGCTCATCTTGAAAAACACTCGCCTACTGGATTTAACACAAACAAATCTATTTGGAGGCTAAATGTTTATGCAATATTGAATGTATGCTAATCCCACTAATGCTTCAATCTCACGATAAGACACATGACAAATTTGCAGTATTAGTCCACGCACAGCGTCAATATTCTCCGGAAAAACATCCAATTTTAGACAACCTTCACAAAATTCGACGTTGAGCAAACGTCCACGATTTAATTCGGCAACCCAGCGACAAACACTGGTCCTTAATAGTGCCCTTCATCGCCAAATATCAAATTAAGTTCATCGATACACTGTTGTTGAGTAAAACCACGTCAAAAGTGGTCAAAATTTAATTCCATTTTTTGGCCGAGATAATTTTTTTTCAAGTAACTGTGTAAACAACACAAATAGAGCACGTCAAAACATTCTAAGAGACGCCAGTTTCCCGGTGGAAGCACTACGGTTGCCCAGTCGCAAAAACAAAAACAAAGCATTTTCATAAACCAAATCTAGCCTTCGTAAACAAAAGTCTTATAGTCTCTTTTATGCGAGCAGCTTATCACCCAATACCCACTATAAAATCTGTATACTGACAAGTAGTTGAATGCTACCTGAGAAACAGATACACTTTGAGAAGTTCTGACCACTCTTGTATGACTTCTGCAATTACCTAGAATTCATGCGAGCAGTCCGAGGGTTTAATCCCTGACATGACTAAATATGAAACAGAAGTCACCTATAACCTGTCCTATCAACCAACTTTAAATGTTAAATAGCCGTAAAGTAAAAGCACATAAAATAAAAAAATAAATACAAATAATTTAAAATTAATAAATGATGTATTTTATGTAAATTGCCTTTTCATCCAGTAAAATACACATACACTCGTGTTTCAGAGTCAATTTACATAAAATCACAATATTAAACTATTAAACAGTTTATGTTTAGTAATATGCCCGCGTTTAACGTGAACAGTCAAAAATCGATCAAAATAATGTATTGTCCGTCAAAATGTCAACTGTGACGTTTACAGCCTGTCAAGACGTCAGGTTTAACGTCAGCTATTAAAATTTGCAAAAAATGTCGTATCTCTGCAACTTTGCTTTCTTATGTAAAATTCTGATTAATAAACTTTTCAAAATAAGCAAAACTCTAATTCTCTAATAAAAAAATTAAAAAAGTTTATAAATAATGTACATCCGGGGACAGACTGTATATTCAATAATAATCCAAAAATTAATTTTCATTTTTTTTCATAAAATATGTAATTTAATATTTCATAAAATTTAGTTTTTTATTTTTATTATTGTTGTATGTAAATGTATTATTATCAAAGCCAACTCAACATTAAATAAAATAAAATTTGGCTTCGTCTGAATCAATTCTGGCAGCTGTTACACTAACACTGTATATCAACAATTGTAATTGCTGGTTGCATTACTCAACTGTATGGACTGGCCAATACGAAGACCAATTATGGCGTCCGGACTATTGATTTTTCACCCCTTCGCTGTACTATGGCTAACATGATAAGGAAATCGGATTATAATAATAAATCATTTTACCCTTTGCATATCATTTTTAAATATATAGATTATGATATATGCGTATTTTATAAATAATGTAAGTAGCGTACGTGATAGAGTTGCTAACTTCTAATGGCGCGATTAATATATCCAGAAATGTCTAGACTCTAGCAATAACACGGTTTATCCATAGTTAAAGTTATATCTGCATCTTACAATTTATTACTACCGGACCTGCCCTAAGGCAACACCATGTAACCTAACGCTGCGGCTAGGATGATTTGTATGTTTCACACCAAAAAAGTGATATGAACTTTCATACAGCACTACTATAATATATATGTATACATATATAAACAGTATGCACTATAAACATAGTAAAAATAAATTCTACAAACGTTGTTTTGGTTATTCTTATTGGGCTATATCCCACCGGATGTTACTTGTATACTCGGCTGATCATCTCCATTAACCTTGAACATGTTAACAAGAATACACACTTTTCTAGAACACAGCTAGTTCTTTGTTACTTCAAGCAAGTCGTCTTGTCATTCTACTATATTCATATCAATTCTACATAAACTCATTAAATGTTATTTTTTACTTATTATCAACTGCTTTTGTTCGGAAATATTATAATCGATTCGTTCAGCCTTTCTTCCTTTATTCTTATATAAATTGGCATTTCAAAGTGCATACACATCTCGCAAAATAAAACAGTTGTGTCGTTAAACGCTTATAAAATGATTGTACCGCATGTGTCATAACTCCTCTTCGGCAGACGAACACAATAAAGTATCATGATGGTACGGTTATTAAAATGATTATGAAGTAATTTCGCGGGATAGGCAAACAACTGTGCGGCGTATCATAAGAGATCTTTTATTTTATCAATCGATTTAAATTCATCGTTTGTGTTGAATTTTAATTAGCTTAATGGCATAAATAGTTCAATAACAGCCACATATTTCATAATAAAATTAAAGAGAGAACATTCACGGCTGTTGAATTTATAATTGATTTATGAAATATTTACGATGATAATTATTTAAACATCGATCGATTTCAGATTTTGTTGTTGAAATGTTTATAAATTTGAATTAAAATCAGATGAATTAATAAATAATTCTGCTTTTTGATGATTGTGAATTAATAAAACATGAACTTTGCAAATACTTCCAACAAAAATCAATCGTCAAATAGTAATAAACTGTTTTCATATATTATTGAAATCGTTAGTCCATTGACACTGCTTCATAAACTGAAATGATGTAACAGAATAAATAGAACCATATGCCATACTCAAGCATATAGGATGAGGTTCAAATCTCCTTTGGTACGAGGGTAATTTGGATTGGATGGCGTTACAGCGCATTTTACCCCGGGAATTAATTGTGAATATTTTTTCCCATACAATCAAAAATTTTTGAGTAGGTTACGTGTAATAGGAAAGATTAATAATCCTATACATTTTTTTTTATTAGAATTGTCACCATAGACATGGCGTAATTGTATTCGGAATGCAGCTAGAAATGATATATTAATGAATGTTATTGAGGCAACTGTCTGTACGCACGTTTAGGTTTGTTTTTAGCCGGTTTGGATACATATTGGGTAATTTATTATGCGATATAGTTAATATCCCAACGTAACACCCAAGCAAACTTAACCCATCGCATCCTGAATTAGCATAAATTAGCTTAAAACCCACCTAAACGTGCGTACAGACCTGTGCGATCAGTTCGAGAGTTACATGCAATCAGTCCGATAGTTCACTTCTAACGTTTTTATAATCAAGAATTAAGAATAGTAACTTTCACACTGTAATAGCTATTTGTCACGTGATTGGTATAACTTTGATGTGTTGCTGCTGTAATGTCAATTCTATTCGTTGTGATTGATCATTTAATGTTATTGGTGTCTTTTCTCTTAGCAATGACAGTGAAATGAGAAAAGGAGCGTTACTTGGATTCCAACAAAATGAATTAATTTCTATGACAACAGTTACATCAATTAGAATAGTAGGTAGCAAACTGACAGCATTTTTTAGCGTACCAGGCCGGTATTTATAGGTTAAGTTACCTAAAATTATCACCAGGCCTAACCTTTTATAACTTTACCTTGGCCCATCTTTTCTGAACTAACTCCGACTGGCCGAAACAACCCAGACTAAACCTTAAAACGCCTCTCCCTTCTTAAATAAAGAAAAGTACCTCTCAGAGAAGTATAATGTCTGTAATAACAAAGATTAAATAAACTTTTTGTAAACTAGAAAGCTGTCTGTGTTCATTAGCAGTTTCTTGCTCTCAAGCAATTTCTTTTATATTTAAGTGAAGCGATAACTTTATATAACACCCCATGACCTAATTTTTAAAAAGCTTGTGCTAGGTTAGCCTAACATGACTTGACATAGAACAATTCGTTCGCCTGATCTGAGTTTAAGCTAACCGACGTAATCTTATCTCAGCCTAACCTAACCTTTAGAAATATTATTTGAGAACGGTTTTGTTTCACAAAAACCTGTCAACTACAATAAATAAAACCACATACTTAAAAGCAATTTGTTGACTTTGAATGATATGGATTATATTTTCAGGAAATAACAAACTTGGAGATACGACAGACATATTCTCGTAAACCGCATATACACAAACAAGCAAGCAACAATAGTACGTACAAGTACAAGGCCTGTAAATCGTAAAAGCTATCGGCAAAGTGAAGAAGCACCATTGTCATATGTCCGGTACCGCAAACCTTCCCTCAAAAAGATCCCTGGCTACCTAAAGAACACCGTACAAACTTCAGATCCATAAAATCTAATCGCTCGTACGCGTGAGATTGCTCAATAAATCAATACCAGAAGATAACAAGCCTTACCTCGTCAGCCTCTTTACATCAACTACTAAGTCTAAGAACACCCAGTTGACTTAGCCGCAAAGAACGTCGTAAGTCATAAACAAAAACAACATAAAATAAATCAACCAGCTCCTTTCAGAACCACCATTTCATTCCTCGGAGAATATGTTTCACTACAGTCAACTAACTTGTCAATCGCATACAAAAATATTAAAAGTTTCTATTTGAACTAACTAATTTAAACTTGCTCGACCTGACCCAATCAATTTTTTTTACCCACTTGCTGCTTCACCGTTTCCATATGGATTGCTGCAGAGCTTCGTATTTGGCGCTTTGATAATCCTACTTTAACGTCACCTAAACATTTTTTGTAAAATCATGTTAGAACAACAAGACTTGAACTTGAACTTAACTCGGATAATCTGAGTTCACCTCAACTAAGCTGTCCGGACTAGAACCGATCAAAATTAAAGTAACGTAATATAATCCAAATAAACCCTAACTAATCATATCGGTCTGACACAAACCAATCTAATAAACTAAAAGCAGCTGAAATAAATATAAACATTTTGAGCCAACTTTCCTACTTTCGAGATCTCAGAAGACCGAAAAAAAAAACAAAGCAAAAATGCAGCAGAACATAGGAACATGTGAAAAAACAGTCAAGAAATAAAAGATACAAACAAGATTATTCCTACAAAACCACATATAAGTCGAATCAAACTACAAAAGTTTACAGAACCCATCCACCTGCCCAAGTGTAAGTTATTAAGATATTGAATATCACCATCTTCTCTGGTGACAAAGTGAATTCTGACGTTTGCAAAGAAGACAAACATGCAATTTCTTAATGAACTAACACTATGTGTTTGGGGTTCTACGCTCATGATATCGTATCAGCAGAACAACAGAACTTGGCCACAACAAAAACTAATCTAATCGGAGTTCATCTGAACTGACACCTAACTCAATATCACCTTAACTACATCTAACCTAACTTCAGCTTACTTTGACAGAGCACATGCAAAAAAAGTTAAAAACAATCCCTTGGTAAAAGCTCCTAAGACTTTATTAAAAAAACAAAACTGCAAAAGGAGTAAGAGATCAGAGGTGCATAATCGGCGCCTGATATTAAATACATCTTTGGCATGTTGTTGTTAACGCTACCACAACTTACTACAAGCTTGAGATACAGTTTATCTAATCTGCCGCAATCTAATCAGTAAGTTTATCTTATCCCAATTTAAGAGACATGGCAATCGTAAATTGCGTCAACGTTAGCGTTCAAAAAATCGTGTGTTTGGCAACGCTTTCCATATGTTTAATAAACAAACCTATAAAGCAATAATAATTATTATTATAATCAAAAACTAGACTCAATGAGAATGCATGTTTACAACACAAACGTTTGCAACATCATCTGTAGAAGACTTAGATGCCCTGAGTGTTTCCAAAGTTATCCCAAACGCACACAAACACATGAACATTTGTAACGTTGCCGTTATTAGACGACATCTACAGAAAATCTTCCTAATTATTCCTTCGCCATCTAGCGCCGCCAAAGAGAACGAATGAGAAAAATATAAAGATGCGCGGACAAGAAGACCGCTCTTTTATCTCCTCCGATTCTTCTTAGTCCGCGGGAGAGTATCGCGTGCTAAGAAACAAAGTCACGAGTCGCCGTGTGCGGATACGGGAAACGTATTCGAAAGTCGCGAGTGCGACACATTAATGTTAAGTGTATATGTAAATTTCCCAAATGAGCAGTTTAAATAACTTTTATTTCAAAATCTATCTCCGCAATCCCGACCCAGTCGACAAGCTAGCCGGCGCCGCCGTTAATCGGCGTATATAGCCCTTACGAGTTATACATATTCTAACGTCGCATGACAGACTACACGTTATAATAAAACATGTTGGGATGAACCAACAAAAACTGACTAAACCAAAACCTTACCCAACTTATTGGAATTAAACCAAGTTCAACAAAGCCTACGCTGACAGCCGCATCGCAATCAAATCGCCATGACGCATGACGTTGCGTTGCTATTCAGATTATATAGCAACATAACCCCGCAACGTTATATTGACGTAATGGCAATGCGAGTCTTGAGCAAGAACTTTTTGAGTCTAGATAACCTGACCTAACTATGCAAATCTTGTTCAGAACCTACTTAAATCTAGGTAACCTGACCCTAAACATTTCTTAACTTACTTCAACTTAACTATTATTTACCTAACCCAACCATTCTTTAACGTACTTAAACTAAAGAGAAATTTACCTAAACTAACAGATTAAAAAAATCGTAAAATAACAAAAATATCATTTGAAAATTGCAAAAAGTCCGGTATCGCAGCCTTCCATTGTGCGTTACAAACTTGATCGGTAAACTGCTCTTATAACGGTCCGTGCGCGTGAGTTTGCGACTTAAACGAATCACCAAACGTAACCTAACAAAGACTAAACCCAATAGTTCTTAACTCTGACAACTAATTATTTGGTTGTAATTGATTTAATACCAGCTAAACATAGAAACAAAATAATAAATTATCAGCAAACTCATTCAGGACAGTGAAATAAAAACGTTAGAAACTTTGTTAAACAAAATTTATTAAATCATTGTCAAAAACAAGTGTATCGACATAGCCCACATTCTTCCCAACTAATTCCTGTTTAATTGGAACATAGGTATGATAATCTGGAGTAAATTGCTTTGACACTAAAGTATATGTGACACTTTATGAAACTAGAAGATGTCGTGCATAATGTTGGGTACAGAACCATGGCTTATATTCAAAACTTTAGCGATTTCTACAGAGATATCTCCAAAAAATTTTTTTCACTAAGAGCTTCCAAACTCAACTGAAGCAAAACAAAACAATTTGCTTAACCAGATCTTTAAGTATTAGTTGCAAAAGTAACCTCGTTAATAATGTATAATTTTCGTCTTGTAGTTTTATTCTACGAACATATCCTTTACTTTATAAGAAATAAATAACAGAACACTGTTCCTTCTTAGTGCAGCGTTGACAGGTACAACGCGGAAAGAAAATTACACGCAATTTTTATGTTTATATCTACAGCATATAGTATAGGCATAGATATAGCTATAGTGTCTACGACATGGGTTAAATTATCTCAGCGGATTAGGCTGCAGTCTCACTGCACCACCGCCACCAACTATCACCGTTTGCCACTAACCACCAAAATGTACTACGGTCTCACTGCAGCCACTGGTGACCACTAAATATTTAAATTTCCCACCCATTTCTATGTCAGTAGAAGAGTGCTATATTTATATTTCGGGCCTTTCATTTACTAATGTAATTAGTTTATCAATGTCGGATGGTGTCCATGTTTCTTCCATGTTACCAGACAGATTATGTTTTGATTTGTGAAATATCAAGTTAGTATGTTTCAAATGACGATCAACTGTTGCCACGCTACCACCAACCGATTTGAAATTATGAAACGGTGGTTACTAAATGACAGATGCCGGCGAGAATAGTGAATTAGTCGGACCGTCGCCATATGATTTAACGTGTTCGAATTTTAGTTGGTGGCGGTGGGTGGTGCAATGAGACTGCAGCCTTAGCAATCGCCTCGGGGAGGCTATTATGTTTTTATTGTATACCTGGAAGCTAGTTAACACCTCGGCATTCAAGGGTTAAAATATTATATAAATATACAATATTTTCATCGGTATCAGTACGTGTTACTACACGCGCTCATTTTTGCGAAACTACTGTAAGTAAGAGTACGCAATACTTAAGGTCACGCAAGCCCAACAGCCCTACCAACGTTACAAAAAGTAGTTAAATAAATCACACTTTTTTTTAAAACGTCTCTAAAAAGCCATTTTTAATACTTTGCAGTAAGACTAGGTACGCCACTGGATTGAATGGAACAATAGTGCAAACTCTTACAATACAACTACAAAATAGTCTACAATAACTGTTGTAAACCTATTTAACCGCGTTAGTAATTATTAATAATCAACAGTTTGTATGCAAAGTTTTTCTTATTATATGTCTACGTGTTTTGAATTTACAACCTTCATCCAGCAATACTAGATTGAAATAATTCAAAACAAATTAATTGTTTTGTAAGATTTTTTTAGTTGCAATAGTCATCACAGTTATAATTAATTAAATGATTTAATCATCTCGCCTTAAACAAATTCTAAGAATGTATTTAATAGAGATGCTGAAATTAAACGGAAGTAATTGCAAAGTTTTAAGAACATTGCAAAAATAAATTAATTAGCAGAACTCTAATCCATTTAACTCTATGTGCGCCATTTATGAAACTTGAAGAAATGCAGTTTTAATCTTAATTATTTTCTAAAGCGATACATGTGTTACTTAATTGGGGATTTATTACAAATAAAATTCATGATCACAAAATATTATGAAACGTTGGTTGGTCACGTGCCAATTATTTTAATTGCATTCTCATTGATTTGTGGTTTCACACATAATTGCCATGAACGCATATGTTACGCAGGTCATGATTAAAAATGATTTAATTTAAACAGGAGAATATAGATAGACTTGTTCATGTATAAATATTTTAAAACTGTAAATCCGATAAGGCCCCCGAAGTGCATGTATCAATCAGTTTAAGGCATCTTCAAATATGTATGATAAAGCGATTCTCTTTTTATTTATTATCCACACGTGAGTGCAGAAATAGATTTCGATATATCTACATTTGTTAGAGAAAAGTCGAATATAAAAATCGAATGGAGAAAAATGTTTATATAAAACATTCTTATTTACATTTAAATTGCCAACAGAAACAAAACTCAATAAAAGTTGTAAATACTTACTTAAATCCTTTGCCATCGTCGTCGTTAGCAACCTGTCCATTTTGTACCGGTTGTCCGTTTACCACGACACCACCATCCTCTTTGGGACTCTGCGGCTTGTCTTTATCATTTTTATCGTCAAGATGTAATGCCCTCATGCGAGGCTCAAGGCTGTCTTTATTTGTAGGCGATGTGCCCAGAACGTATTCGACCATTTTAACACCGAGTCCACCTCCTGTGTCGGACCCACGGGGCGATAAGATGCTTCCGGTGTCGCCACCACCTCCGGGAAAACCACCACGTCGCCCCAAAGCCAACGGCGTAGAAACTGTGTGATCTCCTAAAAAGAATAAAATAATATTGAATAAAATATATTCCACTAGGATAAATACATAATATATAAAATATAGGTTTATTCACATTTAACCCCTAGTACTTTAAATTTTATTGGTTGAATATATTTGCAAAACGGAATTTAAATAAAAGCTAAAAGGAAAATATTAAATTATGTTTGAAAAAGGTTCCAAGTAAATTTGATTTAAGGTGAGAGAAATTGGCAAGGAAAAGTTATTTTTTATTTACATACGCACATTTTCAGTCAATCAAATATAAGAAAACCGCTTACCATCAAACCACAAAAATTTGCTATTAAACAAGCTCATAATTTATAATAATACACTGTACAAACGTAAACTTTTATATACACAAATTTACAACATATTTACAGATGTTTCATTTGCAGTGTACAAACGGTGACTAGTTTATCTAAAGCATGGGAACAGGACTTAGCTTCCCTTAGTGTTATAAAGTGGGGATGGGGGACGATTATATGTCATGGTTGGATAATATTTGGCACATAAGGGTCAGGCAAAAACAGGGCATGGGTATGGCCTTTATGAAACCTGCTTTGCGATGCATAAAACGATAACTTAACAAATGTATTTAAAATATTTAAAAAAATATATGTTAAAATTACAAATTTCACTTTACTCTCTAGGGTGTGTAACCAAAAATTATATTACGCAATCTCAAATGTAATTTTCAAAGTTTACAATTAGAATTTTAATTTGGCTTCCTTTCGCTTACATAAATGATCGTCTCTCGGAGAAATTCATCATTTTTGTGGTTGAAACGAACTCAAAAGAAATTTATTTGAAAGATGAGCGACGATGACAACGTTATATGTATTCTCATAGAGAAATATATATTCAAATAAATGAATTGAATATTTTTTTCAAATCTATCAAATAATATATTTATATTGTAGTGATTTATTACATGAAGACATAAAATTAAGGTAATTTGATCTACACAAAAAATAACACATAATTTATGAATGATAGATACCACAGTTAATAATATTATTAAATAAACAAAACCATTTGTTAGTAATAATATTTATTGTTATTAGATAGCGATAGCAATGTAATATAAACAAATACCTATACAATGTTAAGATTAATCCTGACTGGGACATCAATACTAACTCTCAGGTGCCAATTATATGATATAACTGTATTTAATGTATGTTCATCTATGTTTATGTTTATGCAACTCAACCAAATTAAATATTATTATTTTTAATTAAGTATGTAGGTTTACATTGTTGTAGGCCGGGTTAATATTAACCAAGGCTGTATTTACAAATATTATCTGTTGCATTAAAATAAGGTTCTGGATGCATTCAACCTCTCTCCATATTATATTGCAGCGGCCATGTTGTTTATTACCAAACATACAACAATTATTGAAAATAAGCTTACTTTATATATAAATTAGAGTGTAATCAACCAATCAAAAATAACAGCACAAGTATCAGTAAATTAGATTGAATCATAAAACATAATTTTTTTTTTTTAATAATAGTACTTAATAACTACTAATTTCTAAAAGTTTTAACCCCTAGCGTTGGTAATTAGCATCGTTAAAAAAATAGACCGACGCGACGTACAATAAATGAATTTAAATAATCATTTTAGTCATTTGCATCCATTTAGGTTTTTTAGGTTCTGAATCAATAAATGTTATAGTTTCTTAAGAATGTTTTACCTGAGCTAAAATTCGACAAATTATGCGCCAAGCTTCGAAGTGCTCCACCTGAGAGTGGTTTACACTTTTAACAAATTTAAATTCAACATATAATTGTAGCAAACTATTAAAAAAAAGAAATAATAAAATTTAATAAAAAGCGCCAAAAACTGAAGTGTGCGCCCCTGGTTTATTTACCGATCACTTTTAATTACATTATTTAAGAACTTGTACGTTCATTATATTTGTAACTAAAATTTAATTTTGATGGTAGGTAAACTTAAAAGTTAATATTTTTCTTGTACGGAATTTTTTTCTCCCACATCCACAAAAAAACCGTTTGTGTAAACGTTTGGCGGTTCAACAATAAACCACCTTTATAGTAAAATTCGATCCTAACTAAGCATGCTAGCGATTACCCTACTCTGGCAACTAAAATAATAATAGAAAAATTCATCAATAATTCATTGATTGTATCCTCTACAAAGTATTCCCCATAATGTAAATGCACCAAATTTCAGTATAGAGCTTAGATTCTCGGATTAGTCTTAGTCTTGTCGACGTCGTCCTTTCATCATTTTTGTTTTCACCTTCGGAAATAAGAAGAAGACTCAGTCAAGTCTCATGCCCAAAACATCAACAAAAGCTGATTGGCATACGCCAAAGGATATGCCAACACTATCAGTAAGTTTTCTAAACATGATTCAATTTTTTTTTTTTTAATAAGAAAGAAACCCAACAGGCCAAGCCGTCAAGGCATCATAACGGTGTTGCTTTTGGCCAAAAAATCAAGAACAAATTTTAATGTTAACGTCTCATGCCCAAAACATCCAAACGAGTTGGTAGACATAATCCCAATGCCAATCCAATCAGTAACTTTTCTGATAATTATTCGAAAACTCTACATAATCATCTTTTCACAAAACATGTAAAATTTTCGGCAGTCAACAACAATAAAGTCAGCATCCAATATGACTACCTACAGACTAGTGTACCAACACAACAAAAAAAAAGTGTAAACATTTTTTGGTTGTGTCTAGACGGTTTAAAATCCAATTCTTATTGATATATCTCAAACTCTTGAAGTCCTTAAAGAGTCCAGAGGCTGAGGACATAACTGATCTCATCTCTCCAACCATAGTTTCGTACTATAACTCATCGCTCCGACCATGAAACACTCGAGCTTTGATCCTAGGTTGAGATTAGAGCGTTGAACGAGGGTACCAAATTAGGGTCACAGCTCTAGTGTTTCAGAGTCAAAGCGCTGAGTGATGAGCAAGGTTACAATGCTATCATCGGAGCAATGATCACCATTGTGTCCACAGCTGTTGACATCCTTCGCAAGGCACAACAAACTACATATCAAAAGTATTTGAACACGGTCGCTATAGTATAGTATCATCCTCTCGTTTAGACTCTGGAACACTCACATCAGTTTATATTTAACTAACGTTCAGACAACATAGAGTTTTGACATCTTCTTTAGACAAAGAAGACCCATGTTGACTAAAAATAAGTTAGATCAAAAGTAATGTAAAATATAAGTACGAGAATCGAAGCGGTGGGTTCTAAGGTCGGAACGTTGAGCAATAAGTGTGCGATGTACGATGCTTTAGTCAGAAAGAGGGTCCTCGTTGTGACCACATATTAAACTGACATAAGCAAAAGTATTAATTATCATTCTTCAATAAGATCAACAAATACTATAATTTAACTAAAATCTAAACTTAACATTGAGCGTTTTATTTGATAAACCAGCAGATGCAAGTAGCACAATCATTCTCAATCTTTTAGAATCAGATTACAGAAATCGGATGTTATAAATGCTCCTTCAATAGAGGTGATACGGTTTATCCATAGAAGCTTTAATTTAAAGTTTGAGCTTGTGGAAGTGCTCACTGTTTATCCACCAAAAACTTAGATCACCGTCACTGTTACTCTAAACAGGTTAATAATTGAAAAAAGTTTGAGCATGAGTTCACTCTACACTTATGCCACCAACAAGACAAAAAAAAAGAGTAAAGTAAGGATAATATCGTAGCAATAGTGGCTAGTATAGAATACAAAAAAGGACCAAAAATCTAGTCATTAGTAAAAACTATAGCATACAAAACAATAGCATAGTAGTAAAGGAAGACCAATTAGAGCGCGTAAATAAACTAAAATACCTAAGCACGATTATTAACATTAAATAGAACCCAAGCGTAGAAATCAAAACCAGAATCGCATAAGCAAAAGCAAATTTCTTGAAACTCAGGAACGTTCTATGCAGGCACCACTTAAACCTAGAATTGCGCATGAGAATGGTACAATGTTACATCTTCCCGGTTCTACTATACGGGGCAGAGGCATACACGCTAACGGAAATATTAAGCAAAAAGATAAACGCGTTCAAAATGTGAATATATAGACGAGTTCTAAAGATCTGCTGGGTACAACAAGTTACAAATAAAGTTGTCCTACAAAAAATTAATAAAAAAACTCGAGATCGGGAGTTTGCTGAATGGTCCGGCCCAGGCCCCGGCAGAGCAGTTAAAAAATGATCCTAATTTCGGCAAAAAATATTATCTTCTCAGACCAGGGCAATTTTTGACCAAAAGGCTTTAATAATAAACAAAATTGCTGTTATTGGTGCGAGAACAACCCACAAGTGCTGCATAAAACGCCATTGCATCCTGCAAAACTTTTTGTGTGGTGCGGTTTCTTCCAAAAATAGAAAGGAAAAGCCTTCAATGGCGACAGCTGTAGTGTCACTTTAAGCAAATTTGTGTGGACTAAACTTGAAAACATAGATATTGAAGAAATGAAGTTTCAACAAGACAACGCTTCATGCCATACAACTAAGACCATTTGCTGAAAGAAGGTGTATGGATTACCTCACAACGAGAATTTGTGAATTGACCGCCGCGGTCATGTAACTCGGGCATCTTTAGGTCTACGCCAAAGAACAAGTCTACGCGGACAATCCACAGAATTTGGTTCATTTGGAAACCAACATTCGTCAAGCTATTGCAGACATACAACCGCAAATGTTAGTCTATGTAAACATAACTGAATTGTCCCAGTTTCAAAATGAAGCAAACCCAAATTGATGTCAAACCGTTTGTTGTTTTATTTAAAATCAAAATCCTATCACTAATAAAAAAACCTTTACTATAAATTCCTCTCTGCTTAAACTACAGAGCGCTACCTGACGGTGAGTAGCAGAACTAGTAGCTGTTATAATAGATGGCAGGTAATTCCCAAAGTAGACCAGGTAGACCCCCAGGGGTCCACTGTAGCAAGGTTCACCAAAACCATTAAAATTTTGAAAGTGGTCTACGAAAAAAAAAGTTTAGAAACCTCTGTTCTAGACCCTCAGAATCCGTTCCCAAGTAATGCC
This sequence comes from Tachinus rufipes, assembly GCA_963932245.1. Classification (NCBI taxonomy): domain Eukaryota; kingdom Metazoa; phylum Arthropoda; class Insecta; order Coleoptera; family Staphylinidae; genus Tachinus; species Tachinus rufipes. The sequence continues at coordinate 114,388,898 of OZ010741.1, read as the reverse complement.
AACAAACGGTAGTTAGCAAAACTAAAGCATATTTTTAAACCAAGCATCTATCACTATTACCTACCTATTTATTGGTAGATCTTTTCAATTAGAGATGCAGCAAAACTCGCCATGTTTACCTACTCGTATCATCTTACAAATTCCATGTGTTAGTCTTTCAAAATGTATTAAGCGAGTATCACCCATTAAAAAAAAAAACGCTTGCGTTTATTATGACCGAGCACTAAGTATTGATCAAAAGTTTAGAATTGAGAAACCTCGCTACTAAAGCTCAGTTAGTTGTCCACGTATAGTCAGTGACGCCAAATCTAGAGATTAGTATGTGGTAGCTTTCTTTTAAGTGGTAGTAGCTTAGCCTTAGCCTTTAAAGACTTTATAGCATCCCAAGATTCAGAAAGTACTGTACGCTCGTTTTCTTAGAAAAAGTAAGGACTAATAATCCTTACTCTCGATAATGCACACCAAAAGGTTTCACGTTTCAAATGAAAGGGGCTTGTCATAAAGTTCTCTGATATTGTTACCACATCAGAACCGCAAATTTTGTTTATTTTTCAGGTAAAAGTGTACTTCGTCACTAGTGACAAAAAAAAACTCAGAAACGCCAAGAAGATTGCAACACTGACTCTCTTACTGCTTCAATATTTAGTAGAGATCACACGGGCAGTGGTAACCCGATTCTTCTTCTTTGCACATTTCCAGTTATCCTAAAGATGTCCACCCGCAAAACAATCGTTTGCCGGCCTTGAACGTAACTTCAAGCAAAACATTGTAGTGTGAGCGTAACTCAGAAAGTCTAGAAATAAAATTGAGTGGTGGCCGTTACTACGTGATAGTTCATTATAGAAAATAAATTAAATACATTTACTTTGTACTATATTTAAACAGTGACTAGTTTCAACCTTTTACAAGGCCATCATCTGACGGTGATACAAATAAGTCTAGAAATTAACTTCCGCAATAGCCAGTGAGCAACTTCTAAAAATTATACATCCGTAACTAAGCGTTCTCAGACCTACATCTATATATTTTTTTCTTTAATTGAACTCATAAACCAAATCATGTATGGCAGTAACATTTTTAAACACCCTGTATGTTAGTAGTAAAATCTGCATAATTCTGATATCAGACATCAAATAGGTCATAATTTAAAAAAAATCTAAGCTAATTTAACGGGTAGCGGAAAAATAAAATAAGCAACACAGAATTAGACCAAGCCTCGGAAGGTAATATAAATCCTTAACCCCGCTTCGGATCATATAACAACCCTTTCTCGACTGTTAATACGACCTTACATTTCTTGTAGCTTAAATAACTATTACTCATATTGTTAAATAAAGCCCTATGAATTTAATTAAAGAAATAAATTCATATTGCTTGTCGGAAATTTAATTTCTTAATTTATATTTTTATACCTTAATGTATTTCCTCAATATTCGTAGACAATTATGTCAGATTATAGAATAAAAAGTATTAATTCCGATCTAATTGAAGTCGTCGACAATTTGACTTAATTCATAATTATAATGTAATTACTATTTTTTATTTTATATTTTCAATTAAGACAATTAAGAATTAATTTCAGTAATTAGTAGATAGTAATAGATTCTAAATTTGACATGTGGCACCCCACTGAAACCACTGATCCACACCATTCATCAATCAACGGGTTTCAAACGCAGGGGGTAGTGTATTTGCTTTATCAAAAGAACTTGATGAAGCGTTTACTTTATCTCAAAGTATATAGCTAAACAAAGTTTGCAATTTTATTCATATAATTTTGTATTAAAAGTTTATAATAAATAATGTAAATTTAATAACATTCTTATATTATTTATTAATAATTTCACCTTTGCAAATATTTCAAATTATTCTATTGAAAAAGAATACTGAACCGGTACTCTTTATAATAACCGCATTCTACTACATACATTTGTAATGTAAATAAATTTAATAAATTGAATATTAAACAGGATTACTAATGATGTATTTGATGTTATGTTTGCATCAAAATGTTTATTCAATAAATGTAGAGATTCTGTTATAATAATTATGTATACAAACCTGGCTTTGTTTAAATATTGGAGCTTAAAATAAAAATATTATAGTTAAGAAATAAAATAAACCCATACTGTTTTATATGTGCCATTCCAGCTTTTTTTAAAATCTTTTAATCATAACATTAAACAAATTGGCCATCAATCTCCTCATACTATCCATAATTAAAATATTAATTACCAATAATTGAACAATAATTATTTTATTTTACGATCCAAACACAATTTGTATTATAGTAAATTGTATCCATGAACCAGATCTAATGTAATTCCGTAAAATATAATTATTAAATCCCAGCAAGATGATTTTACTCGGTAATTGCATTTCACATGGATATGATAAGTAAAGTAATTATAATTACAATGACCATTCTTAATAAATATAATAGGTAGTGGAAGAGAAATTATTATTATTTTATTATTAACACGTTGCTTAAAAATTATGTTTGTGGTGTTAATTTTCTAATTTGTATCTAACATGATGAAAGCGTAAAATTTTGCTGGAATTGATAATTATTAGAAGAAGGTTTTTAAACAATTAAAATTGTGCAAAAGTTCTACAATTTGAAATATGATCATCAAATAAAGTGTCGGTTTTGATTTTGACATAAAAATTAAAATTAGATATCGATAATTAACCGAGGGATAATGCATGTTCTACTCCTAGTAGCATATACTATATATTACACCCAAATTCAAACAGTATTTAAAAATAAAAATTTATTGAGATAATTATTTATTTATATTAACAAATTAATTTAAATGCCAAAAGTGTAACATTTTATATAAATACTATTACATTATGTTACTAATAACATAATGTGCATATTGTTATACTAGTGCATATTGTTATACTAAGAATATAATACAAATGTCCTGCTATTGTTTTATATAGTAACACATTGTGAAAAAGTACGCTTGAAGAAAAAAAAATATTTTCAATTAAAATCAGAAATATTCTTGTTATTTGAGGTTAGAAATTAACCCTTCCTACCTAACCTCAAAAATAAAATCAGAAAGATTTTCAACCGAGAATAATTTCACTCTTCTACCCTATTAACTAGGAAATATTCAATTTAACTGCTAATAGATTCAAAATTAGCAAAATTTGCAATACATTAGATCGCAATAAATGAGAGCAACAATCATCCCAAAACTCAACACAGAAGTACCAAACTATAGAACATTACATGAAAGCAATTTCCTATGATAAATGATTTGTATATTGACCAAACTCTAGAGAACTACTTGGAGTATCAAATTCCACCAGAACAAACAAAATGTATCAATGAAAAAGTGACTATAGCCTATTCAATTTTAAGATAGAGTGCAAAAAACAAAAAACGCGTAATCAGCGGCTCCAGCAGTTCACCATCGAAACCACTGTTGTACAGTACAAGTCAGCCCTGTTTACTGTACCTTTCTTCACGGAAACTCCGTATAGATCAAAATACTGAATGCATGTCCTATTCCAAGTGGCATATATATATAGTTTTTCCCAGAAGCACTTTTAATATATGTTGTATTTTTGGGCCTTTCCTATAAGTTGGCGGCGTATATTGAATATTTGGTTTATTCAATATCAAGACAGAGCGCCAAAGCTAACATCGTGCTCATCACATGCTCATCCACTATACTACCTTACTTATTCATTATAACTCTTCACGCAAAAATCGTGTGAATCTTTTCCCAAAAAAAATCTTAATAAACTTTATAGGAAGCTGTAAGAAAAAGACCAAAAGATGCATAGCATGATTAAGAACACTAGCTCTAAAGCCACATGCTACTTTTTGAATATGTAAATTGCGGTTCTCTTATTAGAAGTCACCGTCTTGATTTTTTTGTCATAAGGTGACGACAAGTCTTGAGTAGTTTAGTAACCCTGATAACAAATAAAAACTTTTTCAGGTTAATCTTAGTCGAAATACACGCCAATACCGGTGCCACATGAGTCTCTTATCTACACGTAATGCTAGCAACTTGCATTACAGATGAATATTATTAATCTACTCCCGATCAGGGAAGATTTTAGCCATGCAACACTACGCTTGCAAGACAAGTACTGAAGTGAGAGTACGTAGAAACGTTTAAAAAGACTTTTTGGTCTTTAAGCCTGAATGTGACGACAAAATCTTAAGTGTAGATTAGGAAGCCTCTTCTCTGACCGTAATGTTAGCAACTTACATTACAGGTAAACCTACTCTAGAATTGGACGTACAAGACAGATTACTCATCTAATCCAAAGAAAGATTTTAGCCATAAAATCCCACGCTTGTAAAACGAGTTCAGAAATAAATGTAAGTATAAACGCAAAAAAGATTGTTAGTTTGTGAGATTCAAACCCATGATCAACTGTGCAGCAGTCGGATGACAAAACTTAGAGCGCCGCGCTCTATCTTTAATAATAATAATAATAATATTATTTACAATTAAAACCAGGTTAGCCTGTGAAAAACAAAAACAATAATAATAACAGTGGGCCCAATAAATTAGTGCACTGCTTCAATTGTAATTCTCCCCACAAGAGTAGTGCTCCAGTAAGCGGGATAACAGTGACTGCTAAAAGTTCCAAGGAGCCCATAGGCAAAGCAATAGATCCGGAAGTAAAGCTGTGAGTAGAGTAGGTTTAATTCATCCAAAAGTCTACAAGGTTTTTGCGCGGTGCTAAGACTATTTAAGGAGTAAGTTGGTTGCTGCTACAGTCTTTACAACGGTGGTTCTGCTTATAAGAGGACCAAACGCCGGCACTTCTTTAAGCTTCATTCAGCTAGCAAGATCAGAGTTGCAGCTGTTGTGGTGATCACAGCCTGTAATCCAGAAAGTCACCTCAGAAAAAAATTGCATTTCCTTATTTTTTCTGGTCTTTCAAACAAGAGCGACCAAGACACGTGCAATGTTGCCTTTTCGTAAAAGTCAATGGTGCTTTACGGGTTTCTTCATAAGTAGCACAATTTTAGACAGTCCCGTAGTTTAAAGCAGACAACTACCCTCCGAATTTATTGTTTATCTAATAGTTGGTTACTGAGAAAGGTTTTTGTTAAAAGAGATTCCAGTCAACTCAAGAACTCCAGTCCTATTTGGTGGTATAACGACGTTATTTTGTACGTAACTAATTGAGATTTCTTTTTTTTTTTTTTAGTTCACCAAAACTGATTATGTCCTGCAGTAGGAATAAAGTTGTCCATCTCTTTCCTTTTTCATCTTCTCATTGGAAAATATCAATTTAAGTTTCAGAATATAGCTTTTAAATTTTTTTGAAACAGATTGTATACGACACCTTAAATTCTATTGTCAAAACGTTGTAAAAGCATCGTGGTTTACGCGCGCTACAAATTAAGCCGAAGTGAAATCTCGCTTTTGGCGTTTAACGTTTGTCCGTAACCAATTTTGTTTAAAGATTTCAGACTCCTGTTTGGTTCATCAAACCTAATTATGTCCAAAACTTTGGGTAAGAGTATCGGTAACTGTAGCTTGAGGATGAAGTTGTCCCATCTTTTTCCTTGAAACTAGTCTTCTCATTGTCCGACGTAGAGTTGGGAGTTTGAATTCACAATTATTTAAAAGTTAAACCTTAAAGTGTCAAAAGATCGTGACTCAAGGTCAGAGCGTCGTAGTAGTTGCACATTAAACAAAGGTAAAACCTTGCTTTTAACTTAAAACTCATTTTTATCGAAATATGTAGTACAGCATCAAAAACTACTAAGTCTTTAAATCCTAATAGGCAATCCAGCTGGTTGGGTAGAATTTAGAAAACTTTCGCTTTATGGCACTAATATGTCTATTTTGAACAATTTTCAAAAACTCATTTGCTTCATATAAGTTATTTAAACACTAATTTATTCCTAATATTTAACTAAAATCGTGCAAAAACTGGTCAAAAACTCTGTTGGGGTATTAGGTATAGAATCACATAGCCAACAAATGTAGATAGCCACTATTTACCTCACACAACACCTCAAAAATGTTGCAACGCCACCAGTTTAGAGGTTAAGTAAGGTAAGTATCTGATACTATAAATCGCAGTGCAGAATTGGGTTCAAATGCTTAAGAATTGCCCAACAAATTCCATTTGTGATGTAAAAACTCATTAAAAATAAAGTATACAACTAAGACAACAACCTAGCCTAACTGGAAGATGATAGCTACTAATTAGGTTTGGCTGTTAAGCGTCTACCGATTCAAAGTTATCTTCGGATCTGCTACTATAAATCTATTTCGCTGCCCAAAAATATAACATTTCTACCAATTTAGAGGTTAGGTAAGAATTACTCAAAACCGCACCTAATTAAATGCAACAACATATATCTAAAGTTAGCAACAGCAACAACATTGAAATCGTACATAATTAGATTCGGTAGTAAACCCAATCGACCAAATTTAGACTATTCTTGAAAATATCCAAAGAAAAGGTCAAAACTTCTAGACTTCAATAAAAAAACAAAACTACTAGAAGAGTATAACAAGTAAACCAATGGAACCAAAAGCCCGCAGTGCAAAAACGCTGAACTCAAAGAAAAAAACAATGAGATAAGAAAACTAGAGTAACAGAAACAAATTATAAAAAAAAGACAGAGATACAACAAATAACAGCTAAAGTTATTAAATGAAACCAACGGTTGGTAAAACAAAAACTGATGTCATCTAAACAAGTCAGCAAAGTCACATCGCTATGGTTAATAAGAACATAATGATAGCAAACATTAGGTTAAAACAACGTTACAACAAATAACAAGAAACAGTAAAAGTTATTGTAAGAAGGCAGCGGTTGGTTCTTTAAAGCAATTGTCAAGTCAGCAAGGCCAGTTAGTTCACTATATTTAATGACAACATGACTCTACCAAATTTAGCATTTCTAAGTAAACCGCATCTAACCCTTAGTTCTTAACTAAGCGCACTGATCACCACATTCTAAAACGTATTAAAGCAAATAAACAACAACATCTTAACGAGATGTAACATATAACCACCTGTTATCTATAACAACTTACAACACAATTGAGTTTAGACTAAGATTCCAATTCTATGTAGATAACTATTCAAGAGCGTTTCTTCTCTGCCCGTAATGCTGGCAACTTACATTACAAGTAGGCCTTCTGTTTTGAGTAAATTCCGAACCAATAAAAAGATTATTTATCTACTCTGAGCAAGAGAAAGATTTAAGTCGTAAAACCCTACGTTGACCAGACGGGTTAGAGAGTTAATAAGCGTTTCATATGTTTTCTTTGGTGCAGCAGTTGGATGCGTAGACTGCTGCACCACACTCCCCGTAAAAGTGGTTATAATACAATATCAGTTCAAATTACTAAAATCTTCAAACTGGTTCCCAACCTGACAGTAAAGAAGCAGAATCAGTAGCTTTTACTTTTCAAACGCACTGTTGGCTACAAATCACATCAAGCGTTTGTGACGCTACGTCGAAAGGCCTTGAAGGCACCGGCGGTGCATTATCTTATGTATTCTGATAGCGCAAAACAAACACTGAATGTGTTTAATGATACATGATGCAAATTTCACTTTTTAAAAACGTTCTGTGTTATACGCCACATGAATAAAAAAGTTTGTTAAAGTTAGATAGCTCAGTACTGTAAGATGACACGCTAGAGACCCTCAGTATCCAGAATAAATTCTTGCTAAACAAGAAGTCATATATTAAGTCGTTCAACCACCACACATTAGCTATTGATATAATAACAAAAAAAGTTGATCAAAATAAACCTACGTAGGTAACATATTTCAGTAACTTTAATAATAAAAAAGCAGCAAAATACTAAAGCATGTACAATTTGTTTGAAATCTAATTTAATAAGCAATAATTGGACAGTAAAGAAAAATGCCGTCCTTTATGTTAAAGCCTTTAATGTACATCTCAGATAATTTGAGTAATGTGAACAATAAATCAAGACGGTAAGTGAAATGATGAAGAAAAATATCTGTTTCATTATAACCTTCTCGCTTTAAAAATAGGACGCTCGTTATTCTGTTTCTGTTCTGAGAAGTCAAACCCTTATAATTGGATATAAATATGGAAGGCGTTTATTGTTAGCAGAAACAATGAAATATTGATCCAAATACGTTATGAAATTACTTTAATAATTATAAAAGCAAAATTATTCAAGCAAGTCAAATTAACACAGCTTTTATTAATAATCATTTCACATCACGTACATAAAATGTGTTAGTAATAAAGTTTGTAATAACAAAACAATTTCATTTTGAGATACTAATAAAAGTGTATTATTATATTTTTTATAACTGTTATTCCCAGAAGATATATTATTAAATTTCCGGTTGTACAGGAAGCTCAATTTTTATACAATTTTATAGCTGTGGTGCAGTATTTTTATTTTTATAGATTAGCTTAAACAACATAGTACTCTAATTTATCACAAGCTTTAGAAGATAAAATACGCATACGTGTTGGATTAATCAAAGCATCATAATTAAGATGAGTGTATAACTTAAGATGCCTTGAAGGAAAGTGCCATTATTGAGAATCGTGCAATCTTTTAAAGATAACTGTAAGCGAACATCAATTTCAACTGATTAGATGCCAATACTTTACTAATCAATGTAATAAATTGTGTATAGAAGAAAATGTTATTAATATATCTCACAAAAAACTTGATACTTTCCACATTGATGTGATTCAATATGATAAATATAAAATACTCAGTGGGTAATAGAACGTTTTGATATACCGCAGAATGAATGTTATTTATTAGCTAAGCACAAGCCAATAAATGCATTGCAGCCAGAAGAAAGCATTTTCATTACCTACCTACAACTATATAGTAAGATAATTTATTAAAAAGTATATGTCTAAAATAATTAAAATTAAGCTGCACCCTTCTTGATGCAAAGCCTTCAATCTATTCTAAATAAAATGTAATCTTTGATTGATCACAACAGGAATCAGTCAACTTACGACAGGACATGGAAATCTTCTAATCTTCTAAAAGAAAAGATTTTATCCACCGGAAGGTCGGTCGTAAATCACATCAGGAATGTTCCAAAATGACATTTGAACATTCGTATTAATACTTCAAACCAATCACATGAAAACAATGAAAAGTTGCAGGTGATGAAATTTTAGTTTTCTCTAAGAGAAAAACTACAAAATACTTTACAATACAAATATAGAAATGATCTAGTGTAGTACTATAAACTATTAACATCTAATGTAGAAGCAAACAAGTTCTAAGATTAGGTTAGTTGAGTAAAAATCTGCGCACGTTTACTTGATCCGCCCCGAAGCTATATCTATAATAACAGAAGCCCAAAATTTGTTTTTTTATTAAACCCGTACCCGATACTTGAAATACAAAATCAATTTACAAATAAAAACTACGAGGGTAGTTCCAGAAGTATTCGACTTAACGTATAGATGGCGGTTATTGTTTGAAAAGAATGACTATAGTAGAAAGTACCAACCTTATAAAGCTTAAGTTTGAAGTTTGACGAGTAAGGCGCATCACCCCCTATTGGTAGATCATCAACCTGCCTACCCCTATATTTGTTTATCACTTATTATGTTCTGCATAAACCGAGAGTAAACCGTAAGTACACCAGCCAATGCAAAGCTCTACCCCATGCGTATAGTAAAACAGTTAAATATATCAGTTACATATTTACATATAACATCGCTAACAAACGTTAAGCAACGGCCAGAGCAGTCACGACTTGGGTGTCTCCAACAAGGTGTAGCGTTCTTTCCAAATGAATCCGATGCGCCAACAAAGAGCCCAACGAAAGGTGGAGTACATGTAGCCAACTGTATGTGCCCACATATTGGACAAAACCAAATTATGATCCTAAACGCGCTCGGGGAAACTAAAATTGCCACGGGTGCGTTCATCGTAACCAGTATCACATACTAATTATATTGTGAAACTGGTTGCTACCAAAGCCTTCAATGTAAGGTTGAATAACCGACAACAGACGGATAGCAGCCAACTCTAAGTGTGTGGACACAACAGCGACCCTAGCTCCGATCATCAAACAGCGCTCCGAGCATAGAACACCAAAATTTGTCCTAAGCTCGAACCCTCGCTCACCGCTCGTGCCTCGTATTTATATTGAACTGAAACTTTTTTAGTGGCGTAAAGTATCTCATTAAAACCATTCAATCTGCCCTCGTAGACACCTTGCGTCACCGTTGAATATTGCAATTCTCAATAAATTCTATATTGTTAACCTAATTTAAACTTGATTGCATGCAATTACTCGCTAAATCAATGATAGAATTATATCCAGAGTAATGAAGCATAATCAAGAAGCGTTCAATGAAGAATGAATAATTACTTAAATAAACTAAAAAATAATAATTGCTATAAATTAGACTAATGACTGCATGATTGCATCTTCCTTAAAAAAATAACTAAACTTTTGCATAGTCATAACGGAAATATAAATTAAGTGTATAATTTATCATGTGAAGGTATTATCAAGTTTAACTCCAATCAAAGAAAATTAATTATGAAATGTGATAATAAATAATGTTCTTTCATTATACGAAACACGGTGAAACACAAAACTTACTTAATCTCGCTAGCATGAATGGCAGACAGACTCGAGATATAACAATGACCGCCTACATAACAAGTTTATATTAGTCATCCCGCTGAAATTAATGGAGTTGACACCTTAGCTCACTTTATAAAAGACAGGCAACACTAATTATGTCCGCATTTGAGTTGATCAAATTTTTAAAAAAATATTTATCTAAGTACCTGAAGAGTTAATTATAATAAATTAATGCATATTTAGTACTGGCTTTAAGGGATGATTTATACCGCTTTTGTCTGCGATTTATAAGCGAGTAGTTTGTCATTTGTGTTAAGTGTTTTGTTCATCGTTTCCACCATGACGCGTATTAATGTCTCTACGTGACCATGCTCTGTTGTCGACACATTTACGAAATCATCATTGGACAAATGGGTAGAGAGAGAAAGAGAATCGGTTCCAATATTAGCAATAAACGACGTAATGAGTAATGCTGTAAGATATTGGAATGGCGAACATTGGCCCCAGATACCGACGTAAACATTTGAACTCTTTAAAGACAAATAGTACATAAAAATATAATGGATTTATTTAACCTAGTTTTCACCCTATTTTCTCAGAATGTTTACTCCTGAGGAATGAATTTCCCATATGTCGAAAACATAATAAATGAATCAGAAATAATAAAATAAAAAATATATTTTTCTAAACCATTCTGCATCAAATATTTCTTTGATTAGATGTCATGTTTTGCGACATTGAATTAATTAATATTTATGTATATAAGTTAGCTGTCAAAAAAAGGTATTCTTCACTGACAAAAATTTTATTAAAAAAAAAAAAAAAAACAGATTATAAGCTGCCAAAGTATAATAATTATATTAAACAAAAATAAGTTTTTGTAAAGCCGGCTACTCACTAGTGTATTATTTCTAATTACCGTCCACGTTCGGTAAACAGTCCAAAGTCAAAATTAACTATTTTAAATAGTTTATGTAATAAACATAATTTTTTATTTTTAACGAACCTCTAACCTAGAAACCTTTTTTTTGTAAAATTATAATAATGCGTCCTAGCTCATCTAATCAATCACATTTCATGAAATAAAAATTGTATACAAGAATATACCCTCAATTCATACAATTATTTAATAAAGAACATTTTTTTTATAAATTATTTCTTTTCAGTGCTTAACGATCCGAATGATGTTTCTCTTTCTTAATCCCAACTTTTACCAGATAACCCACCTAATATAAAAACATCAAATTCCACTAAAATTCCATTAGTCTTATCTGCTAAGCTCGCGAAAAGATGCGATGAATCATGTCAGTAATGGTGATTTTTTTTTTAATTCAAATAATGTTGTTATCGGCAAGTTCAGTTTTTTTAAATGGTAAGATAATGGAAGAAGCAGATGATGCTTTACGAGTTAATTTCGCTGGTTTATAAAAAAAGATGAAGGGATATTGCTGCAGATAATATTCGTATTAATTTTAAAATGCGGCTTTAAAATTTGCATTTTTTGTGTATCTTTATATGATGCGAATGGGAAACACAATATAAAATACATCTGTTTTTTTAAGGGATGAATATATTGGGTATGTAAAAAACCATCCTTTTGAAGGGAATGTAACGGTTATCATAAACAATGTGAAATATCATCATATAGTTTATACATTATTAAGTATGCGCGTATTTTCCATTTCTATGTAGATTGGTTTACAAAATAATATAAATTATTCATATTTTATTATTGAAGACAGTAAACACGAATTTAATAATCCTCAAACTTTTAAACTCTACAAGAAACTAAAATAAAATTTAAAAAACTACGATAACTGCAAACTGTTCCAAGATAGTTTAAAAGCGATTTACAAAACAGGCTTTTCAGGTAAACTTCTCATAATTCGCAATACAACGAAAAAGAACTGCAGTTCTTCAAACAGAATAAACAAAGTTAAAAAGTTCACAAACTCATGTAACCATTGAAAATATAATATGTAATAAAAAATAAGAATAAAATTTTGAATGAATACTAAACTCCTGTTAATTTGAATAAATCATTAGAGATAAGAAGTGTTGCCATTTACATTCCAAATGAGCTCTTAATGTGACGCCAGCATACTAAATAGTCATCGTTCATACGGATTTGCATTGAATCCAACACAAAAAATAACAGTACGGTAAAGTAAGTAACATTTTGACGTTCGGTTTTGTCACCTAAATCCAAATTGAGCAATAGTGGCGCAGTCGATAGTAGAGCGTATATTGTATATGACTATGTAAAGATATTTTTTTAAACAAAAGCAACGTCGTACTAATTCAGAAAATTAATTAAATTAAGAAAAAAAATTGTTAGTTTAAATTTAAGTGCACAGTAGTACCGCATGTATTTTCTGTGCACGGTCGCAATCCTAGTCAGTAAAAAATCCGATTCGTAGAATTTTTATATTGATTTTGTCACCGAATTTCGAATATGCATCAATTTAAAATTCCAAAATTTTATAGAAAATCTCAAATAAAAAAAAGCATAAATAGAAACATAAATACAGTAAGTATACAGTATACGAGGGGGTTTTGATAAACTATATCTCCAACTCCCCTCGTAGGTTTTGATAAACTATATATCAAAATCCCCTCGTAGGTCACTAAAGAAGCAACACAAATTTTAATCTAAAAACAATTTATTGTTCCATTTCCTCTTAATAACATATATTTATTACAGCAAACCAGCTCTAAGCTTTAAAAAAATCTCAGCTTTGCAAACCAGCTCTACATGAAAAAAATATACAACCTTTTAGACTCCTTTTTATTTAAAGGAAAAAAATGATAGTACAAAGAAGCCAAATCCATCAAATTAAAAAAGTTTAAGCAAACCTCAAACTTTTCCAGCAGATTTCTTAACAAAGAACTTCTTCGGCCTTAGAAAGTCTAGACGCTTCTATTCTCCATACATAGATTGCTGCTTAGTTTCTGGGTGCATCATCTGCCTGCACACATTTTATAAAAAAAATAATTGTAGATGTTAATTTTAGAAAATTGGCAGTGCAAGCATAGACTTGCACTTTGACTTAGCCCCAAAGAAATAATCCCTGAGTGTCAAGCCACATGACCGCGGCGGCATGCAATTCACAAATCCTCGTCGTAAGATAATGCAATCACCAAACTTCTCCCTCAGCCAGTCAAGAGGGACATTTAGCTGTGAGACATGTAGCACATCTCTTCAAACTCGCGAAATATGACTCTATAGCGGTCACCATTAGCGGTTATGGCTCATTTTGGAAGAAATAAGATCCTATAATGCCGCTATGCCATAAACTGCACCGCACAGTAACTTTCTCAAAATGCAACTGCATTTCATGTAACACTTATGGTTTGTTCTCGCACCAATAACGGCAATGCGCATCGTTCAAAAAGCTGACTCTATTGTCAAAATCAGGTTTATTTTCCAACTGCTCTACGACCCAATCCGTAATCGTTTGGTTTCAACTCAAAGTCAATACGACTTTATAAGAATGTAGGCTCAAATTCTTTCTCAAAATTCGCACAAGTTGACGTCAATTCCTAATTGTTGAGAATGGCGCAAAATTTACAAATTTAGTTCACTTCAGGTTGTCTTGTTGGTGGCTTATGCACGTGTAGAGTAAACTCACGCTCAAACTTTTTCATAGTGCAACGTATAACCTGCTTAGAGTAACAGTGACAGCAATCTAATTCTTTGATACATTTTTTTTTCAAAAATAGTAAAAGGCTACATAATAAAACTGCAAATTAAGAATTCAGATAAAATTTGAATTAACATACCTCTTTTTTTAGGTTTTATTTTTTTTTAATTTATCATTTGCACAAAAAATTTACATTTGTGAAGTACAGTGAAGTAAAGTGTTTATTATGGAACTCCAATCTAGAAATTTGACCGCCGAAGAGTGTGCTCAAGCAGTAATTTTTTTTTTTACTGGTTTAAGACAACGGTTTATGACAGAAAGATTGCTGCAGACACAGCTACAGGAAGCAGATGTACTCAGAATTCAAACTGATACTGTTCGTCGACGCGTAGCTGAATTTGATCTGAGACCAAGAATCCCAACGCGAGGACCAGCTTTGACCCCAAAGCATCGTAGAGCAAGGTTAAATTTTGCTAAAGTACTTATCGATTGGGCTGATGAAGATTGGGAAAGAGTTTTTTGGTCAGATAAAAGATTTTGTCTCTACAACTCAGATAGACGTATAAGAATTTATCAAAGACCAAATGAAAGATATGCCCAATGTAACTTCAAAAACACCAGCACCAGATTATTTGGTGGAAAGTCAGTTATGTTTTGGAGATGACTTGGTGGTTATTAATAATAGCAGTATAACAGCAGATAGCTACATAAGGGAGATCCTGCAAAAACATGTGATTCCATTTGGCCCTTACATTGGTGAGAATTTTTTGTTTCAGCAAGATAATGTTAGACCGCATGTTGCTCAGATTGTACAAAATTATTTTAATGAGGTTGGAATTGGCTAACAAATAGTCCTAATCTTAATCCAATTGAGAATGTTTGGGACATGATCTACAGCCGTTTTCAAGAACTTCCTAACCCTCCTAACACTTTGAATGAGCTTACTGGAGATATTGTCCAAATATAGAATAATTTGGATAAAACGAGATAAGGCCCGTAATTTTAAGCATGAATAATCGCTAATTAAGACATAAAAATATTTGATCAATATTATAAAATAAAAAATATTTTTCAGTGATGCGTTAAATTTGCTGGACAGTGAATATTAAAAATTTTGACAAATATTTGAAGTTACTCTAAAGATCTCTTTGGCAAAACATTATAAACTCTAATGAATGGCAGTTTACACAAAAACCACATAAGAAGTCTTAGAAAGATTTGCAACTGCCCCCTACTGATCTTTCGTTTTATCTGTGTTCGATATGTTTTATACCAATTCTGCACACTCAATTGCAATCATGAAAGCAAGTCTCAAATTAATTTATTTCCAAAGATTCTATAAATGGCCCAAATACCTTCCAGAAACTACTTTCACAAATGAGTTAATCAGTTCAACGTAATTTATCAACCAATTGAATATCTGATATCTCAATTCGTTTTTTCTTTTTTTAATTCCTTTGACTGTTAAAGTTAAATAAAACGCATCCGAGTTCCGAAATTACCCATATGTCGTTTCATCTATGCCTAGCAACTTTTCTATTTGTCCTTTTCGCATATTTCTTATATGCAAGTACCATTTCCTTAAATTCCCCACATGCGTCTTAAGAGTCTGACAAAATTTAGGTATATTCATCCTAGTTTAAGTAGCACGTTATTACTGAACGTTTACAATGTTTTAATACAGTTTTCGAGAAAAATATATATTTCTGTAAATAAAATTTTAAACAATACGGTTATGCACTATCGCTTGTTGTTATTTGCTTGTTTTGTAAGTTTTATTTAATAAAAAGTTGTCACAACTGACAGATAAATAAACGTTTATTCATGGCAACCTTATTAGTAACGCTACTAAGCACGTTACTGAATAGTAAATATATCGGCACTTAATCCAATAAATTCTATTTGTTTTCATCATTTGCCCGATCTTTGCCGTGAATTCCGTCGGTTTTCGTATTGACCTAAATGCATGAAGTGCCGCCTTATAGTCAGATATTACGTGCCACGCCTCGTTCGTCTGTTCGTTAATGTATTTTACCGCAGCTCTACTGAAATACGCAAGAGTTATGTTAAGTTACGTTCCAGCCTAATGCACACCAGCCTCTTCTATGCCCGTAATGCTGGCAACTTACATTACGGTTGGACCTGAGAGATTATTAATCTACTCCGGACCAGACAAGAATCTTAGTAAGGCTCGTTTCAAACGGTTTCATTCGGTTCGGTTCGTTTTCGGTTTCTATTTGGTATCTATAGAAGCAGTATAGCCTCAAATACTCCCTCGTAAAGTGATGAGAGGGTGCTCCCAATGCTTGTGTACGAAAAAAACCACAAAACCTGATACGAACCGTGTAAATGTGAAAAAGTTTTATTCGTTTCGAACCAAACCCAATAGAACCGTACACGTGTGATACTAACCTTATGAAGTTACGTTAGGTATGGCACAATAACTTTATGCTTAAAACCAGAAACTCTAGTGTGCAGGTAATGCTATTTATCTATCTATCGTCTAATTTTCTTGCTACAAAAAACCTCGTTTAAATCATATAAAAATGTGTTTTGACATTGCTCTTGCAAACATAAAGAAGAATAGAACTCATTGTTCTTCAATCCAAGTCATCTGATGTAACCTTGAGTTTTACAAGAGAGTTCCAAAACCAGGTGAAGACCTCAACCAACGCTAGTAACTTAAACCAATACTGTAATCGACAATTAGAACAAAAAATATAGTCATAAAACCCAAACAATATGAAAACTAGAAAGTTTATTAAAAAATGATAAAAATTAATCTCGTTTGTAATAGTTTTTTCAAGCTAATTAAAAACATAGTAGTTGTAAATGAAATGAAACAATCTAACTCAATCAAGTACATAAAAGAAACAAATATAAAACTAGAGATCAACTGTAATTTGCATCATCGTGAACCAAATTATCTTAAATAATGAAATAAAATGCTTCCGCTACATTTCCGTAAATATACCTTTTACTTCCACCAAATCTAATTTAGATATTTGTTTGTTTAAAGTAATTTTGTTATTTTAAATAAAAATACAGCACAATCACAATTAATATAATACGATTGGCAAAACCGATGATTAAGACGTTTATTTATGGTTGAAGATAACATTAATAACATAAACGGCTTTAATTTTGCTTTCTACATAAACTTTCATTAAGTATAATTTATTTATTATACATTGATAATAAAATAATTAGCACATACTATATACAACTACAGTTTTCCAGATATGGTAATTAGTGTCTATAACAAAACAAAATCATTATATTAATACGATTGATTGATGATTGATAGTTTTTGCCCGACCGGATATATAATAACGTTTATTTAAAAATATAATTACTTGCACAATATCACAATCTACTAAGAGAAACTGCCTCTCATCGTTGCACTATTAGTCCTATTTATATTATATTTTTAAACAAACCGGCCAGATGGCTTTCAGTATCTCCAAATGAATATAGCTTGGTTTTTCCAGCGATAACATTAAGTGTGTTTTATCTTTAAAAATATTTTATGGGAATCTTCTTCCATCAATATCTCATATAAGCGCACGCTGCTCTTATCGATCGCCATCATATAAATTACAAAATAAATAGTATATGTTAGAGTGTTTTTATACTGGAGATGTTATTATTGAAGAAGAAGTACCAGTACTCCTTGTTACTCAGATTTCAAAATATAGAATAAATTGGCAATCTTTTCTTTGAAATTCGTATGTTTGAATGCGCTTCACAATACATATTCACTTCCCTTAGCATTGTGGTTTATTGTATACAATTGACATTATTATTTTAACAATGTATTTTCTACCGAGCGATAAAAGCATGAGATTCAATTTCGTTTGCGGTAAACAATGTGATGAGAAAATTAGTTTAAAATATAAAATGCAAACAACGTAGAAAAAGCGACAACCCCAAAACGGAATAGAAATGTTGTAATAAAATAAGTTTTTAATATTGATGAGTATTAGTAATTTTAAAATAGTTTTCATTGCTGATTCCGTCTCAGGGTTATATAATCAATAGACACAAAATGTTTAGTATTATAAAGTTTATATTACCCGATGGCCTATAGCAGGGATGACGAAACTGCAGCACGTGCGACACTTGTGGACGTTCTAAAAATATTCAATCGATTTTATATGATATTTAGGTGCAATTATAATAAATATGTTGATTTTGTAATTAATATGATAATCAAACATATTAATAAAGTTATAAATTAGAAGTGAAATTGTTTAAATGTTATTGTTAAAGTGCTCTTCATTCTGTAGTATAAACTACTTGACCTCGAACGTCGAGATCCACATGAATGTTATAGTCATGTGGATCTCGACTGGATTCCGTTACTAAGTAAGTGTGACTTATCGATTATTATAATATTAATTTTCTAACATACACATCGCAGGATTGCAGTGCAAATACTGTAATTAGTTTTTTATAAAATTTGTTATTAATATTCGGTATGGAATATTTAAATTGATTTAGAAAGCTATACTTGAAATTTGATTAGATTAAACTTTATGTATTTGAGAGCAGTCGTTGGACCCATCTCTACAGTTCGAATCAGTTTTTTTAATTAATTTATTCGACCTATTTCTGCTGCGAGGCTAATCACTGATGCTAAAATTTAAGACTACCTGGGAATTTCGACAAATACTCAAGGATTTCAACTTATTGGGTTCTTTAATTTCTTATTCGACCAAGTTAACTGGATCTATGTGAGGTTCAACAGAGCAGCAACAAAATGTTGAAGAAGGGAGTACGACAAGACAAAAACAAACCATAACGCAGCCGGCCTAAAATAACTTCGACAATGTTGAAGTAATTTTAATAACATCTTTTTATAGAAGTTGACCATTTTATCGTAAAAAAATTTGATCACATGATTAAGAAACAAAAAAGATATGTTCTCTTAGTGCAAAAACCTAAGAGATTAGAACCCATAATGGATCATCCTCCAACTGGTTTCCACGTTATCGCCCTCCTAGATGAAGTTTTCTAGTTATCTAGAAGAATCAATTTCGACAACTCTACGACAAAACAGCAAACCGTTAAGACAACGCCCAAAATTTTAAGTATTTAGAACCCGTGAAGAATCTTCCTCCAACTAGTTTCTACGTCATCCGCTCCAAAATAAAGTTTTCTAGTCATCTAGAAAGATCTCTTTTGACAACTCCGCCCAAAAAGGTCATAACCACAACCTAGATCTAACATAAATATTAATGAACACCATAAAACATAGTATAAGAAAAAATTATTTAAGCAATTTACATTTTCTTCTTGTAATCCTTCTCCTATCAGAGATTGGACACCATCACGACTATCTTTATCTTATTCATCGCTTCCTTTTCCCTTGCATAACATGCATAACAAGTCATAGAAGAGCATATTTCAGACCTCTCGTACCATGTCCCAGGTAACTTCCTTTTCTTTATGCAATAGACCCTGGGAAAAAACTCCAATATTTAAGAATTAAAAAACAAAAATTATAAAAATTTAAGCAAACAGAAAAATTTATATTTGTAAAGTCTTAGTAAATCCAAGTAAAGAACTACAAAACAAGCTCATAGTAACTGATTAAAAGACAAACATTTCTACACCAGTATTTAAAAAGGAAATAAAATCTATCAAGTAATGATGATAAGAAATAATAAATCTGCAAGACTACCGGGAAAGCGCAAATTTCAAAAATCAGCTCTACTCCAAAAAAACACTAATTTATACCGTTTTTCGACAAACATCAAGTACACAACCTCCATCATAAAGACCAACACCAAAAAATTATTAAGAAAAGGCGCAACGCTAATAAATTTTTGACAACTTGTATATTCCGCTTCTATAAGGACAAAAGTTCCCGTTTTTTATCATTTATTAAACATAAATTTACAAAGTACAAACTGACAGTAAATCACATCATTTTTGTCAAAAAACACGATGAACATTGCCATGATCCGTGATTTGCTCATCCTTGCTTTTGTCTAGCCAGGAGAGTTCTTTGTGTGCCACGCGCTGCTCTGGCGTTTAGATTCGGGATAATACTCAAACATCCATGTTTCGTCTGCTGTCAACACTTTGTCTAAAATTTCATTTCATTTGTCGCACTTTTTAGACTGCATCGTCCGTTTTTGTCATTGACGAGCGCCGTCAACAAAGGTCACCCGATCCTCCTGTGCCTGTGGGACACCAAAGTATAATTCTGTGACATTGCGTCTTCCTCGACGGCTTGCTTAAGCACACCCAGTGTAATAACTTAAACAAATATGCTAAAGCACATTAACGTTGCACCTCATTCTAATATTTTTTTACTCAGCATTGTATGTAGTCCGTGCTCTAAACTTCAGCCAAACGTACAAACCTTCGGCCTTAACCAACAAGGGACATTGAGTCCAGACGACCACATTAACATCGTCTACACCGTGACCATTTTCAGACGACAGAGATTGGCAGTACATTTTGGTAATTCTCATAAATCAAAATAGATACCTATCAAGCATCATGGTAACCTCATTGCAACACAGCTCAACCAACAACGACTCCAACTAGTGTCTCGAGATCTGCAGCATCAGTCACTGGCCGTGACATTCTAATAGAATATTTAAGACCAATTTAGTAATCGATGCCCTCACTTATACGATACCCAATCACAGCAATCTTTAAAATCTTCTTCTTATTATTTTATTTAGGTATACACCTATTTTTCTTCACGTTTTTAGGTGCTGGCAATGGTGTGTCTTCGATAGATCTTAAAACTCAACTTTTCCTGTCAGTCTCTAATCTCCGGCAATTTTAATTAATCTTTAATCTGTCGTCTCCAGTTCTGATGACATGATCATTCCATTCTCTTCTTCTTTTACTTACTAACTTCATTATTTTTATAACTTCGCACTCATTTCTTACATCGGTATTATTATACTTCTGTCTGTTTGTGTTTTTCCTATTATCGCTCTGAGCGCATTCGTTTCCGCAGTTCCTAGCAGTTGTTTTGATTTGCTGTTATCTGCTCTTTGGAATCAAAACATCAAACAACACGACAATATAAGTTAATATTAAAAAACTTTGTGTGGTCACAATACGAGAACCATTAGCTCGCCAGTATACTAATCCCAAAACCCATTTTCTAAGTGCAAAAGTGGGCTACATATTCCTTCAGGCAAAAGTTACGTCTTCCGATTAGACCTCACCAAACAAAATATAATCGATCTACATGTGTGACTAGTATTCAAACCCTTCCTTAAAGTCTATTCTTGCAACACAACAGGCTATAGAAGATCAACCCCAAGCCCACATCCCAAAAGACTCAATCCACATTCTCCAACAAGTTAAACCTGCTACGGCTTACACAACCAACAGAGAGCCTGAGATAAAAAAGATCTAACAATATAAAGTTAAGAAGTTAAGCAAAAAAATTGCAAAAAATAAAATACACTGCTAAAAATAAATGGCATCACCTACTTTTTTCCTATTAGAACATTTGTGTTTACATGTTTTCACATATTTTTTTTCTATAAACAAATTGATATAAAAAAGTACAGCCCGTAGCACGTGCGAATCGCAAACGCAAGAAAAAAATGGTAAAAACGGGAAAGACATGAGTGCAACAGAGCAAACCATATTTTCGTGTTAAGTTGCCTATTATACCAGCCACGCTATATTGGGATTACTGTATCTTACATTCAAATATTCTTTCAACTTTCTTGAATTTGTGGAAAGTTAAAAAATTTTAGAAATGTTGGTTTTAAAATGAACGTAGAAGCTCCTACTCGCAATTCAAAAAATCTGATAAGGTAAAAAACCGTTCTTGTTGTGACCATAGTTGATGATGTTAAAAGCCAAAGATTAAGAACTCAGCAGTCCACGGTTTAAAGAATAGTAAGTAATTCAAAAAAACTGAGGAATACACACAAAGGGCAAAACAAAATCGCAAAAGCTGGAGATAAACGATTTATACGTATATAACTGGGAAATGCATTGCGTATCAGAGACTGCACCTCAAGACAGATAAATACTAGTTAAACTTCACACTACTTGCAATGTGCGAGTTAGAAGACAGACTATTACGAGAGTAATCTCAAAAGTACCAGACGCATAGAATGCAATTGTTGTTTACTTACCAAAAAAAAGTAACTTGCTAAAACTTAAGTTAAAAGATTGACAACGTTACGTTGTAGTATTCGTTTGACAAACATAAAAAAAAAAATTGGTCATCGTTACGTGTCCTCAGTCAAACCAATATCAAAGCGAGCTAGATTCTACTCTGGAAAAATCTTCTCCTTCGTTACCAACATTAAAATATTGGGTGACAGAGTTTAAAGAGTCGAACGAGCTACCAAAACATCGCAATGGTCAACCAAATGAGGTGACTATGCCAGAAATGATAAAGAAAATCTACAAAACGTCAGTGGATGACCGTCGACAGAAAGTGCGAGAGTTAGTAGACCAGGTGAGCATTTCAAAAAGTGATACATCGCATATTGACCAAAAATTTCGACATGAGAGAGCTGTGCGAAGATGGGTGTGGCAATTACTCAGAGTGAAACAAAAATAATGTAGTAAAGATACTTTAATTAGTGTTTGGCAAAACTTCACAGCAATAAAGCCGAGTTTTTGCGTCGGTTCATGGTTC
The DNA here is from genome assembly GCA_963932245.1 of Tachinus rufipes. NCBI lineage: Eukaryota > Metazoa > Arthropoda > Insecta > Coleoptera > Staphylinidae > Tachinus > Tachinus rufipes. The sequence goes on along the minus strand of OZ010741.1, from coordinate 114,366,036 downwards.
AGCTCAAAAAAAGAAAAATACAGTTCCATCTGCAGGATCATGGCGTCGTCAAACTTCAAACTTAAGCTATTTAAAATTGCTATTTCTATATTCTATATCTACCATAGTCATTCTTTTCAAACAAACGCCATCTATACGTCAAGTCAGGTACTGAGACTATTATCGTAAAAATCGATTCCAAAATGTAGAAATACGCGCAATAGTACCGCTCGCAATTAGAACACATGCAGAATAAAATTACAATGACTAACCAAAAGTTTGGTTTACGGATGAATCCAGATTATGTTTGAACGCAGAGCAAATTTTAAAATGATCACACATTTTAGTAATAGATAAATCCGTTATGTTTTGTCTTCAGAGAATTAGAGGTCATAGATAATAGGTTCTATGACTGCAGATCGGTACATATGGGATGTCCTAGAAACACATGTGGTAATCATATGTGCATATAATGATATTACCCGCTCATACACTGCTCATATAGTGGTATAACTTTGGTTTGGCCTGTTTAATACTTTACTTGTCTGAGATGAATCGGTCGGTCAAGTCACTTTCAAAGAGAATGCAAGTTGTGTTACAATGTAGAGGTTGAAATACCTGCTATTAATTAAATGTAAACATCTGTATTTGTAGGGTTATAGGGTTAGTGTTTACTTTCTGGCTCTATGATTCATTTTTTAATGTTAAAAGGGCCTTCATTGTATCTTATTTTGTACCATAATAGTACTACTAAAAATTAAAATTAAATGTAAAATATTAATGATGACAATAATTATTTTGCGGAGATTAATGTTCCAAAGATAAAACAAAACATTCATTAGAGAAAACTGAATATTATAGAAAGCGTACTTACTGAAGCTATCAAAAATGAATTCCTGCCTAGGTACTACTAATTTTGTCGCTACATTATGTCTAAAGAAACAAAGTAATTGCAATTTTTTATATTGACCTATCAGTGCCGCTTGCTGTAATTTGTAAAAAAATAAAATTATAAATTATTCGTTCGTCTCAACTTGAGTTAACTCTTACAATTCGATCAACAAATTTATGTTACTAAAGTGCAATTGTTGAATGATGCGTATAATTTACTATACATCCATTAATGCCAAGGTTAAAAATCTGTCAGACGGAAAATCGGCTGTCATTGTAAAGTTGTTAAATAACTACAAAATAATATTTTATCATAAAATTTATTGACTACAAAGAAAATATTGACTTTTACAGCATTGTACTAAATAATGCAAAAGATCGACATGATCCCTGAACCATTTATAACAAACGTAGAGAGTAACTTTTTATGTACAACAAGCTATTGTGGTAGCGAACGAATTTCAAATGTTTATCCTTGGCGTTTACAATACGTTGTGTTTAATGATTTTGAAAATAGATTTGCAGTACTTCTCCGACCATTACACCCAATAATATAAACCAACACTTACAACCAGAAGCCAACGTTTTCGTAACAAATAAAACGGAAATAAACGCTCGTGTGTGTAGTAAATAATCCGGTTAAATAATACATACCAAAATTTCGCTGGAACTAAATGGAAGAGATATTTATTACAATTGTAAATATTTCATTTAGGTTTACTTCACCTAAGCTAAAATAATTACTCGGTTGGTGAAATTTATATGTGGTAGCTTCCATTGTATAAAATCACTTAATCGCCTAGCCTACCTCATCAAGCCAATGTTTCAAATAATTGCATATATCATTTATACAACCTTAAGTTTAATTAGAGGATGTGTCATCCTGCGTAGTAACTGTAAATAGCATTAATTGAATTATATTATATAGACCGTCAATCAAATGTAAAAACAACAAATCATTGCAATTTGCAAGTTAAATCCCGTGCTACTAATTAGATTAACAATAATCAACCTTGTTTATATAATGTTTGCAAACTAAGCACAAGTTTATATTTTGGATGCTTATATTAAAGGCTTATAATAAGGAAGCAGAAGTTTAATGATGTAAGTATTTAAGGTAATGGCAATGAAAGACTTTATTAGAGAGTACGTACAACAAGATAATTACATTTAATATGCAATGTGGGTTAAAAAATATCTAGCTTTAAATCCCCTTTCTAAGAATTAATTAGAATACTTTTAACAGCTTATTATTAATTTAAAATAGCTATTAACAACTAATGTTACCAAAAAACTATGCAAATGATGAATTATCTATACAAAATTGATGTAATTGTAATTACGAGAAGATCTCAAGAACGCAACACTTATAAACAATCAAGGATAAGTATGTCAAGGTCATGAAATTATATTATTTAAATCAAGATTACCACTCTCTCTTTTTTTATAGTTACATCTTACAAGAAAAAATGTATAAATCATGTTTTGTGTTCAAATTTCTTCTAGAAACATGTTATTAATTTTTACATAAATCTAATTAAAATTTCTCAGCAAAATTGTTGGTTTTGCAGCCTAAAAATTTAATAAATTTAATACGTTTAAACAATTTTTAGTTTATCAATTTATTTTATGTGCCGTGGACTGTAATGGAATATTTAATTGAATGCATTTTTTGTGTTTATATTTATGTCGTTGATCTATTTTTTTGACACATTTCATAGACTGATGCATATTTACTAACACTGCTCAATAATACATAAATTGAGCCTGTTTTATAAAGTCATTTTCACATGTTGCAATTTCTAATGCTCTGCTACATTTTCAAAAGTATTAATGATCAAATTTGTACTAAGGATTACTTTCATGTATACACTAATTTAAAAGTTGATGTAGTAAAGCTATTAAAATTCCACATTTTACTACTAAAACCAGATTGTTCGTTAAGAAAACATAAAACACATCTCATATACTGTCGGCCAGAAATAAAATTATTTAAATAATATTTAACAAAAATTATGGTACTATTAGATTAAAACATGAAAATTAAAGCAAAATATTATTAGTAAAAAAATGTTGTATTGGTAGTACTCGACCTTACCGAACCAATCCAAATATATTTCAAAAAGTGATAGTAAAATGCCGTAAAATGATTAGTTTAATAGCAGCAATAATACATGTTAATCAAATACACTAAGTTCATGTTTTTAATAACTGACGCAACACAGATTTAACCACCCAACCACCACATCAAGCATTCACGTGGTATGGTATGGTAAAAAATTAAACTAATAATTTTTTTGTTTGTTTTCATTAATATTATTACATAAAAAATATAAATATTACAAAAAATGATTACAATGATTACACTATTTTGCATTTACTTTTAAATGATGAGTTACGTCCTGTTATTTAAGGTGGGAAAATTGTTGCATAAAACTATCGTGCAGCTTTTCTCGGAACTTAATTAAGATAATTCATTTCCGTTTTCGGCATTATTATGAGTATAATAACAGCATTTGAATAAGCTATTTTGGTAAAAATATATTAATAAATAAAAAAGTTTAGTGGTTGTTCAATTTATTTCTAACTTAGATAATATTAACGATATTTATATAAAAAAAATTATGCCGCAAAAATTATCACAAAATGATTAGTTGTTTGCTTTAAAAGTAGCACCGAAGATGAGGATACTTTTGGGTGTAAACAATAAACCCACCGATAGCTCCGCCCATTACGTTCGGTACTGTTTTTATTACACAATTGGTAGTTTGATTTTATTGGGTGATCGTCGCCATGAGCGGTATTTTACTACAGTGCGAGTGAAGCGCTCCCGGTGGTTTATCACGGAACCATTCCTGACAATTGTGTCCATAATGTGCTTTTAATAACTTACAGAACCAACGTTTAACCACTTAATAATAACACTGTCAGTGTATTATTGAACAGTATTCTGCAAAGGTTCAATAGCCAGAGTAAACTTAACAGTTTTTTGCAGTTGTTGTGCAACACCAAGACCTCAAATGCCAGTGCACAGCATTCTCTTAACGGCTGTAAAGAACTAAACGTCAATGCCAACGCAAAACCTCAAATGCCAGTGTATAAATAACAATTTTTTTACACCACCGTAACATAGCATAATACAGCTGGTAAGTACCTTGATGACTAATAGCTCCACTAAGTTCTATAGTTTTTCTACACACCTTCGTTGAGATGTGTGCAATGCTTTGATTGAACGGTATTTTTCGCAGTGGTTCATTTAACTTAAGTAACAAACAGCTGCATAACAATATTGTTTCAAATCCTGCCGCAGAATGGAACTTAAGCGCAGGGTAATCTACGTTAATTAAAAGTAAATTACCGTACCTTTTGTCGTTTTCTAATACGTAATTTAAGTTTTCCACCACACAAACAAACTAAAAATGTTTCAAATTAATTAACTATCTAAAAATTTTGATAATTTAGGCCCGTTGACCCATTTGTTTACTCCATGCCATCTTGCTACATAACCGGAGTTAGACTGGTGTAGACAACCGATGTTTTTGGATTTCTAAAAACCTCAATACTATCCCGGTTGCCGATCGTTAGGCGTCTACAAGCTGATTAAAAAAGAGATAGCAACCATCCTATATGACCTCTTCGCCGTCTCTAAAAGGCACATCAGCAGTTGTTGCCCCCACCCCAACTTTGACTGTAAAATCGATCAAAACCAAAAACGTTCAAGCTCACATAAAAAAATTGCAAACAATCTACTAACACCAAATGATTCCACAACCAAAAAACAAACGTATTCAAGCTCAAAATACCTCGCAGTTTCCAACCACACTACCTGAAACACTTTATCGTAAGCCATCAAAGCTCGCATCTGCTTCACTGAGCTATGAAACATTATAAAGCTCTAGTCCAATCGTACCAAGCACAGGGCAAATCATATAGAGCCAAATGACGGTGAATGTGACTCGACTCCAATCCACCCAAAAACTCAAACCCACACCAAAGCCGCTGTAAAAATTAAAGTAACAAAACAAAAAACCTACAATCTCAGCACTCCTATTCCAGAAATAACTATAACATTAAATGTATCTAGTAACACATTTGAAATCTCCACTGCGCCCAAATGAATAGTTTCACTACAGCTCCGGAACACGCCACAACATCTTCAAAGTGAGACCAGGCACTGAACCGTAACAATTTGCACCAAACTTCTAAAATATGATCCTGTCCGCCTTGCCCACTAAAAAACTCAAACTCAAACAAAATTAAAGAAACAAAAAACGCAGCACAAAAAAAACTTTAGCACTAGAAGTCATATCCAGTATCACTCTTGAAACCTCCATTACAACAAAATCGATTCTGAATACAAAAACAAACATCAGCAACCAACTCTAGGACTAGTTCCACTGCAACTACAAAACACCCCACACCATCTTTAAGATGAGGCCACGCAAGAAGCGTTGACGCACAACTTACGCACGTTACGCTTCAAATCTACCAATCTTTCCCGACCTGGTAGGCCTATGCCAAAAAAAAATTAATAAAAAAATAGTTAAAATAAAAACCATTAATAGGTCTCGTAGGTAAGAAAAACTAGCCCTCAACAAAAGCCGGAGTATCAAAATCGGCCAAACATCACTCCAGGTAAACCAAAAATGTGGAAATCCAACAAACAGTTCCTAATCTTAGATTACTGACCAGTCAACTGCCGCCAAAATCAAACAAACAGCTTACAAAATCAATCTTTGACGGTAGCGCTCTATAAACATTGTAATCAGCAAAACCGCTCCACGATTGCTTACGGACTAACTTACCAATAAGTGAAGCAAAATATTACCATGACCGCAAATTAAACTAACAGGCCACTTGTGCAAAAAACAAAGAAATCAACAATTCTTTAATACCGGGACCAACACAAACCCATTTACCGCAATTATAGTCCAAAAAAGAATCTAGGTCATAAAAGACGTCAAATCAATATTAAACTTAACTAAAGTAATTATTTCCGCGTAGTGCACCACAAGAAATAGATGTAGAAATTCCACGCACTAGACTAGAACATAAAGACCTAAAAAACCACCGCAGTCTAACAAAGAGTATGCAAAGCAAGAGTAAGCCTAAGCAATAAAAGACTACAAAACCAACCAGAAACTAATAACAAAGACCATATCAATATCTAGGCCAACAATAAATTTGCCAAGATACTAACAAATGGCTACGCCATTAATTGTCTCACCCAAGCCGGAATCTCTCGTGGGTCCACAAAAAACACATCTGAAAACTGTTACACCTCGGACGAACAAGTTCTAGTGATATGTATTCAACCCTATAGGAGCAACTATATAAATTTGCAATGGTTTAGACGAGTTTAGTCTTGCCAACAAACGTCCCTGCAAGTCACAAAATTGGACTCGTCTCGTTACACAACGCGCTTATAAACTACAGCCAGACACGAATAGTGTGGCCTCTATAATAGACAACTTAGCATACACAAAAATTATGTTGAATGTGGTTAAACTTGTGCCTTTGCCCGTTTTAGCATCTTTCAATCCCAGAACAACGTCGCCCATGGAATGTTTAAAATGTAAGCGCAAATAAAAAATGCTAAAACGGGCAAAAGCCGTTAGTTTAACCACATTTAACATAATTTTTGTGCATACTAAGTTGCCTATTATAGAGGCCACACTATTCGTGTGTGGCTGTACACCATACACCTACAGTACACCAAGAAGCATAACCTCTACCAAAAAGTTCAAAAGATGTTAGAAAAAATTCCTGTATGCCACGCTTCAGCTTTGTAACTTGTATGCAACATCTGTTCGTACCAAATACTTAATGTCAGAACGCTAACTGAAATCCAGCCCAGCCCAAATCATCTTCTTAATACTGCGTCAACAACAAAACAACGTCTTTCTATTGGACAAATTTAAAGATTTTATTCTAATTCTAAGCTAATCCTAAGCAACCGTTCTGAACTTAGCTCCAGCTTTAGAAACTCGGCTTCTGTAATAAAACTTCAAGCGCGTAGTAAACAAGCGTGTTAAATAATATTCAAAACAAAGTCAGTGAGATATGTAATGATTATAATACATTGAATGGTGGTAGCCGTTACTATGTGGTAGTTTATTATAAAATAAATAAAACACGTTTACTATGTGGGCAATTCCATTTCAAACGGACGAGAGCTGGGGGGGGGGGGGGTGCATTGAGAAACTTGCTCATGTATTTTTTTTAGTTTCTATAACTTATTAGTAGTCTTTTGATCGGTATATGAGGGTATAAAACCCATAAAAAAAAATTCTACGATTTTTTAAAGTTTTTTTGTCGTTTTTTAACTTAATTGCATTTTTTGTTTAAAAACAGCAATTTTAAATAAAAAAAAAATAATTTACTAATGAAATCAATCAGAAATTTTCCGTAGAATCCAAATCTGGTGCCATTTCAAGTCTATACCCTGTCAATAAGCCGCAAAAGCCATTAAACCATGTTTTTGTTCTCAGTGGGCTGTGCAAAAGGGAGCATTTTTAAAATTTTTTTTAACCGCCAAATTTGACGTGTTTTGATGTAAGTTAATTAGAAAATATAAATTTGTTCTGTGTATTTGGGTGGTGCATCGGTTGAGACACTAGTTTGCTTATTAAAGCTCTTAAGTTCGAACCCCGGGTAAAGTAAAAATGTTTGTTCTGTTTCGAATTTGTAATTTTTTAATAACTATTCAATAAAAATAATAACTTCTTAGTTACTCATAAAACAGTTCATTCCTTCCTATATGTTTAGATTACATAAAACATCAAATTAGTTTAATAAAACTGAAGTTTCATCAAATTTCAATAACATAGTAAAGCATAATATAGCATAAAATTAATTTGAATTCAACTGATCTTAATTCACACTAATAAAAATTCATTGAAATACGAGTACAAGTGCTTACCGAACCTCAGCATGTGCAGTTTCTCTAATTTACGGATTCACATAATGCGCTACTTTACACGCATTATTCCTACTATGTAATAACCATCCATTACTTTAAAATGTTATACTACTTAATTAATCCCTATGAGGTTTATTTATTTACATTATAATTTGTCGCTGCATACGTAATAAAATAAAAGATATTTCTTCATAGGTGTATGTTATATAACTAGCACTTTAACAATGTTTAATGTTTGTTACTTCCGGTCCAATATTTGCAAATTGTAAGTGCTTTTAAATTAAAAGTGAATTTAGCGCATATTAAGTGCAAAAATATATAATAATATTAATAGATTGAAATAACTTTAAATGAATTTAGTTTAGATTAAAATTTAGATAAATGAGAACAGTTACATAGATTCTGTTGTTTGAGTTACGAACCAAGCAATTATCTCCAAGACGTAATCAAATTGTATGATTAACAAAACGCAAAGTAATTTACATGGGAAACTGAAACAACATTAATTCTTGAGGGACCATTGACCACTAATTTAATTCTTTCTAAACAAACTTGAGAAACTATTTGATCTCGAGGGTAGAAACCAACAGAAATGAATAATTAAAATAAATCTATGATCATTATATATTTATGAGATTACATACATCTCTTAGTAATTGTATATTTCAGATTTTACATTTACAAGTGCATAAGAACAAACAGGAATTGCATTCCTTGATTTGGTATTCATAGCGTGGCTAAGCCAGTCATGTTTCACATTCGTTCTGAATGTGTTGCAAAGATGAAATGTTCATTTCTATTTCATTTCCATCGAAAATATGTGACAAAAATAGAATTTTTATTTTGTAACGTTTATTTCATTATGTCTGATTTTTATTAGAAAAAAATTCATATATATTTTTTGTAATATTTTTAATAATAATAATAATAAATACCGTATACAAGGCATTCTTTTTTAATAGTGATGTATAGAAAACTTTATCAAATTCTGCAGGCAACCATACGAAACCTCAATGACCATTATACGATGCATGTTCTGTATGCGGTCCGTGCAAATCATTCTATAAAAAAACTGCATCGGTAGCAGATTTATAAGCAAAATAGAAAGCGTCATAGCAATATCGGAAAGTATCATAGTCTACAGCCAAGACTATGGAAAAGCAATGTACAGAAAACTTTATCAAACTCTGCAGACAACCATATTATAACCCACAACGGCCATTATACATGTTCAGTATGCGGTCCGTGCAAAACAATATAATTTTCTCAAAATAATACAGGCAACGGCCATTTTTTAAACAAAATGACAAACGTTGAACGACTTCTAAAATGTGTAACAATTAATTTGAATCACCAACGGCCTAATCTAACTTGATAATGATTTAAAAAAAAAACATCCAAATTTTATTCTTTGCAATAAGTATTCTCAAATTAAATAAAGTATCGCTTTCTTTTGTGGCAGCTCTCATCAACAGTATTTTATTAAACTTTTTGAATTAAAAATATATAATATACCGTTGGTTTCTAAAGGATAAGTTTAAATCAATGTAAAAAACAATAAATAAACTTAATTGCTTGTTAGAGCTAACTGTATTAGTGCATAATATATTGTTAATTAACGCTTATCATTGTTTAGAAATAAATTTATCAAAGCAGTAAAGCAATGTGTCAAAACAAGTATAAATGTTACGCATAATTTAACACGCAATACTAATCTTGAAATAATTCTCGCACAACTGATATCATTTCTGCAGATCAGAAAATGAAAATTAATACTTTTGTTGTATTTAATGCATACCGTGTTAGGTAAAATGTGGAGTGTTGCAAACTAGACAGACTAAGATTAATTGAAAAATATGAGAAATCGATACAACTCTCTGCAGCAAAACTTTTCTACTACGAAAAATCAGCCAGTCGCACTGAATTGATATTCATAATAGCCCAGCACATAGTAGAAACTCATATTAGTTCTCATAATACATATCAACTGAATACATTACTGTGAAATGCATTTTAGCGTTGAAGAACTTTTATTATGACAAGAAAACACTCGCTAAGGTTAATATTTCCAAACACGTACCATGCATTTGGAATGCAATGTAATTAAACGACTACACTATTGCAAATTTGTTGCTAAAATATGAGACTTCACGATTGTAAATAATATTAATAAAGATAACGGCATAATATATTGTATGACTGGTAAATAATAATAACAGGTTGATATAAAATTTATTGTAGGTAAATTAATTTCAGGTCGAGCTAATAATAGATACGTAATTGAATGAATTGTTATAGATGTCATAACTTAAGTTTGCTTATTGAAGCTAAACATTTCTCATTTCCTTAGTAAAATGAAACAAAGATAATGACTACTATTTGCATTCCAAAAGTTTTCTTCTTTCTGTTACATACAATTTTGGTGTAATCAAAACTTTCATACGGTTCCTATTGTTTTGTAATCGGTACGCAACTAAAAGACGTAATTATATGTTGCAAACACGCGCCAATGTATTCGGTACTGTGAATGCGGCGCCGGTGAGGGATGGGCGTGCCGGGCGTCGACGGTGCAGCGTTCGGAGCGAGCGTCGCGGCGCTCCCGTCTCCATGGCCACGTCGGCGTCTGTCGCCCGGGCAACCACCCGGCCGAATTCAATCAGTCGACGGCCTCTCTCATTACCAACTCTCACAAACCAAAACCAAAACATAGGATATGTATGTAGTAGCGTTCGATAGAAATCTCAGATGCATAATGAAAATAGATACTAGTTTAAATTTCAACATGAGTATCAAATGACTTATAAAAACACACGCGATGATATTTTTTCGTATCATATTATTAATATTGCATTACTGGTTTTAATCTAATTTACCCGCGTTTCAACTGAACATGCGCTATTTTCGCTTTTCTACCCCAAAATAAAAACTAAGAGTGCAGTAAACGGTAGAGTTTCACCACATGTTCAGCAAGCGAACATACGCATTCTTTTATGAAACTTAAGCTCATTTATTTGTTATAAATCTACCACTTTCAAATTATAATAGCTTAAGTACAAAATCGTATTAATTTTATACTTTAAATTCCTAATCAATATTAACAAAATAGGAAAACTATAAGTACACAAATCGTTTAAACAAACATTGAACACGACTCCATCCATGAGAAAAGTTTGAGTGCGAGCAAAGGATGCTAAAATAAATATTTTCCAGTATATTAAGTTGAGATTACGACCCATAACTAAATTGGCGGCACTCAAACAAATCTTAAGCCCGGAATTTCCTTTTTATGTCGTAGGCAACTCTTTCAAATGTAATTGACGCAGCAAAGCCTAAACTAACTATCAAATATAGTTTATTCAATTCCAAGATAGAGAGCGAGAAAAGCCAACGCTTACAAATCATCCAAACATTAGTTGCCAGTTAAGCTATTAACGTATATATTGCATGTATTGATTTTTTCGCGCTCTATCTTAGAATTGAATACATTGTTTTCAATTATAGCAAAAACCACAACAAAAACGAATGTCATAGTCAACTCTTTCAAATAAATTGAAACAGCAAACCTCATATCTAACTATCAAATATAGTCTATTCAATTCCAAGATATAGCGCAAAAAAAGCTGAAGAGTTAGCCAATCACGTGTACACTGCAGATGTGCAGTGTAGCTATTCTCGTAAAAAGTGCTTGGATTTATTTTTCAGAACTCTATCTTAGAATTGAATAGACTGTTTTCAATTATGAAAAAACTCCGACAAAAATTAATGTTGCAGTCAACTCTTTCAAATAAATTGACACAGCAAACCTCATATTAAACTATTAAATATAGTCTATTCAATTCCAACATAAAGCGCAGAAAAGCTAACGCGTTTTTTAATGAACCGCACACTAAAGTTGCGCTGTAGTATAGTCATTCACAAGCTGACACAGCAAACTTCATATTTAACTATCGATAATCAATAATCTAGTCAATTCCAAAATAGAGTACAGAAAAAGCAAATTAGTGCTAACCACGCGCACACCATTTTTATTTTTCTAAGCTGCATCTTAGAATTGAAAAGACTCCACAACAAAATTAAATCATAAATAGATTTATATCCAAATTAAATTTGAGTTTTAGAGTTCTTCAAGAAGTCCAAAATAGTTACATTATCAGATGTGTTTAATGATCGTAACCTGTACTCATTACTACATGCCAGAAAAAAAAAAAACATTGAAAGTAATGACTTCAGTGGTTTATAAAATAAGATCATCGCAGCTTCGACAGAGAAATCTGATCGCTGTACTCTTCAAGCCCCAATGCTATCATCTGTTGGAGACAGCCCAACTGTCCATTTTTTTAGTCAAAATACTCAAAAAAGACATAATCAGTATACTCTTTCATCATAACAAATAAAAACTTCTACCCTATCTCAAATCAATCTCAAAAGGCGCTTCAAAGACAACTGACCACCCACTTGACTTGCGCACACTATTGATTATATGACGTTATTTCAGTTTTAAGTAACAGATACATATTTGCATTAGACGGTGCATGTGCCTTAATTTTATTCTAGATTAAAATGTAATTGACAAAAGTGTCTTCGGCTAAAAAAAGTTTCGATAAGTTAGGTCAACAAAACTGACAAAACCGGTCCGTACTTGAACCAGCGTCGTTCTCTCAATCTATAAAGATGCTTTAAAGACTACCTAACTACTTTCAAAACTCAGTACCATCAAGAACTAAAAATGATCTGTAGCCACCGCCCTCCGCTTTAACACCCGGATCTGACCACTCACTCTACAGCTAGACACGAATAGTGTGGCCTGTATAATAGGCAACTTAATATACACAAAAAATATGTTTATTGTGGTTGCACTCAAGCCTTTGCACTTACATTTTACACATTCTATTGACGATGTTGTTCTGAGATTGAAAATGCTAAAACTGGCAAAGGCATGAGTTTAACCACAGCCAACATATTT